>CANTUT010000370.1:260000-840000 GCA_947687605.1 Reutealis trisperma | reverse complement strand
TCTATTTATTACTGCCAGAAATGGCAATGGATGCGGAATAGACCCGGAATCGGGTTGTTTCCGGTTTCAGGTAGGTCCACGGATCCAATTTTACAAACATGTAATTTAAGGTATTATTTTGGGGTAAGCAAATTAAGTAAAATTTGAAAAAAAAAAAATATCACCTTATTTGGTAATTATTATTAAAAAAAAAAATCAAAATTATGATATCTACTTCTTAAGTTTGGAAGAGTACATTTTCTCGAGAGAGTTAAAAAAATTAAACTTTCTTAATTAAAATTAGAGTGTCAAAATAGGTCATAACACATTAACCCAATTCACTAAACACGAAAATTTCTGTGTTAAGATTAAAGTTTAGCGGGTTCGTGTTATAAACGAGTTGACCCCTTTATAACACTGCTTAAAATGAGTCATGTAACGGGTTAACTCGCTAACCCGTCATAGTCCGTTTAATTTCACGTGTCGTGTTAGATTGTGTTAACTCGACCTAACCCATTTATAACCCATGTATTTTTTAAAAATATTAAGAGTTAAAATAGTTATTTACTTTGCTAACCAATTTAATTATACAGATTAAACGGGTTGTGTTAGGTTTATGACTCGCACATGACCTATTTAAATAAACGAGTCGTGTCACATTTATGACCCGCTCACAACTCATTTAAATAAATAAGTTATACGTGTTGTGTTCATGTAACCCATTTAATTTTCGTGTCGTATTTGAATATGAATATTATTACACAATTAATAAATAGATCATGTTCATATTGACTTTAATCGTGTTATATGAATAGATCAACGCGATACAAACATGATTCACAAACACATTTTGACTCTCTTGGTTAAAATAGATATAAATTAACATATTTGTCCTGCATTAAATAAGAATAAATAAATGGGATAATGTATTGTTGTCTTTTTTATTATTAAGTTAAGCAAAAAAATATATTTTCCATAAAGTTAAATGCAAACCAAGTACACAATAACTTTTCAAAAAATTTACTTTTTATAAAATAATTTCCTAGATTTACTTTTTAAAAAATAATTTCCTAGAAAAGATACTTTCTAAGAAATATACAAAATGATACTTAAATCTTTAACTTGGTAATTTAAACCAGTTTCAGGAATATTGAGTCCAGTCAAATCACTTGAATCAAAACTAAATTTAATATTGGATTATTTAATTTTAGCTCAAAGCCAACCCACTCAAATCAATATGAGTCCAGTTGAGCCCATCACATTAGACGTAAGCAAAAGATCGATTCGGTTGAAACCACATTGACCAAAAAAAAAAAAAACTAAAGTTTTTATTTTTTTTTCCCATCCAACTAAATCTATTTTTAGATGAAAACCAAATCAAATCAAATTGAAAAGTTTAATTCAATTCGATTTAATTGGTGGATTTGGGCTATTTCTCTCTTCTTCTTCTTCTTCTTCTTTTTTATTGTAATGTGTCTCTTTGTAAGAGTGGCTCACTAGGAAGAGACATTCTTGTTTCAAATTTCAAAATATTTTGACCACAGATTGAGTGGTTTATAGAGAAAAGAGGAGCTAATTGGAAAGAGATATTTTTGTTTCAAATTTCAAAAACATTTTTGTTAATGTACAATAAATAATATATTAATATATATAATATATTAAAAGTATATATATAAAATATATAATATAGAAATTTAATTCGGTTGCCATATTTGATTAACCAAACCAATCAGTTTATTCGGTTTTGCTCACCCTTAAGAGTGTGCATCGGTCAGTTTGGTTCTGTTCAGTAATGGAAATCCTCAAACCAACATATATAGATAGGAGGAACCGAACCAAATCAAACCAAATTGACATGAAAACCGAAATTAATTTTGACCGATATTAACAATCGATTTGGTTTGATTATCGGGTTTTTAATTCAGTTTGGACTCAGCAATTGCGTCTCCAATATTTAAGCTCAGTTTGAAATTAATTTGTATACAAGTAATTTATTATTTTTATATAAATGATTTCTTATACAAAGTGCATAAAAATAAAATAATATCTAACATAATAAATAATTCCAACTCAATAATTACAAAATTCATTTTCAATGTTAATTTGCCAATATGGAATAATTAGTTACCATGTTAATTTGCCAATATGGAATAATTAGTTACCAACTTAAACTAAGTATTGTACAGATACAATAATTACATACAAAAAAAAAATATTGTATTAATTACAAAAAAAAAGTGATGCCAATTTACAAAAAAATAATTCTTATAGCAAACAAAATCCTACAAGTATGCAACATTAGGAACAAAAAAAACCCAGCAATATGGAGCAAGAGAAAGAATTGAATAGATGGACAGAATTGAATGGCAGTAAAGCAGCGACTGTAGCATGAGCTGCATAGCATGACACCAAATTTTCAAAAACCTGCACCGAAACAAAACGACAAAAATAAATAAAATTAATCACTCAAGTTGAATGTTTACATGAGTTTAAAAAACAAAGGGGCTTAGGCTTACAGGTTTCATATCATATTTATAATGATAATAGTTGTTTTAGTATACTGCAACTGAAATTGTGTCATGCCATATATTAAAACAACCCAATCATTTTAATTGCTTTAGAATAATTAAGGGGTAGAAGCATCATCATTGCCCCCATTAAGTAAAAGAAAAGAGAAATAAAAGCAATACAAAAAGAATGAAATGTAAATATAAATAGATCAAACATAAAAAACCAACGAAACTCAATATACAGTAAATGTGCAATGTTGCCAGTGCAAAAGGAAAGAAAGCAATAGCAGAATAAAAAAAACATCAAAAACCAAATGAACACGAAACCAAAAGAAAAAACATAATAAATCATTAGAGTTGGCAAAATTATATACATGAGTTTAAAAGGCAAGAGGGCTTAGAGTGTATGTTTCACGTCATGTCAATAATTAAATAAGCTACTTTATTCAGATGCAACTAAAAATTATGCCATGCGAAGGATTAAAACAACCCAAACATTCTAAATGCATCAGAAAAATTAGGGGTGAGATCATTATCATTGTACCATCAAAAACAAAAGGGATTAAAAAAAAAGTAATAAAAGGAATACAAAAAAAGTAATATAGAAGTGATCCAATGTAGCCCATGAAATACAATAATGAAATGAGGGAAGTTCATAACTCACAGAAAAGAATAAAAGCAATACACAAAAAGAGTAAAAACATATTAGAATGCATTATTGTCCACGAAAAACAAATGAAAAATTAAACAAAGGGAAATGTAAAAAATTAATCAATAGAGGAAAGTTCAGAACTCAAGAACAAAAAAAGAATAAGAGCAATACAGAAAAAGAATTTGAAGAAAAGAATGCAATGTAGTCTACAACAAATAAATTATAAATTTAACAAAAGAGAAATTCAAAAATAGTAATCAATAGAGGGAATTTTAAAAGACAATATCAAGGTCTTGAAACACAAATATAGTAATGTAGAAATCAATATACTTAGTTCAGAAATCCAAAAAATGGAAAAAATTTAGCATTCATAGGCCAAAAATACCAAAACTAGCAAATTGCAGAGTGGCCAATATCCCAAATCAATAAGAAAAGCAAAATTAACAACATCAACTTTGTTGTTCTTGTTGAATGGAGTGGCTCAGAACTCAACATGCCATATTGGACAATGGAAATCACCAAATTCCTCAAATTTCCAACTGTCAAAAAGATATTAGTTAGTTCAGGATAAGTATGCTGAAAATAAATGTTGCCATGCAAAACAAGAATACAATTCAAACAAAATAAACTAAAATGGCTTATACTCAATTATTAAAGGGCCTAGCAACCAAATTTATCTGAATTATAACTAGCTGCAACTTAATGCCATGCCACACAATATAAAAAATCAACTATTTATTAATGCCATTTCATCATAGCCTTAATAACCAACACAATTAACTTTCTAAGTAAAGATTATAACTAGAGAGATGAAATAAACTTTCCAATTGTCAAATATTAATTGGCAACTCAAGAATGGGCAATTCCCACATTTGGCAAATCTGCAAAAGAAAAAATAAAATTGAAACAATTAATTGAATCATCTTAATTTCTTAATTCATAAATGAAATCAAATAAATAAAACATTGAAAAAAAAAAGATTCAGTACCTTCCTCAAAGTTTTCTAACTTATCTAAAGCCTCTTCAACTAATATAGGCTTATTTGATATCCTTAACCAATTTTGGGCACATATAAGTAATTCCACCAACTTAGGAGTTAAAGAACTCCTAAATAGTTTAGAACTCTTCTCCAAAACTAAATGCACTTTCTGATACAATTGTAGATATGGGAACAATTAAGATATCTCAAGCCATTTTATAGAGGACAGAAAACCTTGATGAGTTTAGCTTCCACCACTTTAAAATATCTAAGTTCTCATCCTCTATTATGTACTCACTAAGACAAATGTCAAGCTTAGTTTCTTTTACTTCCACCACTACCCATCTCCAACAAATGTTGTTAAACCTAGACTTAAGCATAGACATTGGCCTTGTTGATACATAAGAAGCATCAGATTAAGTTGAAGAAGTATATTGACTATTTTAAGACCCATAACAATAGATTTAGGTTAGTAGATGGACCTGTATCATTGAAAAACAAAGCAAAATAATGTTTTACAGCAGAAAATAAGCTCCCCACCCTTATCAAATCCATATATGTATATCTATGTGTATATATATGTGTGTGTGTGTGTTCCTTAAAATATCAAATTATTGTAGGTAATATATATATATATATATATATATATATATATATATATATATATATATATATATATATATATATATATATATATATATATATATATATATATATATATATATATATATATATTGATAATAAAGAAAGAAAAGTATTATATATTTGTTTTATCCCGATTTTCAATATTCCTTTTATACATGGATTATGGACTTTGAAAATATGTATGTAAATAATAAATGAATTTCAATGTCTATATCTATATAAATATATTAAATTTATATTGTATGAAATTTCAAAATGTACTTATATATAGTAAAATTTGAAATATTTGGAATCATATAATTTTAAACACTTATTTGTATACTACCCATGTTGAGAACTACTTATACATATGTCAACTTTAACAAAATTGTTATATATCAACGATCAAATTTATAAGTTACTACTTCAATTGTAATTAGAAATGTATATACTATAATCTATTAACTGTCAAAGGTATTAGTACCCTCTCTTGCAAAATGTTACAAGTCTTAATATGTATGACACAATTTTATAATTCAAATATTGAATATGCCTCTAAATCCTCAAAAGTTAATAAAGAAATATATGTATAAATAATCCAAAATATACTTTCATATGATCCACTTGAATATCAATAAAGTTTATATTTCAAAAAAACACTCATATATAAATAGTTCAATTGAATTAGTGATATTAGTTCCATTCATATTGAGAATAGCATTATTATAAGAACATAAATTTAACAAACTATTAATACAAGTCGTCAATTGAATGATACTTTAACCCATTCTAAGTTATGTATTTATTAAAATGCCAAATTCAATCTTTTATATTCTTTACTCACTGAACTTTCTTTGAATGCTCACCTCCTCCATTCATCAGTTCTTGCAGGTAAAGGTTGAAATAGTAAATTTTAGGAGTCTAGTAGATGTTAGCAAGTTGATTCCTCAAGCGTCCTTCCTTACATGGAGGACTAATGAGTCAATGTAATAATTTGATTATGATAATCATTTATTTGTAAGTGTGCACACACGCACACACATGTGTATTCAAGTCCCTTAAATGCTTCATGTGTGTAATTGGTGTTACTGTATTTGATATGTATACGTTATAAACGTATTGATTTTTCACTTCCTTTCCCAATTACAGATCAAGGATCAAAGAAGACTCCTTTTATAAAGAGAGATGTACAACAAAAATTAAAAACCATTCAATATATATATGGATCAAGAACACATAAAAGTTTTGATAACCTATTATTCTTGATTGATAGGATTTTTACTGACAAATCCCAGACTTTAAATTTACCCATCAATCAGTGCAAAGGAGTCTGAGGCATTGAGCTTGGATTGGGAGAGTGTAGGGAAGGAAACATGTGTAGTGGGCAAAATTATATTTTTGGACCCATATATATGTAGCATCATGGATCTAGGACATGTGAGTGGGTGGAAGGAGTGTAAGGGAGGGGAGACCAAGTACACATGGGTGGATAGGAGGAGAGTAAGGGAGAGGAGACCAAGCTTAGCAAAAAAAATAGGGAGGAGGACCATGAGATTTTACATTACATTTTTTTTTGGCTTTTTTATTTGTTCATAATAGTTGCAGTTAAACTTATATTAATTTTGTTTTATCTTTCAATATTCAAGAGATAATTAAAATTATATTAATTTTTCTAAAAAATTACATTAATGGTTGATATTTTTATTCATTTAATTCTTCTAATTAAAATTGTTTTAATTTGTCTAAGAAAAAATTAAATTAATAGTTGAGTTTTTGTATTTGTTTAATTCTTCTAATGATAAGTTTAATATCATGAATATCAATATAAAAAATAAAGAATTGAATTTTTATTTGAATAAAAATTTCTAATCTTTAAATTTTAATATTTTTATGGATAATTTTTTTAAATGGTTTTTAAGGATAACTTTTACTTATAAAATGTCATATTAATATTTTATAGGGCATTGAAATTTCACTGTCATATAGGTTTATATACGATAAGTTGTATGTTTATTAAATAGAAAATATAAGTTCATTGGTAGTATGATATAGGTTCATTGAAAATTTACTGTCAAATATAGTTATAAACAACAAGATCATTAAATATCGCTTTTAGATTCATCAAATATATTTGCCCTTATACGCCAAAAAGGGGATTAAATTGGTAGAAAATTAAAAATTTAGATAGAAATGAGGAAGGGAAAGAGAATGAATATAATCGATTTTACAGTGGTTCGGGTATTAACGAACTTTACGTCCACTCCTCAATCTCAGTTGGATATTCTACTACTAATTAATACTTACAAGGAGTTTCAAGCTCACTCCAAATTTACAATGTATTTCAATGGCTCACACATAACCCTTTCAAGTGTTTCCTTTAGGCTTATACTCAAACTTATACAAGAGTTTTCTAATGGCTCACTCTCAAACTTATACAAGAGTTTTCTAATGGCTCACTCTCAACCCAATACTTTGTGTTTTCAAGGCTAACACTCAACCTTGCTTGAGCAATCACTGCTCTTACAACAATCAAATAATAACAATAAAAGATTAAGATATAAGATTTGAAATTGCAAAGATTTAGCTCTTAATAGATGTTGTTCTCTTTATTAGGATGTTTGAATAAGGTATTTATATGATTTTATTCTTTAAATTCCCGTTAAAAATTGTATGAAATCAATGATTTCATGACAGTTTTAAAATCTTGTTTCAAATCTGCATTTTGACCAAAGTCGTGGTCACTATCAGAATTTCGCGGTCGCGATCTCCAAATTCCACAATGGCTAGTGACACGTGACTTTTATTAGCTGGCTTTTTTATATATCCATTGCAATATTTGAATTCAGTATGAAAGTAGTGGTCGCGACTAATATTTCATGGTCGAGAATTTGATATCACGCCCATGGTCGCTATCGCGAAGGAGGTCGTGATTCACTCTATATGAATTTTGAATTAATTGCCTTTTGAAAATCTTGGTCAAGATAACATAGTTGCGGTTACGATTTAGTGGTTGCAGTCGCGATTATGGCATAACAGTCGCGACTTGGAAGCTAAGCAATCATCTTAAGGAGATATCAATCTTCTTTCAAATCCAATCAATTAAACAAGTTATAATCTGCAAAAATCAATACTTAAACAAATATTAGATGGCTTTTAATTTGATTGGCAATATCAAAATAGAGATTAATTAAGTTTTGAAATAACTTAGATCAATAAAATAGAAGGTGCAGGTTCATCATTTGTGAATTATATCATCAGTTAACACATAAATCTATTTTTTAATTATAAATTTTTGAACTATAATCTCTGAATTTAAAGTAGACATGTGATGAACTTTTAATTTATAATTTATGAACCTTTTACTTTTAAATTATGAACCTGTAGTTTTTTTTTTATGAATTTCTAGACTATAAAATATAAATATCATGTATACATATAATGAACTATAGTTTATAATTCATGAACTTGTTGTTTTTAACTTACAAATATGCAGTTTTATGATTGATATTTATAGTTTTTACTAGTAAATTTATATTCATAACATATGATTGTGTTTTGTGATTTATAATTATAAATTTAAAATTATTAATCTTAATATTTCATTATTATTATTAAATTTTAAGAAATTAAAGTATTATTATGTAATGATTAAAATAATTAGAAATTTAAGAGAGGGAAAAAAATTAAAATTATTTTTGTTTTTAATTTTTTAAAAATATAAAATTATTTTTCTCTATGTTTACTTTTAATTACGTTGATTAAAATTATTTTACTTTTAATATATGATATTTTTCTCATAAAAATGCTAGCATATTATTAAAAAATAAATTTGATATTATAATAAAAAAGAAGCATAAAATAAAATGAAAATATAAAATAAAAATAATAAATTATTAATAATAAGAGACGGACATGATAAAAAGATAAATAACTGTTAAGTTTTTAACTAGATAATTACAAAAATGCACAAAACTCAAAACAAAATTACTCAATTAAGCCTTCAAACTATAAGTTAATTTTTAGTCCAATTACCATCCATAAAAATACAGGTGTAAAATTAGGATTTAATAATAGAAAAAAAAATTGTGAAAAATTTATACTTTTGACTAGCTAATCATCTCTTCGAAAAAGAAAAAGGCTATTCATCTTATTCTGTTAAAAAATCACCCTAAATTCTACATGCAAATGGGAGAGAGGAGATTGTGTCCCAAACAATTAATTTTTTGTCTTGAATTGGCCTACAAACTGACGGACGTTTGCCTCCTCAATCCAATCCAAACAAACTTCCTTAATCAATAATCATCTCACCATTCCAAATCCAAATCCAATCACTCGAGATTCTTTGCTTTTCTTTCAATGCAATAATTACACAGATTGCGTGATTTCATACCAGAAGAAGAGCTGGTTTCCATAAGGAGAATGGTCGGAGTTCTACTTATTTGAGCGAGATCTGTTCTTTTCAAGTTCGAATTTTTGTTAATTTCTTCTAGTTTGGAAATCCGGGTTCATCCATTGTCGCGATAGACGACTACCGGAAATCTCTGCCTGGATCGTTTTCGGAAAGTGCCTTCTTCTTTTTAGTTGGTTTAAGGGCGGGAGAGTGGGCGTGGGACTACTACTACGATTCTCATTATTCTCATTTTGCTTTCTACTAGAAAGAGGAACACGGAAAAAAGGTTGATTATAAAGAAATTGTGCAAAGAGACCATTCATGCCTCCAGCATGACAGAAACCATTTTTCACAAATTTCTCATGTATTTCTAGTAATTTCTGCCATTATTGTATCTGCATTTTTGTTGGGGTTTTCGTTTTTATCAAGAGAAAAAGAAGATGGAGAAGCCAATCACCAGAAATTGCTGCAACAATCAACTCTGGTTGGTGATTCTTGTTTCTTTTGTTTTTTGTATTGTGTTGCTTTGTTTTGATTATTCAGCTTTATCTGGAACCCAAGATAGTTTCTCTGTTTTAGTCAAGAATTATGAAAATTCAATCTCTACCCACAAATCCAATCCCCTTCAATTCCTTAATCAAACCTCCATTGCACGTAACAAAACCCATTTTGTTAAGGAAGATAAATCTGTTGCAGATTCTTGTCTTGGAAAATACATTTATGTTCATAATCTTCCTAGTAGATTCAACCAAGGGTTGCTTGACCATTGTGAATCAATCACTGTAGGAACTGAGCGTAATATGTGTCCTTATTTGGTTAATTCTGGTTTGGGTGTTCAAGTTGAAGATTCTCAAGGAGTTTTGTTAAACAAGAGTTGGTACATCACTAATCAATTCTTGTTAGAAGTGATTTTCCATAATAGAATGAAAAAGTATAAGTGCTTAACTGATAATTCTTCTCTTGCTTCTGCTATTTATGTGCCTTTTTATGTTGGTCTTGATGTTGGTAGATACCTTTGGGGTGTTAAAACCTCTGTAAGGGACCAATCTGCTTTTGATTTTTTCAAGTGGCTTGTTCAAAAACCTGAGTGGAAAAAAATGTCAGGTAGAGACCATTTCTTGGTTGCAGGGAGGATTTCTTGGGATTTTAGAAGGCAGACTGATAATGAAACTGATTGGGGCAGTAAGCTTAGATTCTTGCCAGAATCTGATAACATGTCAATGTTGGCAATTGAGTCTAGTTCATGGAAGAATGATTATGCTATACCCTATCCAACTTGTTTTCATCCCTCAAAAGATAGTGAGGTATTTCAATGGCAACAGAAGATGAGAATACAAAAAAGGCCTTACTTGTTTTCTTTTGCTGGTGCTCCAAGGCCTGATCTTAAAGAATCTGTTCGAGGCAAGATTATTGAGGAATGTCAAGCTTCAAAAAACTTATGCAAGTTGTTAGAGTGTGATTATGGCATTAATGGTGCTATTACTTGCGATAATCCAGTGAATGTAATGAAGTTGTTTCAGAATTCAGTTTATTGCTTGCAGCCTACTGGGGATTCATATACTAGGCGATCGATATTTGATTCGATTTTGGCAGGATGTATTCCGGTTTTCTTTCATCCAGGCACTGCCTATGCACAATATAAGTGGCATTTACCAAAGAATTATAGTAAATATTCTTTGTTTATACCTGTGAGAGATGTTAAAGATTGGAAAACCGGCTTAAATGAGACATTACTTCGGATACCAGAGGATAGAGTATTGGCTATGAGGGAGGAAGTTATAAGGCTGATTCCAAGGATAATATATGCAGATCCCAGGTTTAGATTGGAGACCACTGAAGATGCATTTGATTTAGCAGTCAAGGGAATCCTTGAGAGAATAGAGAATGTTAGGAGGGTGATTAGGGAGGGAAAGGATCCTAGTATAGGTTTTGCAGAAGGGGATGATTTTAAGTATACATTTTCTGGGTACGTAGGAGAAACTTGATCAGGATTTAATTCATTATTGGGTAGGATTTGTAGTATTTAATGTTTTCCAGCAACTATTAGCAAAAACAAGTGATGTAATCATATATATATATATATATACAAGAGCCAATATCCATTATAGTTCTTTCCTCTTGCTTGTGAATCATTTTGTTCTTCTTGATCTTGCTTATGGAATGATACGTATCATTTGTTCCGCATGAGAAATTTTTAAAGGGCATGAGCCTTTTTCTTGGTAGATCCGAGAATTCTTAAAAAGCAAGAGATTATCAGAGTTTAAGAAAAATAATTGAAAAGGATGATGCGAATGTGTGTGATTTATGTATTTTAATTAACCAGCCAAATTCTTGAAAACATCAGAGACTATTTCAGAGTTGAGCCCTTAAAGCATTTGGAACAGTTCAGAATTGAATATTGGTGCAAGTCTTTGTGCAAATTCCCCATTTTAGCTTTGGGAGAAGGTTAACTCAGCTGAAGACAACCCAGTGGTCCATTGCCTGTCACGAGGACTCGACTAGCCCCAAATCATATAATTTCTACAAATCATTTATATGTCATATCACATATACTTAACATTTGGCAAAAAAAAAAAAAATCACATATACTTAACAGGTAAAATCATAATGATACTGAAACTGTTTATAGAATTAACAGTGTATTATGCGAATTTGCTTATACTCTGAGACAAGGAATTGGCAATTATCCGGAAGTGGGAATTATTTCCTTCTCAACGAGAATGTTGGCAAGAAATAATTATTAACGAAATAATTTCCTCCAAGCGTTATAACAGTGCATACCTAACAGGCTCTTGTGCTCGGGCTGCACAAACTCTTTGTTGGTACTCTTGGTATAACTCAAGTTGCTTACAAATTCTTAGAACGTGTTTAGGATTGCTGTTAAGAGTTAAAAAATTATTTTTAGAATTTTTTTTTTATTATTTTTAATAAATTAATTTTTTCAAATCTGCTTTTGAAAAAAGTCTCAATTTATTTGTTTATGCTTAAAAATAGTTTTTAAAAAAGCATAAAAATTTTTATTGAAAAGAGTTTTTTTCAAACGCAATGCTAAACGGGCTTTTAATATGTACAACTGACAAATTAACTTCAAAACTAATTAATGTTTATAAGAAGAAAGTGTAATGTAATTTGGTTAATTAAGTTGAGTGGGACTTACAAATTGAATTCCAATTCCAGCAGAAGTAAAATTGGCACCATTATGTAGTTTTTGTCCCCAGACCTACTCAATCTCCCAACTACTGGTGTATTGGTGATATTTGCTTTCTATTTTTGTTGTTTCTAGTTTAATTGTTAGGATAATAATTGTGAGTTACGAAGAAATTGGGAAACAAAACTAAACAGAGTTACGATCTATTAAATATTACTTTTGGCTTATAGTTTTTAAATCTTTCTTCTTGTTCTAGTCTAATATAGTTTTAAGACCATTTTTTTTTCTTTCTTAATGGAAACGTAACTTTACCAGGATTCCAAGAAATTTAATATTAGTTTCCATCGTTACGTTTATCGTGAAAAGCATATGATAATAATATTATGTATATATATATATATATATATATATATATATATATACTTTGACCGTCTTTAAATATTATAACATGAAAAAGCTTGTCAGGTCTTGCCGACACAAGGCAAGGGGACCAGGAAAATCAATTGACATGCGATGGCCCATACGGAGAAAGGCTGTTAGGTACCGGAGATTGAAAGAAATAACTCCAAATTCATAGCCTATAATTGTGGTGGATGTTGCCAATACCCTTCAGGTTTTAATAATGAAAAATTATTAGATAAATTGAATTTATAACATTATTTATAAATTAAATTAATAAAAATATGATACATTAATTAATAACTCTAAATCATTCATAAATTATAACATTATTAATTAACATAATTTATTTATATTGGATTAATTTATAATAATTTGGTATCATTAATTGATGTGTCATGTTTATATTGATTTAATTTATAAATGATTTTGTAAACTCAGTCTCTCTCATATTATATTATTTATATTAAAAAATTAAAATCCAAGAATTATCAAAAAATAAAATAATTGTCTAGAAAATAAAAGTCGAAATCAGGATTTATTTATAAAAATTGCTTTATATCAAATAATTAATTTTATAAAAATTAAATTTATATAAAGTTATTTCATGATTTTTTATATCATTGTATTTTTGTAGGTTTTAATTAAAATTTTTATCAATCTTTTCTATGTTATTATGTTATTGCATATTTCAATTAAAATTTATACAATCCAATTGATGAAATATTTTTATAAGTTTTTATTTGTCTATATATAATAAATTTAATTCACATATGTTCTTTATATTAATATTTAAAATTTCAAAATAAAATATTTAATTTTAATAAAAACAATATTCTACATATATGAAAATATTTTAAAAAATATAAATTAAATAAAAAATATAACTAAAATACGTGCCAACTAAATACTTCTTCCGTTTCAAAATAATTGTCATTTTAAAAATTTTATTTTGTTTCAAAATATTTGTCATTTTAAGATCTTAAAAAAGTATTTATTATTTTTTTCTAACTTTATCCATTTATTAAACATTCTTGTTAATTGCTTTTATTTCTTTACATCAAAACAAAAAAGGGATATTTTAGTCTTTTTAACTCATAATTATGACAATTAAATAATTTTCTTAATTTATATGCCGAAATCTTAAATGACTATTATTTTGAAATAGAAAAAGTATAATATACTATCATATAATGGATCTTATAATTTTTTTTTTTAATTAATGCGGTCTTTATTGAGCTTAAATTCCAAACGAATTCCCTCTCTCCGAATAAAAAACTCATGAACAGTGGATTTTATCTATTATTTTAATGCATGATGGTCATATTCTTTGCTTAGCATGGAGAATTATCTCATTTGAAAATATGTGATCTTGATGAATCTTGGCTCAAATTCCATCTATAATTCATATGAATTAGAATATAATTCTAAATGAGTCAAACTCCAACGATTAAAATTTACTTCTTAATTCACGCAATCAAATGACCTGACTCAATTGTTTGAACTGTAATCTAACTTGATGATACAATATGAATTAATAAAAAAATTAACATTATTAGCTAATGTTATTTTTTTTTTCACAAATAAAATCATTAGTATGATATGTTTGTGAGTAAATTTCACATGTGGTATTTGAATTATCAATTAACGTATATTATGCACCTCCAACTTAAAATGTTATTTGAAAATCCTCAAACTTTTCTTTTTATTTCTTTAAAGTCCTTTTTCAACTCTAAACTTTTTTTTGTTCTATTTTTAACCTCAATTCTTTTATAGAGTTTACAAATATATCTTTATATATTTACATGATGACCCCAATTTAATATACAAAGATTTTATCTAATTATTATTATAAATTGCAATGGCCTATGGCTTCGAAGAACTTATCTTGGTAAAGAGATTTGACTATTACTTAAACTTACTCGGTGACAACTTTCGATTTACAAGGGTGTTTAATTTCAACTGTACCTTTCTTAGATCAAGTGCAACATAAATTTGTTTAGTTTTATATGTCGGACTATAGTCTTTACTTAAATTTATTCTTTAAAAGATAATGGGACATGCACTCTATTAAAATCTTTCTAAAAACTAGATCTTTATTTATGAACAAAATATGCAAAGAATGATGACAACAGGCTATTTAGATCATTAGGTTTTTCTTGCTCTAAGAAGGTCTGAGTACCAGACTTCACTTTTAGCTCAAGAATGCTCAAATGACTACATTGCTCAAATGACTATGCCTTTTTACATGCAAGTCCTCTCCTGACAAAGAAAAGTCTAGGGTTACTATATTACTTTATTTTTCACATGGTTATAGTAATATACAGTATTATGATAAGAAACTAGTTGTCAAGAGCCCACCACTTATTTCCAGCTAATCCATATATAGATTTTCCATGCCTTCATCTCCTATTAATATTTTTAGGTCTTCCATATCCACATCATCCCACTCTCTATAATCAGGTTCTTGATAAAAGGGATTCCACTTCAAGATAAATTCTATCATGTATTTTTCCCTTCCTGACACAAATATTCTCCAACATCCATTGAAATTTTTCCATGTAGGTGTCTAATTGTTCTCCTAGTAGGTTGCCAAAATTATATGCTAAACTAGTTAGATATGCAAAAGTTAATCTCCTATGATGAAGCAATTTGAATCCGGCTTTAGCAATGGACAAAGAGAGCTACTAATATTGAAAAATCCAATGGCTCTAACTTGTGTAGGATTTGTAATTGTTAGAGATTCCTTGATCCAATTATTTTGATAATAAATTAAATTAATATTATTAATTAATTATTTTATTTTTCACAAATAAAATTGTCAGTATGATATGTTTGTGAGTAAATTTCACTTGTGTTCTTTGAATTATCAACTAACGTATATTGAGCTCCTCCAACTTATAATGTTATTTAAAAATCCTCAAATTTTTCTTTTTATTTCTTTAAAGTGCCTTTTCAACCCTAAACTTTTTTAATTCTATTTTTAACCTCAATTCTTTTATAGAGTTTACAAATATATATTTATATATTTACATGATGACCCCAATTTGATATATGAAAATTTTATCTAATTATTATTATAGATTGCAATGGCCTATGGCTTCTTAAAAAGAACTTATTTCAGTAAAGAGGTGTAACTATTACTTAAACTTACTCAGTGACAACTTTTGATTTACAAGGGTATTTAATTTCAACTGTACCTTCTTTAGATCAAGTGAAGCATAAATCCATTTCGTTTTCTATCTCGGACCATAGTCTTTACTTAAATTTGTTCTTTAAAAGATAATAGGACATGCATTCTATTAAAATCTTTCTAAAAACTAGATCTTTATTTATGAACAAAATGTACAAAGAATGATGATGATAAGCTGTTTAGATCATTAGGATTTTCTTACTCTAAGAAGGTCTGAGTACCAGACTTCACTCTTAGCTCATGAATGCTCAAATGACTACACTTGCTCAAATGACTATACCTTTTTGAATGCAAGCCCTCTTCTTATAAAGAAAAGTCTTGGGTGACTATATTACTTTGTTTTTCACATGGTTACAGTAATATACAATATTATGATAAGAAACTAGTTGTCAAGAGCCCACCACTTCCTTCCAGCTAATCCACATACAAATTTTCCATGCCTTCATCTTCTATTAACCTTCTTAGGTCTTCCATATCCACATCATCCCACTCTCTATAGTCAGGTTCCTGATAAAAGGGATTCAACTTCAAGATAAATTCTATCATGTGATTTTTCCCTTATTGACATAAATATTCCCTAGCATCCACTTTTTCCATATAAGTGTCTAATGGTTCTCCTAATATGTTGCTAAAATTATATGCTAAACTGGTTAGATAGGCAAAAGTTAATCTCTTATGATGAAGCAATTTGAATCTAGCTTTAGCAATGGATAAAGAGAGCTACTGATATTAAAGAATCCAATGGCTCTAGCTTGTGTTAGATTTGTAATTGTTGGAGATTCTTTGATCCAATTATTTTGAATAAAATCATTAGTATGATATGTTTGTGAGTAAATTTCACATATGGTCTTTGATTTATCAACGTATATTATGCTCCTCCAACTTAAAATGTTATTTAAAAATCCTCAAACTTTTCTTTTTATTTCTTTAAAGTCCTTTTTCAACCCTAAACTTTTTTAGTTCTATTTTTAACCTCAATTCTTTTATAGAGTTTACAAATATATATTTATATATTTACATGATGACCCTAGTTTAATATATGAAGATTTTATCTAATTATTATTATAGATTGCAATGGCCTATGGCTTCTTAAAAAGAACTCATCTTAGTAAAGAGGTTTGACTATTATTTAAACTTAGTCAGCAACAACTTCTAACTTACAGGGGTGTTTAATTTCAACTATACCTTCCTTAGATCAGTGCAACATAGATCCATTTCATTTCCTACCTCAGACCATAGTCTTTACTTAAATTTGTTCTTTAAAAGATAATAGGACATGCATTCTATTAAAATCTTTCTAAAAACTAGATCTTTATTTATGAACAAAATGTACAAAGAATGATGATGACATGCCATTTAGATCATTAAGGTTTTCTTGCTCTAAGAAGGTCTGAGTATCAAACTTCACTCCTAGCTCAAGAATGCTCAAATGGCTACACTTGCTTAAATGACTATACCTTTTTGAATGCAAGCCCTCTCCTTATAAAAAAAAGTCTTGGGTTACTATATTACTTTATTTTTCATATGGTTACAGTAATATACAGTATTATGATAAGAAACTAGTTGTCAAGAGCCCACCACTTGTTTCCAGCTAATCCATATATAGATTTACCATGCCTTCGTCTCCTATGAATCTTTTTAGGGCTTCCATATTCACATCATTCCACTCTCTATAGTCAAGTTCTTGATAAAAGGGATTCCACTTCAAGAAATTCTATCATTTGATTTTTCCCTTCCTGACATAAATATTCGCTAGCATCCACTTTTTCCATATAGGTGTCTAATGGTTCTCCTAGTAGGTTGCTAAAATAATATGCTAAACTAGTTAGATATGCAAAAGTTAATCTCCTATGATGAAGCAATTTGAATCCAGCTTTAGCAATGGACAAAGAAAGCTACTGATAGTAAAGAATCCAATATGGCTCTAGCTTATGTAGGATCTGTAATTGTTGGAGATTCTTTGATCCAATTATTTTGATAATAAACAAAGGAATCAAATTCTTCTATTTATATCAAATAATGAGCAACTATAATAATATCTCCTTCAGGTGCACTTGGTGCAATCTCAATTTTATTGCGAAGCCTTTTTCCCTGTAAATGGAGGTCATAAATTCTTTTGGATATTTCTTTTTAAAATTTTGTAAATTTTAAGAAGATCAAACTCTTTGGCTTTAGTTCTTCAAAAAACTAAGCTACCATTTCTACTTCCTATGCTTGGGTTAATGTTTCTAACTCAGGAGGACTTTCTAATACATTTGGCTCTAGAAATCTATTTGGATTGAAGGTGAACTTTCTTACTCTATTATAGTTTGTTGAATATAAATCATAATCCCCCAAACTGCTTGTTTTTCAATGATTTAGGTGAACCAATTCTTAGAAAAGCTAATTTCAAATTTCTTAATTTTGTCCTGTACATCATAAAGATAGTGAAAAATATTAGTTAGTAGTTCTAATGTTAGTAAGGTTTTTGCAACCTATTAGTGATATGGATGAAAAATTTTCTTGGCCGAATTTTTCCAATCATTTCTAATTTTTGTATAAATCTTGCATTGATTGGAGTAACTCGAAGCAGGGTTTGCCTTGGCTTAGTAAGGATAACTTCTCTCTTTTTCTAAGAGTTTATTCCAAATTTCTCCATCAGCGAATTCTCTAGTTAAACTATCAGCTAATGAGTTCTTTAATCCATACATTTAATTCATATGGGAGAATGATAAATTTGGTCTGTCAACTTGGCATAATTGGACAATTTGGTATTTAAACTTTCAAAGTTACAATTGAGTGTGTCAATCTGTTAAAATATTACAATCAAGTGTAATTACCAGTGGTCAAATGAAATTTGTTAATGTGGATTTATTTAATTTTAGGAAAAAATGACATGGGAAATAAGTTGAATGAAATGATGAATTTATCCTTCCATTCCTAGTTACGTTAATAGGTTGCAAAATTAGGTATTCAAGCATAGCAATTAGAGGAAATAGGATTTATTCTTTGAAATGAGGGATTTTGGAGAAAGAGTTATTCTCTAAGCAATCAGTCATTGTGTGGGAAAAAAAGGAATAGAATCTTTAAAGCTCATAGAAAATGACAAGGTAATTTATCGTGTTTGATGTATTTGCATCTTATGTTTCCCACTTTAATTTTTTTTTTAATGTAAATTTGGTGTTAATTTTCTTACAAGTGACTATGTTAATGTTTTTTTAGATATGAAAATGGTTTATAATCTACCAAAATACAATTTATTATATGGGCTAGGGTATTATGGTTGCTTTCAAGTGGTCTCTTCATGTTTGGCATCTTCTGTCCTCTTTTTTTTTTTTTTTTTTTAAATGCTTGTTTGGACAAAGGAATCGAATCTTTGAAGCTCATAAAAAATGATAAGGTAATTTATCATATTTGATGTATTTGCATCTTCTGTTTCGCACTTTAATTTTTTTTTAATGTAAATTTGGTGTTGATTTTCTTACAAGTGACTATGTTAATGTTTTTATAGATATGGAAATGGTTTATAATCTACCAAAATACAATTTATTATATGGGCTAGGGTATTATGGTTGCTTGCAAGTTGTCCCTTCATGTTTGGCATCTTCTGTCTTTTTTTTTTTTTTTTTTTGAAGAATGCTTGTTTGGACTAGGTCCATTGATGTCTTTATCTATGTTTGTTTCTTGTGTTGTAAATTGTTAAATGTATAATGTCTGCTTTTATTAGTGTTATGGGATTTCATTGCTTTCACTATGCCTTTGAGATTTTCATTAGTTTGTCCCTTTTTTTTTTTTTTTCCAACAGTCATGTGCTGCAACTGCATTGTGGTGGAATCTTTGTTGGCAATGCTAAGGAAGAAAATAAGGTGTACATTGGGGGCACTACAATTGAGGTTGAGGTAAATTTGGAGCATTTTAGCTTGGAGGCAGTAAAAGAATATATACAAGGGTTAATGGGGATTAGAAAAGTACAAAGTATACGCTTTAGGCCACTTGGTATAGAAAATGTAGCAATTGGCTTAACGTTGCTATATGAGTTGTCTTTTGAAGATATGGCCAAAGTGTTAAAAAAACATAGAGTGGTTGAGTTGTATATAGAGCATAAAATATTAAAGAAAAATGAGGGATGTTTTGGGAATACATGAAAATGATAAGGGTAGATGACTTACTAGTTGTGATGAGGGCAGTATTGAGGGCAATAATAAGGGTTTGGCTCATAATTTATGGGCAGTTGGTGAATTTATGGGCAGTAGCGGATAGTGGCAGGCGTGATGGAGAAATTAATAAGGGAGGGAGATATGAGGCATGTAAAGGTTTGGAAGGCTTATTAGCTGAGTTAAATGATGATGAATTGTTAGTTAGTCAATTCACAATGACTAAGGAGAAGAAGAAGATCTAGTACTAGAAAAAAGAGCAGCAGAACTTAGAAATGTAGAAGTTAGAGTTGCAGAAGATGCTAATGAGGTTTCTGTTAGCGTGTTACCAGATGCTACAAATCAAGAGTCTATCAGTTTGTTAGCAAATAAAGAAATTCAAGATTTGGGGTTATTTGATACAAAAATACAAGCTGATGTTGATGCAAAGGATTTTAGAATTGATGAATGTCAGTCAATTCATATAGATGTTATCGCTCAAACAAACCAAAGTGAGTCAACAAATAGTTATGAAAGAAACGTAGAGAATGAATTTGATATTAATGAAGATGAAAGGAGAGATTCAGACGAAGAAGTGGTTGATTGTAGGTGGTTATTAGATGATGATGAGGAGTTACAGGAGGCTAGAAACTATATAAGGCAGTTTAAGATTAACAAGAACAAAAAAAAAAAAAAGAAATGAAGGCAATGCACATAATAGAAATGAAGGAAGCAGCAGAGTACATAAGTTACCTGACTTACTAGGTGAAGGTGAGGATTCAGGGTACTTTGATTCACATGATGATTATAGTGTATTAAGTTCAGAGGATTCAAAATATGATCATGCTACAAGGAGGAAGTCTAGATTTCCTGGTTTTCAACTAAGAGCTGAGAAAGTGCTTTTTGTTTGGACATAAGACTAAATAGCCCAAAATAATTCAAAGAGGCATTAACTAGGTTTGAGATACAAGAAAAAAGACAACTTAAGCTTATAAGGAATACTAAGACTGAAGTTAGAGCAAGGTGTGTAAAGAGTGGCTGCCCTTGGATGATTTTTGCTTAACATGAAATTGTGAGCAAAAGATTCTTGGTAAAGACTTTTATAAAGGAGCACACTTGCCAAATCAATTTCAAGAACAAAAAGGTGACCACTTCATGGCTAGCTAAACATTACTTATACAAATATAAGTGCATAGCTACCATGAAGTTGGTAGACCTAAAAGAACTAATCAAAGAAGATTAGAAGCTAGAAGTGAGTTTGACTAAAGTAAGGAGAGCATAGGATAAGGTAGTAGCTACCTTGCAAGGTTAATTGAAAGCAAAGTTTGGCATGTTGTGGGACTACTTGGGTGAAATTACAAGGAGTAACTTAGGTAGCATTACAGAGATGAAGGTAAGTATACCAATTCCTGAGGAACTCACTATATTTAATAAGTTTTATATATCATTTGATTACTTGAAGAAGGGCCTACTAAGTGAGTGTGGAAGGGTGATAGGATTGGATGGTTGTTCTTGAAGGGAGCAATTAAAGGAGAGCTATTAGTAGCTGTTGGGAGGGATGGGAACAACCAAATATACCTTGTGGCATAGGGTTTGGTAATTTCTGAGAGAAAAGAGACATGGGAATGGTTTATAGATAAACTAAGGACTGATTTGGGTCTTGAAGATGGCAATGGAAGACTATAATAACAGACCAACAAAAGGTAGTACCTCATTTATGTAAATTTATTTTTATTACATTTTGGTATATAGTGCATGTCACATGCTATTATATTATTATTGTAGGGATTGTTGGATGCAATGGATGGAGTACTACTTAAGGCTGAACATAGGTGCTGTGCTAAGCACCTATATGCAAATTGGAGAAAAAAGCATGGCAGGAGTGAGCAACTTCAAAAGCAATTTTGGATGTGTGCTAAATCCACCAATATGCCTGACTTTAAGGCAAACATGGAAGAGATGAAAAAGTTGTCACCACCAGGGTTTGAAGATATGTTACATACAAACCTTAAGCATCGGTGCAAAGCCTACTTCAACATAGAGGTAAAATGTGATATAGTTGATAATAACTTGATTGAGGCTTTCAATGGTAAAATCACAGAGGCTAGGACTAGAAATGTGATTTCAATGTCAGAGGACATTAGAAAATTAGTGATGATTAGGCTGCATACCAATAGGGATTTGGCAAAAACTTGGTTAGGTAATTATGGTTTTAGGATTAGAAAAAAAGTGCATGAGAGTTACGTGCAGAGTGATGAATGTCAGGTGATATAGAATGGTGAAACAGGCTTTGAGGTTGCACATAAAGAGGATACATACACTATTGATTTGAACAATAGAACTTGTCCTTGTAGGAAATGGGACTTAAGTGGGATCCCTTGTTGCTATGCAATTTGCTCAATCTTTGAAGTAGACAGAGATCCATTAGATTATGTTCATGAATATTATACAAAAAATAGGTATTTGCAAGCCTACTCTCAAATGATGAGTCTTATGAATAGTTGCAAGTTCTGGGCCAAGACAGAGACAAATCCGCCCCAACCTCCATCTTATAAAAAGAAAGCTGGTAGGAAAGCGAGAAATAGGAGAAATGGAGAGGTAGGTGCAAGTGGTTATAAGCTATCTAAAAATGGGAGAACCATGACTTGTAGTTTGTGTTTCAACAAGGGACACAATAAAAAGGGATGTCTAGTCATGAAAAAAAGAAAGAATGAGGAACTTAGGGATGTTCAATCTCAGCCTCAACAACCAGCTTGCCAAAATGGAGAATCTCAAGTGACTCAGGTAGTGGGTTCCTTATCATAATTAATTGTCATTTAATTTTTAGTGTTTATTTACATACATTGTTTTATAATAATGTTTATTCTTTCATTTTATAGGAAACAAGTGTTGGAGTGAATTTGCAGGTTCAATATACTACAAATCAAGTGTATGCAAAGAGTTCCTTACCAAGATGCATAAGATCAAAAGAAAAAGCTAAAGCTCAGGTAATAATTGATTTTTAATACACAAATTATGATATAGATTGGTCATTTTTTACTGATTTTGTTAATTGAACATTTGTAAAAGGATGATAGGCCACATCCAGTTACTATACCAAGTCATAATGCTTGTAACAGTTAAGAGATAAGCAATCACAAAACCTTGGATCAATTCCTTGAAGTTGCATTTCACCTGAAAAATATAGAAGTCCAGAAAGATTTAGTGGCAATATATTTTGTCCTAGAAAGCCTAAAAAACCTAGTTACATACCTAGTTTATCCACATAGCCATTTGCAAGATATGTAGTCTTCACAAATGTAGTCACAGGAACTGTAGCCATAAATGTAATAATTTCTTAACTCTCTTTCTTTTTTTTTCTTTTTTTTAATGCTATTCATATATGTGTAATATTGATTGTGGTTTTATGCCTCATGTTCTTAACTCTAGTGGATTTTTTGGCATCTATATACAGCCTAAGACTACTTCTTAAAGGATGATCTACACTGAAGGCATAGTAAAGACTGGACAAGAACCCGAGCCATCGTTCATGACTGATAGAAAGTAGGGATTCAAGAAATGGGGAGAATTTCATCACTACAAATCACTTGGAGGTATTAGTTTATTTTATTTTGAAACTTGGTATGATATTGCACATTGTAATGAAAGGATATTTGAATAAACAATTCATTGTATTTTGTAGGAGAATAGTAAAAAAAAGTGAGGGAAAGTGTGGAAGCTGGCAGCAAGAGGAAACTTGATTCAAGCAATAATGATCAAGCAAGAGACAAGAGGAAAAGATCCAAGGTTGGGCAAAGTAGCACCACAGCACATTGAACCTAAATCTAACCCAGGAGTTAACTGTTAGGGGATCAAATTGATAAATCATGCTTTGATATTGGCATTTTGTATTTTTTTCTTATAATTTTGTTGCTTTTGGCAAACATTATATGTATTCAATCATTTTGTATGTATATTTAACTGCTAAATTATTAATTGAATTCAAATTGATTTACCTTTTACTTCTACTAATATATATATATATATATATATATATATATATATATATATATGCTCCAATTTAGTGTCCAATATATGCTAGCAATATATACTATCCAATTTGGTGTTTGAAAGATATAATATGCTATCAATCTCATTCATATTGTATGCTGTGAGGCCTCGCCCGAGCACCGGTCCAATCCATTAAGTGGGATCGAAATGCTCTTTTGGGTTTGAACTCACGATGGAACCTTCGAGTTCAGATTGGTTGATTTTTTAAAAGAGTCGCCACCTTAATTTTATTTTATTTGGGAAAAGATTAAGGAAAAAACCCAATTTGACTCCAATTAATGTCCCAAAGGAAAAGATCACTAGCCTCAAAAACCAAAGAGAATTCGGGGAGTAGGTTTTTGGTTTATTTAGAAAAACGATTAGTTTGGCAAATTTAATATAAGATGACTTAAAATAAATTTCATGAATAATTTACATAATGCATGAACAATTATATAATGCATGAATAAACAAATAAATAAACATTCATCTAAAGCAATAAAGCAAGTAAAAGAATTAACTTTACAATTCAAAACCAAAATAGGGGATACTTCCTCTAGCCCTAATGGGTTGTAGGGAAGTCACACATTCCCTAAAATAATTATAAGCAATTACTAAAGAAAATACTACAAAAGAAAGACAAAATCAAAAAAATAAAGAAAACAAACTAAAAACAAATATCTTGAAGAAAAGAGCTAATCGATAAAATAACATACAAGAAAATGATTACATTTTATTTAAATTCGATTTGATGCTTTAAACAAGCAAGCTTACATATCCCTTTGAATGGGAATCAAAATCCACATAGTTCGCCCTTCTTGCGGAGGGGTTAGTTTAGCTTAGCCGTCTTATCATGTTTCAATTCATTGATTGAAAGGTGGGTTGATTGATTAAATAAGATTGATTGATTGATTACCGAGTTGTTAATTAGGTTAGGTTTTAATTAACAATTTGATGCAACAATTTAAATCCTTAACCTAGTTGACTAAATCAGATTCTAATCAACATGCCTTAAAATAATGAAAGAAAGCGATAAAATACACCAAGCAAAGAAATAATAAATGAAAAGAATAAACTAAGCAATCCTAAGAAAATGAAACAAAACAAAAATAATAAAAGAAGAAAATAAATACCTTATGAGGATGAGACTTGGGGACGTAGGGCAGATGAAGCAGACGACCAGATCGTAATTCCACCTTTTCAGCTCGGTGGAACAACAACCTTCTAATGGTGACTCGAACGGCGTATTCGGGACCTCCTCGGACTGATTTGAGGAGAGCTACCTCAAATGACTATCCAAAAAAATTAAATTAAAAGTTCATTCCTTTCGGACCAAACTTGTGGAGATGGTTCGCTTGATGCAAAGGCTAATTAAGCAAACTAAGAGGTTAGGATGTTAAGAGGTGAAGAAAAATGGAATGGAAGGACCCCTATATATAGGTGAGAGGTTAGGGGAAGGTTTGGTACACTTTTGATGTGGGATAAGTGCATAAAATGTAGAAAAAATGAAAAAAATATGACAGTCCTGCATGCCAGCCGCCGGAGGTCCTGCGGCAGCCGCAAGGTCTTTCGCGGCTGCCCGTTTTGCGATTTTTGCCCATTTTTGCCCATTTTAGCTCTGATTTAAGCCCAGTTTGATTCTATGGGTACATAATTGAGTGCTGATTGTCTGGAGGTATAAATTTAATGGTTCACAGCTACCCCCTCATCAGAATTGGCTTGACCAAAAGGCAAGTCTGATGATAGTGAACTCGGGGATGAAGAAAATGAACCAAAGAATGCCTAGGTGATCGTTACTAGACATTTATGGATAAAATGAGGTTTTGTCAATGGCTATTGGTTCGGCTTTGACGCTGTACACGAGAATGGTCTTGGTAAATTTCAATTAAGGCTATTTGTTCAGCCTTAATATTTGGAGAAAAAGGTGATCTAAGATAAATCTCAATTAAGGCTATCTGTCCGGTCTTAATGTTTAGAGAATTAAATGATGTAGTGAAATGTCAATTAAAGCTATCTATTCGGACTTAATGTTAGAGGATAAAGAAAATCTGGTGAAAATCTTAATCAAGGCTATCTATCTGGCCTTAATATTGGAGAATTTAAATCAAGGCCATCTGTTCAGTCTTAATGCTGGAGGATTTAAATAAAGACTATCTGTTTGGCCTTAATGTTGGAAGATTTAAATCAAGACTATCTGTTCAGCCTTAATGTTGGAAGATTTAAATCAAGACTATCTGTTCGGCCTTGATGTTGGAAGTAAAAATGATTTGGGGAAAAACTCAATCAAGGCTATCTGTTCGGCCTTAATGCTGGTCAGTTTTGAGACATGATGACGATCCTATTTGGTAGGAATCGATGGAGAGATGATATCATCTAGCAGGAATGATGACGACCCTGTCTGATAGGAATCGACAAAAAGATGATCCATTTTGATTTAAAAGTCTAACTTACAACTTGTTCTATTATGAAATGCATCTGACTATGCAATGATTAGATACCTTAAACCTGTGAAGGGTTAGTTTAGTAGGAGAGTGTTGAGCTTTTAAGTGAAAGATGCCCCCACTTTGAAAAGTAGCTTAGTTATTTAGTCTTCGGCAGTTTAGTTTAGGAAGAAGTCACTTTAGGAGGTTAAGCCAGAAGAGGTCTATTTAGGCTTAAGTGGGTTCAGCTTGCAAGAAGTTCGGTTTGAGGCTAAATTAGAAAAATTGATCAGAGGGAGCAAGTCCTTAGAGACAATAAGGTTAGGTCTAGCTTTAAGAAAGCCAGTTTGTCGGGTTGTCTCCAAAGAAGTTCATACATTGAGTCTTTGGACAGGTTTAGCAATTGACTTGATTAGTATGACCTTTTAGTTTGGCTTTAAGGAAGATCATCTTAGAAGGCTAGGTCAGGTTTGGCCTTAGCTAGGGTCATTTGGAAGTTCAGTCTGGTTTAGCTATGTGAGAGATCATATTAGAGGCTTCATCAAGTTATGGCCTTCTGGTGAGTTCATTCAAAAGGCTTGATCATATTTTGCCTTAAGAATGTGTCAGAGAGATCAGGCTAGGATGCTAGAATTGGGAGGCTAATCTTGGCTTAGAAGAAGGCTCAAGCTAGGAAATCCAGTTAGGGAAGGCTCAGTCAGATTTGGCCTTGGAGGAGATCTTGGGCTTCATAAATGGGGGGCTTTTCATAGTGAAGGCTTTTGGTTTTGTGGGCTTCATAGTGAAGGCTTTTGGGAGTGGACTTCATGGTGAAGGCTTTTTAGGAGTGGGCTTCATTGTGAAGGCTTTTGGTTATGTGCTTCTTGATGAAGGCTTTCTAGGAGTAGGCTTCATTGTGAAAGCTTTTGGTTTTATGCTTTTTGATGAAGCCTTCATAGATTTGGGCTTATTGGCAAAGGCTTTTAGGTATTGTGCTTCTTAATGAAGGCTTCTAGATTTAGGCTTCTTGGCGAAGGAGTGTTATGCTTCTTGATGAAGGCTTCTAGATTTAGGCTTTTTGGCAAAGGCTTTTGAGAGTGGGCTTCATTATGAAGGCTTTTGGGAGTAGGCTTCATGGTGAAGGCTTTTTAGGAGTGGGCTTCATGGTGAAGGCTTCTAGGTGTTAAGGATAGTTTTTTACAAGGGTACTTTGGATGGTTGGCTTTGGCTCAGGTATGGTACTACAGGTTTTAGTCACAAGGATATCATAGGTTCATGGATAAGGATTTGCCCTTTGACATAGTCGCATCAGAATGGTTTGCAGGCCTTAAGAGGCTTTGATTCTTAGGATTATGTGATTTGCCAATGAGGCTTATTTTTTCAAGGTTAATGAGATGTTTGCCAAAGAGGCATTAGATGGGCCTTGACTGGTTTGAGTCCTTCTTAGTCAACTTGAGGATGATAAGCTTTAGGAGATATGCCTCGACTTTTGCTTTTGCCAAGGAAACTAGATTTAAAGTTGATGAGTCTTAAAAGACTTGAGATTTTTAGTTTTACCCATGATGAGATTTTTCCAAGGAACAGGTGGTATGTGGCTTGAACTTGAAATGATGGTATGATTTGCCAATGAGGCTTAGGATGGTTTACAGGTAGGTTGAAACTTCTGAAAAGACTCATGGAGGTTGTATGGCTTTGCTTTTTGTAGGATGAATAATGGAAATGAGCAAGTCAAGCTTTTCTTACTGTTTGAGATTGAAGAGACTCTTGGAGTGACACTTAATTGATTTGACTTGACGTAGATGACACACTAGCTGAAATAAGAAGCCCTTAAGAATGGCTAAAGGAGTAATGAGAAGAGACAACTTGGTGATTATGCCCCTAGTGAGTGATAAGGATGTGACAGACCGGAGATTTAGCTTTTTGAGCTAAACAATGGGATGGATTGACAATAGATAATGACGTTCTGGAAAGATATGCCCTTATTATAGGATAAAGGCATAGGAGATAGTATATCCTTAGAGAATGAACCTCTGGTAAGGAAGGATGACTTTGGAGAAATGAGACAAGATGGATTGATTGAAGATGACTTTGGACAAGAGGGAAGATGACTTGGATGAGCTTTCTCTCTGTTTATCTCTCTCTTTCAGCTCTAACTTTTGCCTAAGCTGCTCTTTTGGGTTTTCAACTTAATGAGCTTGAATTAATGAAATTTGGAAGAAAATTCCACCATGGTTTGGATTGCTACCTTTTCTTCTTTTTTATTTTGAAGGGCTCTGACCTTTGAATTCTGGATTTGACAAAGGTCTTCTCCAAACTTATTGCCCCTTGTTGAGGTGCATCATTTGATTACCTAATGTGCAATAGGTAATTCCATTTGCTCTTTGTGCTTCAGCTGTCTTGATCTTCTTTGATTAGGAGTTAGTGAAGTAATTGCTGATTTATGGGAATGAAAGCACCTCAAATGCTAATTGTGGTGGATTTGATTATTTGTTTATTTCTCTCTCTTTCTTTTTCTTTTTTTTCTTTTCTTTTTTTTTTTTGTAAGCTCATCCATGTCGGACTAAAAAGGAAGATAACAAAATAAATGCACTAATAAGAATGTGTAGATGTATTGCTATAAAGAAAACTTTATTACAAGATGACAAAAAGGGACTAACATAGCAAACACAAAATACACGAAAAAGATAATAGACCTAGACTTGGAATTAGACACTAGACTTGGAGATTTGGACTCAGACTCAAGTTTAGACTTAGAATTCAATCTCAGACAGGTTAGGTTAGCTGAACTTGAATTACTCTATGACATGCCTTCCGAGGCTAAGGTAAGGTGGGGTCGAGTCGGATCTAGATTCCTCATCACTGTTCAAGTTGGTGGTGGGGAATTTAGCTTGAAATGATTTACTTTGGATGCAATCTTCAACCTTTGATGCAGTTGCAACCAAAGCTCTAAAGGTGGGTAGGTATTGTGTTAACACGTGGGCTTGATAGGTCAAGAGTAGATTCTTGACAATGATATCTACTTGTTCTTGCTCGGTTGGCCTGTTTACCATTTAAGCAGCTTTAGCCCTCCACCTAGTAAGAAACATGGAGAAGGACTCATCTGGAAGTTGCTTTATGGTTTCCAAATCACTCCTAGTGATATCTACTTCAATGTTGTAATGATACTGTCTAACAAAGACATGACAGATATCATCCTATGTTCTTTTTTGGCTCTTGTCCAGTGAAAGAAACCATCTCCAAGCAGCTCTAGTTAATGATTCTTGGAACATTTGAGCAAGGAGTTCATCGCTAAGTCCCATAGGTTTCATTACTCCCATATACATCTTTAGATGAGTTTTAGGGCACGTGGTTCCATCAAATCTATCCAATTCAGGCATTCTGAATTTAGGAGGAAGCTTGGCATCAGGGAATAAGATCAAGCTATCCATATCAATTAAGTCATTATAGTGCTTCAGGGATTTAATGGTTTTCTCCATAGTTTCAAGTTTATCCATAAGCAATTTAGTATCTTTAGAGAAAACTTCCCTGCCTTGAAAAGGATTTATGAGAGAGGAAGATCTAGAATGGGTAGTGGTGTTTAGGGCTTGAGTGTTGGTAGGTTTCCCAAAATAGGTTTGGTTTGACTTGTGGTTGAGATTATTGAGGTTTGCTTGGTTAATCAAGGCTTGAACTTCCTCAATAATGGCTTGCCTTTGTTCCTTCATGTTTTCTTCAAATTGGATATGTTGAGCAGCTAGGATAGCTTGAAAATGCTCTTCATGCTTCTTAAGAAGGCTAGTCATAAGTGTGGTTAGGGCATCCATGTTAAGTGGCTTGGCCATTGGTACCTTATGAACCAAATCAAAGAATTGAGGTAAGTGCTTAGTGAAGAGGCAGAAATATGGGCATGCAAACTTTGGGGAGAAAGACTCCCTTTGATATTATGAACTAACCACATTTTGGGCTTTTGATGATTTCCTAAGGTTGCCTAGGTCAAGGTTTCAGGCTTAAGGTATTGGGTGGACCAAAGATACTGAACTTAGGGTAGTGTGTTAGGCCAAAAGTATTGGGCTTAGGATAGTGTGTTAGGCCAAAGGTATTGGGCTTAGGATAGTGTGTTGGGCCAAAGGTATTAGGCTTAGGGTGGTGTCTTGATGATTTGGTTGGTAATGTATAGGTAAAAATGAGAGTAGAGGTGTTTTAGGTTAAAGGCTAAGGTAATGGGGTAAGATTTAGGGTGATGGCTTAAGGTTTATAGGGGCAAAGGTAATTGCGACAGAGATAAAGTGTTTAAGGTTTAGAAGTGAATGTATTTAGATAGAAGTGAAAAGTGAGTATGTGACCCTTCTTCGGTTCAAGGTATAACCAAGACTAGAGATGAATGCATGTTTTGTTATACAATATGGATGCATAGGAAAAATATTTCATGAGAATGTAAAGATGAAAGGTTTTAATTATGGTACATACAACCTAAGGTTAAGATCTAAGTTCATTATATGAAAAGGGTAAGGGTGGCTTGGATAGGGTACCCGTCACAGTAGAGCAGCGATATACCTAACCACATGTGAGTTAAGGAGTCTCGTGTAGGTCCAATAGTACGTGCATGCTCGTTACACTTTTGAAAGGATCAAAGGATTCCTCGCAGAGTGGATGATTTTACTATCGGCGAATAGACCCAAGGAGGGTTACCCACTCGATGTTACTTTCTATCCATCGTTTTCCTAAGAAATCTAAGTTGAAAGGCAAGGAGCCAATGCAAATGATGCATGAAAGTTATTTATGTATTAAAAGTGCCAAACTTTGATTTAAACCAATTGGTAGTCCTCTTATTTCTTTTGTTTTTTAAAAAAAAAGGAGGCCCCCAATGGAGTCGCCAGCTGTGAGGTCTCGCTCGAGCACCGATCCGATCCATTAAGTGGGATCAAAATGCTTTTTTGGGTTTGAACTCACGATAGAACCCTCAGGTTCAGATTGGTTAATTTTTGAAAAGAGTCACCACCTTAATTTTATTTTATTCGGGAAAAGATTAAGGAAAAAATCCAATTTGACTCCAATTAATATCCCAAAGGAAAAGATCACTAGCCTCGAAAACCAAAGAGAATTCGGGGACTAGGTTTTTAGTTTATTTAGAAAAACAATTAGTTTGACAAAGTTAATATAAGATGACTTAAAATAAATTTCATGAACAATTTACATAATGCATGAACAATTATATAATGCATGAATAAACAAATAAATAAACATTCATCTAAAGCAATAAAGCAAGTAAAGGAATTAACTTTACAATTCAAAACTAAAATAGGGGATACTTCCTCTAGCCCTTATAGGTTCTAGGGAAGTCACACATTCCCTAAAATAATTATAAAGCAATTACTAAAGAAAATACTGCAAAAGAAAGACAAAATCAATATAATAAAGAAAACAAACTAAAAACAAATATCGCGAAGAAAAGAGCTAATTGATAAAATAACATATAAGAAAATGATTACATTTTATTTATATTGGATTTGATGCTTTAAATAAGCAAGCCTACATATCCCTTTGAATATAAATCAAAATCTACATAGTTCGCCCTTCTTGTGGAGGGGTTAGTTTAGCCTAGCCATCTTATCATGTTTCAGTTCATTGATTGAAAAGTGGGTTGATTGATTAAATCAGATTGATTGATTGATTACCGAGTTGTTAATTAGGTCAGGTTTTAATTAACAATTCGATGCAATAATTTAAATCGTCAAACTAGTTGACTAAATCATATTCTAATCAACATGCCTTAAAATAATGGAAGAAAGCGATAAAATATGCTAAGCAAAGAAATAATAAACAAAAAGAATAAACTAAGCAATCCTAAGAAAATGAAACAAAACAAAAATAATAAAAGAAGAAAATAAATACCTTACAAGGACTAGACTTGAGGACGTAGGGCGGATGAAGTGGATGACTATATCGTAATTCCACCTTTTCGGCTTGGCAGAACAACAACCTTCGAACAGCGACTCGAACAGCGTATTCGGGACCTCCTCGGACTGATTTGAGGAGAGTTACCTCAAATGACCATCCAAAAAAATTAAAATAAAAGTTCGTTACTTTTGGACCAAATTTGTGAAGATGGTTTGCTTGATGTAAAGGCTAATGAAGCAAACCAAGAGGTTAGGATGTTAAGAGGTGAAGAAAAATGGAATGGAAGGACCCCTATATATAGGTGAGAGGTTAGGGGAAGGTTTGGTACACTTTCGATGTGGGATAAGTGCATAAAATGTAGAAAAAACAAAAAAAATACGATAGTCCCGCATGCAGCCACCGCAGGTTAGCCTGCGACAGCCGTAGGGTCTTCCGCGGCTGCCCATTTTGTGATTTTTGCCCATTTTTGCCCATTTTAGCTCCAATTTAAGCCTAATTTAATTCTATGGGTTCATAATTAAGTGTTGGTTATCTGGAGGTGCAAATTTGAGAGTTCACATATGCAGGAGACACAATGATCATTATTACTTGATTTATTTTTGGTTGATTTACGTGTTACTTCATTCATAGCTGATTGAGGCATTTTATCATAGATGCTTCCAATTTGGTGTCCAATATATGCTGGCAATATATAATGTCCAATTTGGTGTTTGAAGGATATAATATGTTACCAATCTCATTCACATTGTATGCAGGAGACACAATGATAATTATTGCTTGATTCATTATTAGTTGATTTACGTGCTACTTCATTCACAGCTCATTGAGGAATTTTATCAAACATATTGTATGCACATAATACCTAAACCCCATATCAACAATAACAACACACCAAATTGCAACCAACACATATAAATCCAATTAACAAAACAAGAACAGTTAAGAAAACATCATAAATTATAAAACATCATTAGTTAACATAACAATTTCTTGCATAATTCAAACTTTTCTTACTTAGCACAAAATCTTAAACCTAAATATGCCCCTAATTCAACATTTTCTTGCCTATTGATTGAACAATAAAAAGAAAATTGATAAAATTGCCCATGTCCACAACAACTTCTCCCTTCTCCAGCTTATGTACGTTTCATCTTCGACCTTTGTTACTCTATGCAATAATCTATGTATAATTGCCTTTCCTTGTTCACAAATATCTGGATCAACGCATTTGAAATAATCACAGCCTCCCTTTAGTTCTTTAATCTCGCAAGTCAAAAATCTCCTACCTGGGTTTTTCTTTGTCCTTTATGTTCTCTATATTGACTACCTATCACACTTGCAATTATTATTAACATCTTCCATTGCACAATATAAAGGTATTACAGAGAATGAAAGGGAAATAATTAGAGAGAAATTTCAGATTTGTGAACTTGAAGAACCCTAATTTCCATTTAAATTGGAAATTTTATTAGTATTAGAGGATAAATGCTACTGTTTCTATTGGCATGTCAATAGCCACATAAATTTCTATTAAACCTATTAGAACATGACAAATTTCTCATTTTATTTCTCTCTCCTCCATGTAAGCAAACTGTTCAAAGCTACTGGTTAGAAACCTATAAATTACATTTGATTGTAACTTTTTAACAGATTGACACACTCAACTATAACTTTTGAAATTTTAAACACCAAATTGTCTAATTTTGCCAAGTTGACAAACCAAATTTATCATTTTCCCTAATTCAAATTGGATTTCATACATATTTTAAAAATTAATTAATATTATTAATTATCTCATTAAAATTTACTTGTCACATCATTAATTGTTATTTATAGATCTCTTCATATATTTTATAATTTATAATAATTATATTATTTTATCTAATATGTTTATAATTTATTATTCTTATTTGTAATAATTAGGGATATTTTGTTTTGAATCGAATAATACACTTATCAAAGTTATGATATTTTTATCCGAGTTTAAGAGTACATTATCCACATTTAATATATGAACTTGAAGAATAGATGACAAGTATTAAATAATATTCCTTCCGTTTTATAATAATAATCATTTTAAAAGGTTAGATATATATTAAGAAAATTATTAAATAGTTTCAATTTTTATTAATATAGATAAATATATTCTTATTTTATCATTAAAGATATTACATATTGCATAGAAAGTGGGAGAGAAAATAGAATTGGAGATGAGGATAAAATTGAAAAAAATGTAATAGATGCTATATAGAACTCTTAAAATTACAATTAATTTGAAACAAATTTTTTTTTATTAAAACGACTATTATTATGAACAGATTAAGTGATTAATTAACTGGTATAAATAATAAATAATAACTAATTAACTGGTAATAACTAATAAGTAATAACTAGTAAATTTTAAAACATTATTATTAATTTAAATAGTGCATTGAGTATTGGTATATTAATTTAAACTTTTAAACATTATTATCAATTTAATATGCCTGAAATTTTAATTATATCTATAAATTAATGAGAAATTTACATCATACATATGTTTTTTTTTTTATATATTTTTAACATTTATAGCCTCTCAAATTTTTTTTTATCATATTTATACCTTTCTAATTATTATTTTAATCTTGTTTTGTTTTTTTTTTTGGTTTTAACATCTTAAGTTTATTTTGTAATGGATCATTAATTTAATAGAATTTGTAATGGTTTTGAATTAGTCCAATAAATATTTTATGATTTTCCTTTTGGAAAATTATCTTATTTTAGCATCTAATTTTTTTCAATTTTTTTGAAAAATAAATTTAAACGTTAAACAGTATTAGATATTAAATATTTGTTAGAAACATTCCCTTTTTTTTTTTTAATGTATACTGTTTGCTATAACTTTTTATTTTGTTCGAAATCCTTAACTTATACAAATAGTAGTAGATGCTAATTATATTCTAAAAGTATACTAAATTTATTTTAGATGTGAATTGTGTACTAAAGAAGCTAAATTTTATGGTAATATATACTATTTTTTATTGGTACTAAAAGAACACTAAATTTTATGATAATATATATTGTTTGTTGTAATTTGTTCCTTTTTTTAATTAGAGATTAGTGTTTCTAAGTTTATATATATTTTTTAAATTCTATAATTGATATTATATACTTTTTGTTAAAAAAAAAAATGAAACCTAGCTAAGTTGTAACTCAAGAAAATTAAATGTATAAATTTGTGAAATGTAAAGTAGAATTAATATAAATTTTGTAATAGATATACATCATACACTTTTTATACTAATCTAATCAACAAATAAGAGATTTTTTTTTTTATTTATACTAGACTAATAAAATTGCTTAATGGAGACAAGCAAATAATTATGATTGAAACTATTAATTTAAAATAGAATAAATAAAAAGAAATTAAAATAACAAATAATATATACTTAATAAATGCATAAATACCACTTGAAATTTTGAAAACCAATTTTATATGATATTAATTAATTTTATTACAAATTGATTTTAAATTTTTATAAAATAAATAATTATGTATCAAGTAATGAATTTTCAACCAAATTTATACAAATATAAGTAAATCATACTAAAAAATTAGTAATCCTAATTTGGTAATATTTGGATAAGTATTGTTATAAAGAAATCCAATATTGAATAAACATTTGAAAAAAATTGATGGAGCGTGAATGAAACGCATGAATTGAAGGCTATAAATATTTTTTTTTTAGGTTTACAGGCTATTTTACAAAAAAAAAAAGTTAATAAAAAAGTATTTTTCTTTTTTATGTTTTTAGGCCATTTATGTAAGAATCAATTAAACTTTTGGCTAAAATTCGAGCCTTGAATTGGATATTTTCCCAAATCTTTATTGGGTCAAAGAATTTTTATTTTTGGAATTTTTACAAAAATGGCTAAAAAAGACATTATTATTACATTTTTATGGTTTGACCAATTTTTTTTTACAAAAATATATTTTTCAGCAATTTTTTTTTTATATTTTTAGACTCTTCAAGAAATGGTGTACTCATAGTATATTGTGAGTATAGGATAATATACTCATAGTATATTTTGAGTATATGTTGCAAATTATATTTCATGGGATATTCATTGACAAAAAGTTAAACGTTATGTGCTATTTAAGTTAATATTATAAGTATTTTTAAGACTCAATTTGATTTTAAATTTCCAAAATACCATAAGTAATCAACTGCCAAATTAATATATATATATAAGTTAGCCAAGTGTCTTCATTGTTAACAAATATTGAACACCGATTCATGCAATTTATGGTATTATAATTGTTACTCAATGAGTTATAAACTCACCTTGTTCCCAAGCCTTTTTTTTATAGGAAGTTAAAGAATAGTTATTTTGAACTCGGACGTCTACTTCTCCTTGTTTATCAAGAGTGATGGTTTATATAAGAAGATTGATCATTAATAGTCAAAAGAAAGTGTAAGCTGCAATAGCGAGGAAGAAATTTTCATTAGTCAAATCAAAATAAACAAATGTAATAGTATTATTTTATTATTTACGAACATAACATTAGTAAATGTTTTACCATTGTGAAAACCGAAAAAAAAAAAAAAAGAAAAAAGGTTAGAGTTCAAATTAACTCTTAATTATTTTAAACTATATCTAATTTAATTTTAGAGTTAAATTAATATTTGAATTTTAAAATTTTGTTCAATCAAATCTAATATTAATATTAGAATTGAAATTAGTCCTTAACTTTTTATTTTTCAATTAAATTGATCAGTTTTTATTAAAATGAATTATTAAATTTTTTATGTTTTAATAATAAAAATAATTTAAAATATAAAATTTATTCATTTATTTTAAAAATTATACAAATTTCACAGTTCATTATTTTTTTTCTCAATTCTATCTATTACCAAACATTTTTCCCAATTTTTTCACCTAATAAATAATTTTTTAAAAAAACTTTTTTTCAATGTTTCCAAATCATAAAGATTTAGGTTTTAAAGATAATAATTATTTTCTAATTCTAAAATTAACTGATTTTGGACATTTTATTAAGAAAATTTTTATTTTAAAAATATTAAAACTAATTTTTTATTTTTAACGGAAGAAACTGAAATTCAATTAACTGCAAAATGAAAATCTCTAGATTAATTTGACGGTGAAACTAATTTTGGTTTTGATTGGATTAATACTCAAATGTTAAGAGTTAATTTTTTTTTTTTTTGGCCAAAGGTTAAGAGCTAATTTTTGATATGGTTTGACACAAATAAAAAAAAAAATAGGAACCAATTGGAGCTTTTTAATAAAAAAAAAAAAAATTAAAAAATAATATAAAAAATAAGAAGCCCCATCATACTGAGACTGTAACTCGCAGATAGCTCGAGTTCGAAAAAGTTTCAGTAAAGGCAATGGCCGGAAACTCAACGTTTAAATTATTTTCAACGCCAGGAGCGTTAGGGTTTTTCGATTCTTCTTCAGAGCCTCCGCTTCCTCCTCCGCCACCTCCGGTTGAAGTTCTTTCTTCTGAGGTATCGTTGTCCAATTTCCATCATATCCATTATAAACAGAAATTGATTGATTTTAATGTGAACAGTTAATTCACTGACTTTTGTATGAATCAAGGTATTATCGACTTTGAAATGCTCTGTTGACCCCGTAAACTTGGATGGTCTCACTCTGTTCAAGGTCAGTTTTCTGTTTCCTTCTTGTTGGTTGGTTGGTTTCTAGAAAATGTTGAAAATAAGAGATTAAAATAAGGAAACAGAGCAAAGAAGTTGCTTTAATTTGCTGTAATTTTCATTTTGGTAACAAAATTTCAGTTGTTATGAGGTATTTGTTTACTATACTATGTTTAGATTAATCTAATCTAATCTCCCCTGAATTTTTGGCATGAAACAAATGAAAATTCACTATATAGGATCCAACTTGGTACTGTGGTTGAAATTGCTTTTCAAAAAAGCACCATTTTTATGCTGATAGAAAAAGCAGTTTTGAGGTTTTGTTTGGCTGTTTTGAAATTTTTACAACTAGATTATTTGGAATTCATCTTTAAAAACTTTAATGACCTCTAATCAATATTTTTAACTTAATATTTAACAACAATTCAAACAGTAATGCCAAACGAACCATACTGGGAAATAGATTCAGAAAGGGCTATAGCAAATACTGTAGAAGCTGCGGAGAACAAAAATGTCTGTTTTCTATCTATGGCTAGTGGGTTGAACGAAAGCGTTGATCAGCAACTGAAAAAAGACAAAATCTCCATTTCACTGCTTTCTTTGACATGTTTAGGTGCCAACTATACCTCTACCCATCATTCCACCCAGTTGTCCATGTACCAGTAGAAGATTAAGCAGGAGTTGGCAACGGACTGGTCTGTCTTTTGAACACCATCCCGAGCCTTTTCTTCCACCTCTCTAGGGTTTGGGGGGATACTTCCCCCTCTCTGCACCTGTAGAAATAAGGGATGAAGTAGGATTTTTTCTTGAATTTGGTCTTGGTCTTGGTCTATTTGGGTTTTAATATGCTGATTTTTATGCCATGATTGAATTCTTTATTTATTTATTTATTTTTTGTTGGAATAAGCCGAGATTAGGTTAAATGTAATAAAATTATATCTCAATGATTAACTTGTTTCACAAATTGAAGTTGTATGAACACAAATGAAAATTATTACAAAATTCAATGACCATTAGAAGAATATTTTACCCTATAAATTTGAAAATTGTTGTTTGTGGTCAGATGAGATACTAAATTTTCTATATTTAACTTGATTGAAATGAGATTTTCAAGCAGCAAAGTTTACCATGTTTTTCTAAAATTTGGAATTTGGTTATTTGTGGTCAACGAGTTAGTAACTTTTCTATGTAATGCTTATTGAAGTGAGATTTTCAAGTTAATTTTGTACTTTTCTTTCAGGGCCGGGTTAGTACCAAAGAGGTTTTTGGATTGCCCAATTCTGATTTAGTAGCTGGTGTATATGAAGGTGAGAGAGATTCTTTCTTTGCCTTTATTTAATCCTTTCACCCTCCCCTTTTTTCTGGTTCAGAAGTGTGTTTTGGTGCCATGATTGAAGCTCTGCTATATATATGTCTGTCTTTGGTATTTAGGAGGACTGAAACTTTGGGAAGGTTCACTTGACCTTGTTAAAGCTCTCCGCTCGCAGGTTCAAAATGGGCATTTATCATTAACTGGAAAGCGAGTATTAGAGGTGGGCACCTAATTTTCAGGTGATTTGATACTGCTTCACTATGCTTCACACTTTGATTCTTGAGCTTGATAAGCGTTGATTCTTTTGATGCATAAGCTCATTTGCTGCTTCAGTTCAAATTTATGCATCTTATATTTTTTCCCCCTATAATTTTTTGTATTTGAATGTATAGCTGTTACTTATGTGCCACTCGGCCAAAAATATGAAATGCTAATGCAATATGTCATTGTGCTTGCTCTCTTTTCTCTTCAAGGATGCAATTTAATACTTAGATATAGTACTGCTCTTTAATATTTGGCAAAGAACATTATTGAAGAGCTTTGAGTCAAGAACAACTAAATAGATCGGAAAGACATCGTAGATTTTTCTTTTACTTTTCTAATGAATCCTTTTAGTATGTAGGTTCCATGTGTGTGATAGGACTGAATTCCAATGAGATTTTAAAAACTTTGTAATTATTGTAAGGTATGACAGCTGGCTTTTTGGATGAGTTTTTTGACCTTGGGTTTATAGGAATGGGCCACTAGGTGTCAAAATAGGATTCCATGTAAACTTAGTATGCTTGACCTAGTCATCAACATTTGTTTTGTAGTCTAACAACTGTGGCTATTTTTTTCAAATGTGAGGTGAGATATGTTGCAGCTGAGCTTAAGCACTTAAGCCAAGTGCAAATGAGGGGACTGCACATGGACACTGCTTATGTGAGACCTGGCTCCACCATGGTAGGTGGATGTCTCTCATTTTATTTTCTTGATTCTTGTTTGTTAATTTACTTTCTTGACCATTGTTCATGTCACTTCCAACTTATAAATTTGATGAGCAAAGGTGAGAAAGCGTGTCCTAACACTTGGAATTCTAAGCGCTCTTTGAAGCATGAGATAGGGATGGAATTCAATAGATCACTCTCTGTTATCCCTTGAGAAGTTGAATATGGAGACTAAAGTTGATGGAAAGTTCCTTGTGGGTGACATGGATGACACTAATGATACTAGTTCATGCATGTGATTTGACTAAGAGTATATCTTGTAAGGGGTGGAGCTTGAGATGGAGACTGAGGGAGGTTGTGAGTGTGACAATTCTTAATATGATGAAAATGATGATGCCTCAAGTAGGGACGAGGCAAGCGGGAATGGGAATGCAGTTGTGCTTTTGAGAATTGGCGTGGAAGGAAGAGGAGGAGGAGGAGGAGGGGGGGGGGGGGGGGGGTGGGGTGCTGGAAGGGTGGAGAGGGGGGTAAGAAGTGTTAATATTCACATTATTGCTAATGATGCCGATTTGGTGGATGATTTTAATGAGCAAGATGTTATTTTTCTTACCAACCCAACAATTGAAGTTTCAATTATGCTACTAGTTTCCTCACAAGGGATCCATGATGTCGCTCACATTGATATAAGTTATTATCTTCTCCTTCAGCTCCTGGAGATACTTGTGGTTGCTTGTCTTTCCCAAGGTTATGACCCTCCCCTCTCTCAACTTCAGTTGTTCATTTGCTGGTTTCAAGTGCACTAAATATGAGATGGCATGAAACTTCTTTGTCGCATGTGCTCTTTTCCCTTCTTTCAATCCTTAAAAGAATTTCTAAAATGTTGAGTGTGCTACATGGTAGACCTGGATTTTGAAGAGTGCACATCTTATTGCTAGCTCTTTGTAGGTTCTAGGTGCCATCTTACACACTTTTAATAAGCCTAGGGAAGGATTGACGTGCGGAGAGATGCAGTTTCTTAGGAATGAGCTGGGGCACTTATTTGCTGTCCAGTTTAGAACCAGTAGTCTGCGTCTTGTCTTATATAATGTTAGGGTCTCACATCAATCACAAGCTTCATCTTACCAGCAACATGCCATGAAGAGGCAATTGGAGGAGTTGGACAAACATAGAAATTAGGTAAAATGCTGGCACTTTTCTTTGAGTATTTTATGCAAGCTAGTGTTGGAGATTTCTAAGTCACAAATTTTGCTATGAGATATGGATGATGTCTGTTTGAGGTAGTGACAATTGCAGGTGATCAATTTGATGATGCTTTGTAGTTTGGTAAAATCTCTTTCAAAATAATTTGAATTCCATAGGAAATCCAATTGTTGGTTCTCCCTTTTATTAGGCCGAATCTGCTCGCTTTTGGGTTTTGAACCATATCAATAACCTCTTTCGTTCCTTTAAAGGCATTTTATGTTATATGAAGTGGGTTTATATGGTGCGAAGTGAAATTCATATAAGCAATAATGGTATGGAATATTTTCTGGCATAAAAAGAACTTTTTCATGTGGGGGGAGAATGTAGATGTTCATTATTTTTCATAATGATTTATCACTTATTAGGAAATTTAGAGATTACTTACTCATCAATATGTAGAGCTCCAAGTTGCATGGAAAACTTGCTATTGACTTTTCCTCCTTGTGAAAACTAAAGATTGTGACAAAATATTGGATGTTAAGGTTGGTGGTTGCATCTTTTGAAACCATTATACTTTATCCATCTTGTCACAACTCCTCGAGTGTGGTCAATTGACCCACTCAAATTATACGTATTTTATACTCAAGTTGTAGTGAAAAAATATTGGTATTTTATGAAAGTTTTTTTGTACTAATATTGACACATACAAGGCAATTCATACCTCTGCATTACCATAGCGCATGATTCGAGGACGAGTCATCTCAAAGAAAGGGGGAATGATATGATACTAGGTGGAGTCAATTGCACATCAAGCTGTGATTAGTATTCAAGCTTTGTGGGTTGTTCAAGATTCAAGTGAAGCTTCTAAAGGAAAGAAAAGCTTGGATTCATCTTGAAAAGAAGTGCAAACGATCCAAGTTCAAGATGGAGCTGTTTTGAATGGCAAATCATGGATTAGAGCTTCATTAAGGCCTGAATTGCATTCCTATATGTTTGGGTTGATTTTATCAACTTTATTAGTTTGTTTAATTTGTTTTTGAGTCACACTTATCCTAATTAAAGGCCCATACGAATTTCATAGCTGAATTATTTATTTAGCTACTTATTATTTTAGTTAGGCTTAGGTTTGGGCTTATTTCCTATCCTTTTAGAGCCCAATTCGGCTGGATTGTTTTTAGGTTAGCTTATGTTTTGTTCTTGTGGCCAAACAAGCTAATTAGGGTTAGTTACCTCTTGTAACCTATTCAATGTAAAATGAAGATTTTGATATTTTGAATAAAAAATATTATGAGAGGATTCTCCAAACTTAGTTTTCTTTGAGCTATTCGTACTTATCGAAGTTTAATCACTTTGTGGCGTTCAAATCTTTGTACCTACGGTTATTTTCACAAATTTGTCAATGGGTTGGGGTTTTCCTTGTTTCGAATCTAATTTGGCTTTCTAAGGGGCTGCTTCCAAGCATATTGACATGGGGTCACATGGCAGGTCTCTCATGGTTCGCATCAGTTTGGTATCAGAGCATTAGCTCTAAATTAGGTTTGCATCTCTTTCATTTACTTTGTTAGTGTTTTTATTTTTATTTTTTTTCATTGTTGTGCTTGTTGTTCATTCAAATCTGTCTTGTTATTAATTCTCGTTAAAGTCTTCAATTTTTGACTGTGATTATTTGCTGGATAAAAAATAAATTAAAAAAAAAAAAAGAAGAAAAGAATAGACAAGAAAAGAAGAGAACAATTCTGGCCTTAATGAAGCTTTAATCGATGACTTGCAATTCAAAACAGCTCCATCTTGAGCTTGCATTGCTTGCACTTCTTTTAAAGATGAATCCAATCTTTTCTTCTCTTTAGAAATTTCACTTGAATCTTGAACAACCCACAAGTCTGAATAATCACGGCTTGATGTTTAACCTCACCTAGGATCATATCAAAGCAAATACCCTACCAAAATTATTGAAAAATTGTTAGGTTGGGTCAATTTTGTATTTTAAGTTTTTCACTTAAATTATGTTAAAAATTTCTAATTCAAAATTCTATAAACCTATATGATAAATCAAGTCTAATCTATTAATTTTTATTTTTGATCATTTAAATATATGTAACTTTAATAACTTACTCATTGTTCAGAATTTGTTTTATAAGATTAATTTTTTTCTTATTTATTGTTTGTTAATTGTTTTCAAACTTTGGTTGTTATTAAAGAGCATAAAATATAATATTTTCATATAATTTTTTTAATCTTATTATTATTATAATTTATAACTAACATGTATTTCTTAGTTACAAATTGTAATTATAAACTGTTGAATTGGTTTATTGAATAAATGATCCAACTTAAAAGAATTTTCAGTTCCACCGCTGATTAAGTCCTAATACTTCTTCCTTTTACAATAAAATTTTGATACTCAAACTGTGCATGGTTAGTCTTATAATGGAATCTCCATGAAATTGTCATTAGTCAAGGCCCTGTTAATTTCTTGTGCAGGGCCTCCCAAACCCATGAATAGGCTGAACAATAGTAAGTTTTAAAAATATTAAAATGATAAGATATTAGAATTTCAGAACTTATTATGATATTATCTCTTAATTCTGTTTTAAGTAGATTGTTTGTAGATCAATGACAAGATCTGTTGGTTAATTCTAGCATATTTGCAATAAAATTTGGGAAATTTGGTTTGGTGGTCATAGATTGGATTCATTGTGTGGCCTTGGCCTACTTGATCTTCGTTTTGGGAATTACCCATGTGTTTTTCTTTTTTTTTTTTTATTTTTTTTTATTTTTAAGATGCACAGCATTCTAACTTTGCTTAAGATCCTCTCTCAAAAAGATCTTTGGTGTTTTTATTTAATGAATCTACTTCCTCTCTAGCTAAGACATGAATCCTTCAAAGCTTACCTCATTTTTACAAATATTCCTTCCCTGGGAATTGAGCCCATTCTATCCTTCCCTTTTAATATTTCACCATTTCACTAGCTCATTATTTTATCCCCACACTAGGGATAATGACCATTGTTGCCACTAGACCTTTTTGCTTGCCATGTGTATTCAATTATGTACAGCCATTCACTCTCTCTCAGGCTTATCCTGAACTTGTTCTATCACTTGGGTATCATGTGCACGAGGCATTGGTCCTCTCTCCTCCAATGGTCTGAAGAACTCCTACTGTACATTACACATGGATAGCGTATTCCAACATTCCTACACTAAATATAGGAAGTTGAAGAGAATGATTGATTAGAATAATTCATGTTTTTATAAATGGCATATCAAAAGTAATTAGAATTAACGAAAAATGATTGTAGCAAGATGCCAGAAGCTAGATTCAGTAAGGTTCAAACATAGCATAATGTGTGCCCATAGGGAGGATAAGCTGTCTTGTAAATAATTGCAATTGCAAACTGGCCTAACTCATTTCCAAGATGCTAACACATCTTTTGATTTATACTTTAGTACCTTTTCTGATTTTGATTTCCTCGTACATACATGCATTTGACTGTCAGTGTGAATGTGAAGAAATTATATATCACCTCTCCAAGTGATTGTTTCATTTTAGAAGGATAGAAATCCATGCTGAGACAGACGTCTTTTGTCTCTCCTGCTGTTATTTTTATTTGTAACAGAGTTTGTAATGTTTTTCAGCTTGGATGTGGTCATGGACTTCCTGGGATATTTGCATGCCTTGAGGTAATTTTGAACATCCTTGACTTCACTTTTGTGGTATCAATTGTAGGATCTTGGAATACAGCTCTATTGAACTTTCTTGTTTTCTTGTATCAGGGTGCAAATGCTGTACATTTTCAGGATTTCAATGCAGAAGTCCTGCGATCTCTGACCATTCCCAATGTAAATGTAAATCTTTCAAAAGAACTTCCTTCTGGTGAATCAGATGTGACAAATTGTGATTCTGGTGTGGAACTGCGATTCTTTGCTGGTGACTGGAGTCAAATCCATCAATGTCTTCCTTACACACACAATGAGGGAAAGGATCTGAACTGTTGCTCAGAGCAGCTAGTTTCTGGTTACGATATCATTTTAATGGCAGAGACAATATACTCTGTCTCTGCTCAACAAAGTCTCTATGGACTTATAAAGAAGGTGTTGCTTTATTAAGTTGTCAATTTATTTCATGTTATTTCCTATTACTAACTTAGGGTTCCTGACTTCCAAAAGTGGTCTTCTGCAGTGTTTGTGCCGTCCGGATGGAGTTGTATATATGTCAGCGAAGAAGTATTATTTCGGAGTTGGAGGAGGAACACGGCAATTCCTATCTATGGTGGAGAAAGATGGTGCGCCAGTCAGATTTATTTTTCTTTTGTTTTTGATAACTTGGCTCTTTTTCATGGTTTGTGTTATATCATGTTTTTCTGTGACATGGGAAGGGGGTAGTAAAAAGTTGCTATTCTACTTTTATGCATGAAAGCAAAATCTCCTAAGACGTTTTGACTACTTGATCTGTATATTTTATTTCTTGGAAAAAGAGTATCCATATGTAGGGATAAGCAAACAGTTGGTTCGGTTCAATTGACCGAAATCTTATTTTATCCAAACTGAACCAAATCAATTTGAGCATAAAAACAGAACTGAACCAAACCGAACTGAAAAATTTCAGTTCAGTTTGGTTGGTTGGTTTGGGTTAATTAATACTAATGCATTTTATTAAAAAAAAAAAACTCAGTTTCCTATACACACACACACACACACACACACACACACACACATATATATATATACACACTTAAAATAAAAATACGAATAAAAAAAAATTAATAGTAATTCATTTTATTTAAGAAAAAGCTCATTTTTCTATAATAATGATAATAGAGCATATAATAATAATAATAATAATAATAATAATAATAATAATAAAATTTCAGTCAGTTCGGTTAAAATCGAAATTTTTTTTAGTAAAAACTGAATTGAGCTGAACCGGTCGGTTGGGTTTGGTTTTGCTCAGCCCAATGCATTTGCAGGAAGGCTCACAAATATTGTCTACTTGTTCTTTCTCATGATATATCCATATAATGCCTAACCTGGCATTTAGTGAAATTTATGGGAATGTGTGTGCATTCTTGTCCAGGCTTGCAATCAAAAGAGTTTGTTTTTATTATTATTATTATTATTATTTTGGCATAGCTATTAAGAGATACATGTTGCCAAATTTTGCAATGTATTGATTGGATGGCCATATCATAAGGGCATTGTTTATTTATTTATTTATCTTTTTGGACATTACTATTAATGGATAGATGGTATCCCATTTTGCAATTGTATTGATGGGATTACTTCTCTTTCTTAATGCAGGAGATATGACTGGTAGTCTGGTTACTGAAGTTGCAGATGGTTCTTCCAATGTTCGAGAGGTATGGAAGCTCTCATTGAAGTAGATCCAAAATTTTGATTTTAGATGCATCAGATTGTATTGTTGTCTAATATTAGATGTGGTCACCTGACCTCCAATTGTAGGATCAAATTCAAAAGTGTTCTTTTATACATCCAAGATTTGTCTTGACTAAATTTGATTTGGCATGAAAATTATTACGAGTTAGTACAAACATAAAGTAGGGATGACAGTTGGAAGTTGTTTATGCTAGAACATTTCCATGAATGAAATGGATGAACAATGTGATGTTAGAAGGGAAAAGGAAAAAGCCCGAAAATTTCTGCTGCTTAAAATCTGAGCAGCCAACTATTTTGGCCACTTTGTGCCTTTCTGAACCTAGAACATCAATGTTCATCACTACATCGTTCTGTGGGTTTATTTTTTATTTTTTAGTTGTTTAGTGGATATGATCGTGTACAAAATTCAGTAAATTTTTTTTTTTTTTTGGTGGAAAGGGAGATTCAAAGATGAATATTGTTTTGCCTAAATAAAATATACATGCATGCCACTAGATCAAATTTGCAAGTATAATATTGCATTGATTAATAGTGTAAATAGTGATAATATTGACTTTTTTTTAGGTCTCAATAGGTAGAAAATTTGAAATTGTGAGATTTGTTTAAATAACACAGATATCCTTAAATTAATTATATTCGTAAATCGAGGTTAAATTTATGAATATAAATAAAAATGTTAAATGAGCGTAGATTCTTGAAATATCAATTTAACAACTATAATAAATTAAATATAAATTTCTTAAAATTTATTAATAAGAGGATATTTTAATTTATTTATTTAGTAGCAGAGTCATATAGAAAGGGGATTGAAAAACATTAACAGCCACTTGGTTCAAAAATTGGGACGGTTCCGTATATAAATTTTTTTTTTTCGTGGTTCAGTGCTAAAGATTTCATTTTTCATTTTTGGAGTATTCTAAATTTAATTTAGTTTCGAAAATTTTTAAATTTTTAGATTTTATCGAACCGTATTCAATTCTAAAAATAGTTATCAATAATTAAAATTCAATTATTAGAATATGTTTGGTAGAAAGTAACATAATATAATTAAATATATTTTTAATATAATATTTATATTAAAAATATCTTTAATTTTATTATATTATATTTCATTATAATTTATTAAATATAGTCTTAAGATATATATATATTTTCTGTCATATATACATGACATAATTTATAATAATTAATAATAATTATTTTTTTATTTATAAAATATTAAATAAATTAAAATAATATTGTCAACCACACAATTAGAAATAATATTTCATATAAATATAAACTTGAAACCGCTCATTTCTTTCTCTCTCGTTCTAAAAAAAAAAAAAAAAAATCTAACTTTAAGTCAACCGTAAATGGATCATAAAGACAAAAAGCGGCGTTCGAGAATCAAGCTCTGGACCTCTCGCGCCCAAACGGAGAACCACACAGTTAGACCAGATGTCCTTTCATGTCCCTCGCACAGGCAAAATTCTATTACTCGTTTAATTTCTATATTGCCTTCCCTGAGCCAATTGGGTTTTTTTTTTTTTTTTTTTTTTTTTTTTTTTTTTTTTTAAATAGATCATATTTTAAATATTGTGTAACATTTTACATTTCTAACTAAAATAATAATTCACGATATTTAATTGTTAAACCAATAAATTTTTTTAAAAATTGAAATATCCTGAATTTCTATTTATTTTATAAAATTTTATTACGGAAATATATTATTTTATTATTTTTTTATTAAAATAAGAATTGAAATTATATTTTATTAAATTATAAATATTTAAATAATTTGAATACGTATTATTAATGGTAATTTCATTTAAGTATTATATCTTTATATTATTATGAAGATGTTAATGTGGGTTTTTAGAGAAATTGTATTTTGATATTTAGGTATTAAAAAAGGTATTAATTAATATTATAAGTTTAATTATAGTATTTTTATCGGATATTTGGAATTCCGTTATAATTACTATTATTACAAATAAATTTTAATAATTGAGCTATTATTAGCGTTAATAGTATTATTGTTAATATTATTATTATTATTATTAGTATTGTTGTTGTTAATATTATCATTTTATTATTATGATTATTCTTATCATTATTGTTATTATTATTATTATTATTATTATAATTATAAGGTTTAGTGTATATATATATATATATATATATATATATATATATATATATATATATATATATATATATATATATATATATATATATATATATATATATATATATAAGTGTGTTTAAGTGTTTTAAGTAAAAAAAAAAATTAAAAGAAGAAGAGAGGGAAGGAGGTGATTGGCCAGTGAAGGAAATGGGGCCATTTGGGGAAGGAGCAGAAATGGGGAAGGAAGAGAGGAAGGAGGAGAGAGAAAGGGAGAGGCCAAGAGAGAGAGAGAGTGGCTGGGTAGAGTTCTGGTTGGCGGTGGCGAGCACCGCCACCATCGCTGAGTAGAGCTTGGTCTGGCGACCTCGAGAGAGGCAGCAGCGACCTGATCGGTCGGCGCACGGCAGCGTACGCGAGGAGAGAAGGACCGCCGACCACCGAGACTTCAATTGCAGTTTCTGGCCGACTCCGGCAGCCAAATCAAGCAAGGTTGGTCCCGTTCAACTCCTGAGGATGAGAGTTTCAATTTGGTACTTACCTTACCCTCTGAGAATCATCGGAGGAGGAGATCGAAAAACGCAATCCGAAATTTTGTAGGCGTTTTCTGGCGGCTGGAGGGCGAGTGACGGCGAGTGGTGACCATTTTTGTGATCCTGGCATCGAGGTAAACCTGCTGGTGTGGAGTTTCCCCAGATCCGCCACCAGAAGCGCCGACGCGTGGCCAGCCGGCGACGGTGCGTGGGGCAGACCAGCAGTTTCGTTTCGACGTTTCGGAGCGATCCTCGACATCTGTATACTCGAAATTTGTGAAGGTTAACCTGAAACTCTTGTATTTCAGTTGTTAAATAAGTTATTTTATGTTTAGCTGTCCTTAGAGTAATTGTTAGGTTGTCGAGTTTGTCGTTAGGTTCTGTATGGTTATGTCGATATCTCGATCAGAATCTCAGTAGTCTTTTAATTGTGTCTAGTTAAGTGTGATTCTTATCCTAATGATGTCTGTTGTTGCGAGGTATCGGCATCTGACGTCTTCCTAGTTTTAAAGGCTGCTTTTTCGAGAGAAGCTAGTCAGAAGCGTTGTCAGTTAAGTGAGTGATACTCACTAATGTATTATCCTGTTTTCATACACATTTGCATTTTTGTGAGTATATATATATGTATATTATACACTAATACTGCATATATAAGCATGTAACATTTGACTGTGAATGATAACTCAATATTCTATATTCTGTGTTGTATTGTGATTGTAGTTGATGGATGGAGGTTGGGAGGATGTAGTACCACTTAAGAGCTTTTGATATGATATTATGGATTTGTTATGATTATGGTTATGATTGGGTTTATGATGGGATGAGAAGATGAGCTATGATTGGTGTATGCTGGCCGGGCCTGCTCATCGCCAGGGCCGCTATCAGTCAGGTCAGGGTCGCCTGGTACAAACCAGTATTGGCCGGGCCCATTGGACATAAGAGATGGATTATCGGATTCAGAGAACCAGTATGAGAGGATCGGCTCCCTTTATTGAGTATTAGTGTGGTACTGTGTACCATATCTCATCCTTGCTTGATTGTATGACTTGTCTGCTGCTGTGACATAATACATAACATGTGCATTAGAGTCCATTTGTAGGATACCAGTTTAATATATTAGCTGGTATCATTCACTGAGTCGAACGCTCATTCCTGTTCATGTTTGTGGTTTTCAGGTCGGGAAATGGGCTTGTAAAGGAATTGTAAAATGAGTAAATTGCCAAATTTTTTTCGGCAGTTGGTTGTATTATTGAGTATTTAGAAATGTATGTAAGATATGTATAATTGTAAATATAGCTCTAGAACTCCGCTATGTTACATTTTGTACTTGTACATTGTTAATAATCAGTTATGTACTTAAAGAGTTGTAATCTGTTGTTAAGCAAAATTCTTATGTAAATTATTTCATTTATGAGGTAAACCAGTTGTTGGTCCAACGAGTTTTTATTTTATATTGATATTTATTTGGATTTGCTTAAGTCAATGGGCCCATAGGCCCATTCAGTTCTGAACTTCTGTTGTGTGTTTTGGGTTAGGCTTATTACAGGCACTGGTAGCCACGTGCATTTCCTGTACCCTAGTGTCGGTCACGTGCCTTCGGGTCGGGGCGTGACAAAAATAGTGTCTTCTTGATATTTAATTAATTATTTTTCTTTATTTTATTTTTAGATTATATTTTTCTTTTAAATCAATTCTACATATTATTTCTAATTTCAAATAGCAAATAGTTTTCGCAACTACCAAATACGAATTCAAAATTAAAAGGTTCTATTTGATTCATGAAATTAAATGAGAATAACATGCAGAGTATTTATACATAATTTTAATTCAATGATTTTTTGTGAGGTCCGAAGTTAAAAAATCTTAAATTTTTTAAAGACTTGATTCCTTTAAACCCTAATTTTTTTCACTAATTGTGATTCATTGTTTAACTTACGAATAAGTTTAATTTTATTTAAATTTAAATGTGAAATAATTATTTTATCAAATGATAAATTTTAAATTTTAGTTAAAATTATAAATATGTAAATTATTTGTTATACAAATATTTTTAAATATACAAAATATAAATTTAAAAAAAAAAAAAAGATATGTAGCTATTTTATTTTGATAATTCTATTTTTTAACTATTTCATTCCTGTAACTAAAAAGAATTTAATTTCATATAAATTATCACACTATAATAATTAATTTGATAGACATTTAACTAATCCTTCATATATATTTTTTTTCATATACCTACGAATCAATTTGTTCCTCAAATAAATTTAATAATTCTTTTCTTTTTATACAATGAAAATAAATCTTACAACAAAAGAAAAAAAGGTACTTAATATATCATATATCAATTTCTATATTACACAAGTAAAACACTCAAAGACTTGTATATTTATTTAAAATTAATACAAAAAGAAAAAAAAATTACAAAATCAAGAATTATAAAGAAAGAAAAGAAAGGAAAAGAAAAGAAAAGAAAATCTTTAAGAGTCAGATCTACAACGATAATGCTTAGAACAACCACGATCTGGAGGATTAGAAGGAGGAGGCAAACAACTGCTACTATAAGATTGCCCACTGTCACCACCATTACAGACTGGTTGATCTCTTTTAAGAGCTCCTGGTGATATATATTTCTTCTGTTCAAGAAATCTTCTACTGATTTCTGATTCCATCAAATTTTCATATTCTTCATTACATTCTGCTATTGAAGAACCATTACTGCATGTGGGTTTTGATGATGAAACCTTGTGATTGCTTAGATATGATAAACTCAGAATTATTATAAGAATCAAGCAGTAGAAACAGAACGAAGACTTGTTTTGATCCATTTAATTGTGATTTTTCTGTTTCAATTTCAATCTCTTTTATAGAGAGGAATTGGAATTTTTTTTTTTATTTGTTTATGAAAAATATGAAAACTTTTTGGAAAGTGAAAGTGTTAGTGGAAGTAGCATTATGGATATGCAGGGGGACCGCACTTCACCAAACTTTAGCTATCATGGCTTTACTTATCTCTAGTGTTATTATTAGTTTAATTATTAATTTAATTTTCTTAATTATGTTCATCTTTACCTTTTATTTATGATTTTTATTCTTCACTAATTATCCATTGAATTAATAGTTGGACTCAACATTTAGTGCTTGAATTCAACTTTTTGATCATTAATTTAAAATATTTGATAAATCAATTGTTTAGAGTAATATTTCAAAATTTAACAATTAACCATATAAAATTATAACCGTAATATTAAATTAAAATTTTTAATTTTAAGCATTTGACGCTTCCATTGATAATTAATTATTGATAATTGTATCAGTTAAATTAAATATGTCTTTAATAGTGCAAACGATGATAAATCTATAGTATATTTATTTTTCTAGCAATGTGATTAAAAGAAATTAAAATGTTAATAATAATAATAAGATAAAATTAAATGACCATGTATTTTATTTTTTAGTTAAGCTTTACAGTTTTGAATTTCTGTGCAGTTTTTTTTAAAAATAATATATATATATATATATGCAAGTTCTACATAAATTTCAGTGTAAAATTAATTGGAAATAAACTAAATGTTAAATATTTTGAAATGATAGTTAATAAAGCATAAATATATATATACAAAAATTTGCAACTGAACATTTAATATTTTCCAAGTAGTATACGACGATTAGGAGCAACCTCTATTTTGAAGGAGAGCAGCTTCTTATTTTGAGCAGAGCTCAAAAATATATAAATCATCTTGACTATAGATCTAATTTGGAATTCTCTTTCATTAATGCTAAAAATAAAAATGTCAATACAATGAAACAATACCCGTCTCAAACCTCATAATTAGAATATACTTTTTCTATTTAGAAAATTTTCTATATACAACAATTTAATAATGATTTTATTTACATGATGAAGGAGATATATAAAAATAATAAATTGATAATTTAAAAATAAAATTATTTTATTTCAATCATATTCTCTTTCTTTTTCAATAAAAAAACAAAAAAATAAAAAAAACCACTAAAATCCATATATAAAATATCAATTATTTATTTTGATTGCATAAGCAAATACAATTAGACTTACATTATTTGAAACTAAAATCAATTCAAGTTTTTTGGAATAATAAGAATCGATTGTAGTCTCTAACATATAATGACAAGAAGCAAATCTTTTACCAAAAAAAAAAGATCTAAAATAGAAATTTTTACCTTTTCATGATTATTTTTTTTTTCTTATCATTCATGCCTACACCTGTAGATCATTTTGCACCCTCTAGTATACGAATTAGATGGTGGAGGTAGGCAACTTTTACTATAGGGATCACCTCTTTGGGCATGACCACAAATCGGTAGATCTTGCAGGAGAGCTCCCGGACTAATGTAACTCATCGGGTTAAGAATTCTCTGACTCATCCCCAATTCCATTGACACTTCTTTATCTTTATCTCCAGTGAAGTCGCCACTGCATTGAATATGTTCAGTGCTAGTTTGCACCATAGCAACAACATTGAACTGGGGAGTGAGTCGTTGAAGAACTAGGACTACTGTAAGTAGATGATAAAAGCAACAAATTCTCTTCCTTTTTTCCATTTCTTTGAAAGTAATATTTTTTTTTTGTTCGCTTGATTGGTTTTCTACAAAACTCCCATTGGCATTGGACCACTTCAATTATTAGTGTATTGTCCTTCGATCTGCTGTGTTAACCAATGGTCTGCCTCAAACTATAACTTTTATCTCTTGATATCTAAAAATCTAGGAGCCAATTGGGTTTTCTGTTTTGTAATATTTAATTTAATTGCCAGTTTCTATTGATAATATTTATTATAATTCAGTCAATATTATTTCGTTCGTTTTAAAATATATGCCATTTGAGATTTTAATATATAAATTAAGAAATTTATTAAATTATTATAATTTTAAAGTAAAAAAATTAAAATGTCTTTTTTATTTTAGTGTGGAGAAAAAAATTAATGTAAATATTTAGTAGAAAAATAAAAAGAAATCTTTAAAAAATAATGAATATTTTATTAAAATTCTAAAATAATAAATATTTTATAAAAAAATCTAAAATAATAAATATTTTGAAATAGAAAAAATATAAAATTAAAAATTTAAATATAAGTGAGATCTAATTATTATTAAGATGATAAAATAATAACAAAACTGAATTTCAAAAGACAAATAAATATATATTTTAAAAAATAAATTTATATTTGATTTTTCTTTCGTTACAAAAAAAAAAAAAAAAAGTGAATTCCAAGAGACAAGTGGTAACGATTTTTTTTTTTTCAAAATAAGTTCACGAGAGCTTAGACAAATTTTGCTCCCAACCATCAGGCAGCCCTAAAATGATGGATTTGACATCTTTGTTTGTTTTGCTCTTAAATTTCCAACGCAAATTTAGATGCTTATCTTACACGCAAAGAAATAAACTTATGATAAGAAAAATGCTTATCACATAATAATACACTTAGACATACTATATTAATAAATAATAGTTTGTCAAGAGGTTTACAATTGGGTAAATAATTTTAAAAATCACTAAATTTTAATGATTATTTTGATATGATCACAAAAAAAAAATTTTCTTGTCAAAAATTATATAATATTTCAAAAATATTTCATTCAGTGGTCACTGGCCGAAGATCAAATATGAGATGCTGATATAGACTATCAAGTCAAATTGGCAAGTTGACTTAGCTTACTAGTTGGATGCCACATAAGCAAAAAGGCCAAACTAGCCTTACATATAGAATTAATGGAATTAATTTTTTCTTTCTTTTTTTATTCAAATCTCTCTCCTCGTTTCTCTCACTATACTTTCTCAATTCTCTCCCTACTCTCCCTTCTCATCTCTAAAACCTAATTTATCTTTCCATGGCTAATCACAACCTCAAAATCCACACTCTCCATGGCTCCAATCATTACCCAATGGTTAAATATAGGATTTATAGCTAGCCGCGAGTGTAAAGTAAATTTCATTCTAGCCATATGATTATAATTTTTTTTTTTTATAATTATGCTTATAAAATTATTCACGAAAAATCTATAATATATTATCGTAAATTACCATGATAAAATATAAAGTACATGTCAATTGCTACTTACATGCATGCATATAATTGAAATACAATGAAATCAATTTTAAGATATTAATCTTTTTTAAATTGAGAAATTCTTAGATAGATTGAGTCTACTACGTCACTTATAAATTAAACTAATAGAAACATAACACGTCAATTGGTGATGCTAAATCACTTATAAATTAATTAAATAGAAATAAATTATATCAATTAATGATATTATAATTTAAAAGTGATTTGATATCATTAATTGACGTGTCATGTTTCTATTGATTTAGTATATGAGTGACATGATAGATTTAATTTATTTAAAAATTTCTCGATAAGTGTATGAAAATATGGCAAACAAATTTAGATAAAAGGACCTTTAAAAAAAAAAAGCATACCTTTTTTATTGTCTCATTTTTCTTAGCTATTAAATTGTGTTTTCTCCTCCTTTTTCTATTTTATTTTTATTATTCTTTTTATTTTATTATTTAATAAGAGTTGTATATTGTGTTGGTGACCCACTTATTAAATTAGATTGAAGAGTATTTTTCCAATATTTTGAGGGCTTAGTTTAATAATAATAATAATAGGGAGACTACTGTGAAATAAAATTTTAAAACTACATATGATTGTTTTTACCGTTGTACCAAATTAATTCCCATTGGCTCTTAAAATAGTTTCAGATTACCATTTCATAGCCTCAATAAGCACAACTATCCTATTGTTTCACAATTTCAAAGACAGTTCTAAATAGTTGTTATTGGTTTTATTATCAAAATTAAAAAAAAAAAAATGGTGCATATACTGTCCGGACAATAAATTTAAATTGAATTTTTCTCTCCTTACTCAAAAGAGGGGAAAACAACTGAAATACTAAAAAAAAAAGAGATGATAGGTGTATAGAGACTAAAAAAAGAGAAAAATACATATGGTATTTTATTTTAAAAAATATATTTTATTTATATTTATATTTTTAATTTGAAGTTTGATTTATATCTCTTACTTCAATAAAGTTGCAATTAAATTTGAAATTGAGACAAATAAATGGATATAATTGCAAAAATAAAGTGTTAGGTTTTTTTTTATATCATAATAATAATAATAATAATAATAATAATAATTTTATATTAATTTAAAGGATAAAAGTGAAATTGACTTTTACCACTAGAAAAATACTAGTTACTGTGGAATATTTCATCGGCAAATTAGATTAAATATGAAAAGTAAATGTCAAAAAAACCATGATTGGTCATATATTACGGACGGAAATACTTGTCAATATGTAATTTATCTACAGAATATTTGTTAATAATATTTTGTGAGGCTATGCTAATATTACCGAAGGTCTGGCCCATTGGTAATTAATAAAAAAATAATAAAAAATAGAATTTGTTGATAATCCATCCAAATCCATTGGGAAATAATTAAAAAAAATAAATAAATATATCTCTATCGTTTATCTGTTGGTAATGGTTGAATATGATTTTTTTAAATTTATAATTTACTTTAATTGTTATTATATTTAAATTCATAAAGTCACAAATATAAAAGTAAATATATTATTTTATATTAATCTAAATAATAAATATACAAAGATAATGTCATAATATTATATTAACATAACAAAATATAATATGCTAATATAAAATAAATAGTAAAAAATATCAAGTAAAATTCCATTGATATAAAAAATAAAAAATAAAAATACTTTAACTAAGATCTATTGTATGATCATCGCTACTAGTCGGATTATCCAACAAATACTTATCAACATCATCATGATTACCAGCATCGACATCATCTCTTACATGAAAGGGTGGAGGAGCAGATTGTTGGTCTTAAGGAGGCGGAGGAGGAGGTTGCTAGTTTGAAGCAGACTGCGATGGAAGATGAGGTGGTAAAAGTATCCAAATGGCTTCATGATCAGAGGAGCTAACTATGGCTGTTTAAGAAATGGCCCCATCAAAGTACAGAGATGCTTTAAATGGCCCCATCAAAGTACAGAGATGCTTTCTCTCTGACGACATATACCATCTTATCACCCGGCTATGCCCTAATGGCCTCGAGATATAGGGGCCTTTGCTCCTCGGGTGAGATTTCACGAGTGGTATTCTCTCTATCACTAGATTGTTGGGACAACGTTGAAACTTGCGAGATAAGTTCATCAACTCGTTCCTATAGTAATAAACAATTTATAAGGAATCATACACTATATCAAATAAACAATTAAAATATATATGTATATATATTAAGATTAATAATAAAAATTCTTACACCAACTAATTTGGCCCAAGCACCCACCCATTCACCACTTTTTTTCATATGTGTTCACTTGAACAACTCTATTTCGCCCAGATCCCGGCCAAGCTCTATAACATAAAAAATAATAATTTAATACAAATTATGTAATTAATTATATAAATTTGGAAGAATATATCACCATTCTTCTCTTATGCTCAGCAATGGAAATGGAACAATAAGTATGGCGAGAAGGTCCACTATTTGGCCCTCTTTTTTTTGATTTTCAGTTGGAGGAGGTGGTCGTAGATACCTTCTTGAACTCATCGTGGACCACACTTTGGTCCACTTGTCCCTTACATTTTTTGTCATATGCTATAGTCTACCTGTCTTCAAATGACGATACCCATACATCGAATCTTAGTATTGAATAGCAGCTAGCGCATCGAATGCCTTCCTGATGATCCCCTCCTCTTCCTAGTGGCCAATAATAATATTTTTGTACATATAAATAAAAATTGTTATAAGAACTATTAGTCTAAAATAATTAAAATACACATCAAAATAAAAAAAATATTTTTACTGAAATTTTGACAAAGTTTCCGCTGTACTTTGATTAAACCCCCTAAAAAAAAAACAACCTCAGGTCTATAAATAACAATTCAAATTCAACAATTGCATATTCAATTTCAAAATAGCTTTCAGGTAAAACATATACATGATTTTTCAACATAGTTTCCTCAGTAAATTGTATAAAACCCCTAAAAAAAAAAAAACCTTAGGGCCACAATGTATATACACAATCAATTGTTCAATAAGATCATCAATTTCAAATTCAACTACCTCATCATTGGTGAATCACCATACATAACCAGTCACCGACATCACCTGCTTCAATATGTTCATGATTTGTACAAAAATGCAAAAGACTCGTAGAACCTTCATAAATATAGTACATAAAGTTAAAGAATGTAAGTGTTAATGTTCAAAATAATTAAACGACAAGCAATTAACAAGATACATAAAACCATATTATACTTACTTGCGATGCTCATCAAGTCTAGCCCTCTTTTGTTTATCGACGCTTTTAGTACTATTTGATAGAATCTTCGCTAGCATAACTTGCCCATCTGAAGCTGCTAGAGCACTACTGGAGGCCGATGTTAAAGCACTACCTATGGCCGCTGCTAGAGCACTATCTAGGGCCATCATCGAGCATGAATATATGGTCCCTACATACTATGTAATGGGCAGTCCTGGTGTCGACTGCGTAGGAGTGATAACAGTGGATCTAGATGAACTTGTAGTCATAGCAGCAACAGTGGCAGCTACAAGACTAATAGTAGTTGAACTAGAGGAAAGCTCGATGGGAATAGTAGGAGTGAGTTGGTCTGAAGTGGAACCCCAACCAACCTAGCCCCCTGTACTCTTTACGTGAATCCACCACCTGTCGCCATATAAACCTGAAAAATTAAAAGCATATAAATTAGGTTTAAGAAAAAATAAAAGTACAAAAATGAAAATAAGATAATAAACATAGAATATGCAAATAAAAACATATAAAAACAATTACAAACATTAATCTAGCCATAAGTATCATTATATAAACCTCTAATCTCTCGCACTAGTGTCTTCAAGATATGATTCACTATTTGATGGTGTATCATATTTTGTTTCTAACTCTGGTTCATCTTTAGTTACCTCATCTTCATCCAGAATTGCTATTTTTTCATTAGCATGTTTAGTCAATAAAGGTGCATCCTCATCTTCATCCTCGATGGCGTGTATTTCTAGTTCGTCTTGTTGGAAAGGTGGGGATTCACGTGAAACTAAATCAATACCAAAATAGCTTTCAGGTAATTCTACAATACCCTTTGGTCTGATTTTGGTAACAATGTACCAATCCTGCTTGTCACGATGTAAATTGGGGTGTGTATAATAGAACACTTGCACAGCTTGTGATGCAAGGACAAAAGGTTCATATCTATTAAATCCATACCTAATGTTGACTTTTACTACTTTGTACTCTGTATGAACCTTTGTCCCAAGGTTTGGTGTAGGATCAAACCACTCACATTTGAATAATATTGTGTGTTTGATAGGCCAATTCATATATTCCATCTCCACAACCTCTATTAGCTTACCGTAGAAGTCATTTTCACAATTGTCATAGTCTGATCCTTTAATGCACACTCCACTGTTCATGTTCTTTCTAACTGAACTAATTCCTTCAACCTGGAACTTATATCCATTGATAACATATCTAGAAAATGTTCTTACACATGGAAGAAGACCTTTGGCAAGGTCTTTTATGAACTCATTCTCCACATTTTGAGATTCATATGCCTATAAAAATAAGTTAATTAAATAGTCGATTAGAAAGTGTATTGGATACGTTAGATGAAAATCTTACTTAGACACTAATGATTCACTCATACAATAATTAAACCATCTAGTGAATTATATTTCAAGTTTGTTATTCACTTCATCATTAGAAATGTTGGGTGCAATTTGTCTTAAAAATTCATTATATATCTTGTATATTAAATAAGATCGATAAATCATTAACATTACCTCTAATGTAAAAGTAAGAGACATTAAATTTTAGTTTCTTACTCAATGAAAGGTTCAACTTAAACACAATTGTAATACCCAGGGGTTCTATAGCTCATTAGAGTTATAATTATACTACAAAGTATAAATTACTATGAATATAGTACCCATGTTATAGTGATGGGATGAAGGAACCCTTTTTAATGTTAATTGCATGATTGTGTATCTTTATAGAGTGTGAATGTCCATGTGCATTTTATTAAGTTCATTTAAGGTGATGTGTCTTAGTTTGACTTTATTATGATATGGGAAGGTAGGATTTGACATGCCAAGTGAAAGGGAAAGAAAAAAGCTACGAAAAATTTTTAGGTTCGAAAACCGTGTTCGAGCGGGCTTGTTAATGGGCCTTGGACTTAAGGCCCAAGCCCATGGTTTGGCCGGCCCACCAAGGTCCAAAATTTGGTGGGACTTAACTCAACTAAGGTTAGAATAAGTTAACTAAGGGTTAGGGTGAGGTTAGGTTAAGTTAGTCACCATTTGGATGTTAACCATCTTTGTTGACTTTTGTCAACTTTGACACCTAAGCTAATCCCTTTCCTATCACCTTTTCCATATGCATCATGGTGATCATGAAAATCATCATTATGGTACCAAGTCACCATCCACCTAAGGACAATTTTAACCATCCATCTTGATCAATCTCAACCATCCATCTTAGGCAAAAATATAATCATTGATCTTATGAGATTAAATCACCACTATTGGCTTCATTTACATATAAAGTGAAAATGCGTAAATTCCTCTCATTTGTAACCTCACATCAAAATCACACTCTCATAAAAAATTAAATTCTCTCTCAACTTGTTCTTCATCATAGGATCAAATTCAAAGCATTTCAAGATAAGATCTCACATTTAAGTATTCCTTCCATTGTTTCTAACCTAAGAATAATAAGTTATTAGCAAGTATGTAATTTTCTTTTGATTTCTATGGTTGATTTTGATGGTGAGATTCAAGGGAGGATTTAGACTGCATGTTAGATAAGGGAATATAATTATGGCTGAAATTTGGGGTTTCACAAGTAAGAGATAATAGGGAGAGCATGAGAAGGTTAAGGGAAATTGAGCAGACACGGGTGGCCCCACCACTGGGATTCCAGTAGTGTGATAAGAGAAATTTGGAATCTCATCCAGAAGCCTTCCATAGGTGGAGGCACGGTTGAGGTTTCACCTGTGAGAAGCCATATTTTTAGCCAAACTAGAATAGTTAGTCCTAGTGTTTAAGACTTAATACTAGATTATTTTGCTAGTATTTTTTTGGATTTCCTTATTCGAAATCCTATAATATAAGATATTGATGAATGATATGTTTATATGAAATGATTAGAGTTTAGTTAGAAGGTTAAAGGAATAGAAATTAATGTATTATCGAAAGGCAAGGTTATTGCTCGGGATACTGAGGAGACTCGTTATAGTTTACCTTAAGTTTATCAAGTGGGAGCTAATGAGTAAGAGGTGAGTACTTAATAATATTTTCAACTTGAGTCTTAAATATAAATGTAAATGTTTATTCATTTCAAATTTGGAATGCATTGAAATCTTTGGGCAAGTATCATTTACCTTCTTGATTATTGAATCTAATTGTTATTGATACATTATCCACTGAATTATTTTATGGATAGAAAGGAAAAATGTTATAATGATATTGTGTTAAGCAGAATACCCCTCTGATATGGGGCAATACATCAGGCATTGTGCACAATGGTATGGACCCACAGATAGGGTAAAGAATATCTGAACCCTAGCTAGGAAGGGTTTAATATCCCCAGTACGTAAGGCTTGATCAGTTGTACGTGTGACAAGGTTTATGGGAGTGAGCAAGGCGTAAGCTACCACTCAATTGATTATGGGAGAAACACACCATTTTCAAGAAATGAACTATTCTGCTAAAGATATAATATTTGATTCATACTTATGGGAAATTGTTTTCATAAGAATAAATTTGATCTACTTTACTTTGTTGATATACAAAACTACCTTTGAGCATACACCACTGTTTAACCTTTGATATTATTCTGTACTCACTGAGTTTTGTCTTACCCTATAGTGGTTGTCTATTTTCAGGATTAGCTGATAGAGCAGCAAGGTAAATTCTAAATTCTGCATCTCCGTTTGGAAATTGCACTGCTTTTTGGGTGTCATGTTGTATATACTATATTATGTTTTGAAAGTGTAACTCTAGAGCTCCATGGATTGTAAAGGTCTATAATAATGATATGGTTCAGAATATTCCTAATGTGTGTGTATGGGTTGGCACAATCTGATTTTAGTTTAAGCACTTAGGCTATACGTGAATGAATTTATAACTAAATAATGATAAGTGCTATTTTACAGATGAATGACTTGATAATTAATGATAAGGAATGATTGTTTGGTTTTGATCTTGGGATAAGGGTAACATGGTTTTCTTCGAAACTTAATAACTTAAGAGGGTTCTATGGGTTTAGGTGACCTTAAGTCTCCTTATGCCCTAGGATAGTCATGACTCAAAGATGGGTTGTGACAAAGGTGGTATCAGAGCGAAGGTTTATGTTTTATACTTATCTCGAGTTATAAGTAAAACCATGGAGCATAGGATTCATTGTTATCAGTAACGTATCTTGTTAAGTCAGATCTGCATTAATGTATTATATTAGGTTTTCATCTTTTGTGTTATGTGTGAGATTTTACATGTTGTTATTACGTGATATTACTGAGTTTTGGAAATGTTGTTTGTGACTGGTTTTGTGTAGATGCCGAGGATTCAAAATCCTGATGAGGAGAGGGAGGTATTTGATGCAACTTTGGTTGCATATCTTGATTCGGAGGAGACTGATCCAGAGGAGGATCCTGATCCTATTTGGGTAGCTAGGATGAAAGCTAGGAATGAAAAGATTATGGGAGAGCTACATATGTTACGAGACGAGGTACTTAATCTGAGAAGGGCAATGAGGGACTTAAAGTGGGAATTGGCGAGGGTTAGTATTATGTATAGGAATCCGGAGGCGGACCCAATTCCACCTCTTAGGGATTTGATGCTGGGATTTCCTGAGCATCTGTGTGCTACATGTGGGAGGTTTGACCACTCAAAGGAGAGGTGTTCTATAAGGAGACGTTTGTTATCCTAATCTATGATGTCTACAGGTCATAGGCAGGTGGGGCAAGGAGAAAGAGAGGCCTCCAATAATGAGAGGAACCCTGAGGAGTAGTGATATAGATCATAGGTGGGTATACCATGATCGCATTTTGGGTATGGTATGGATATATGTACAAATAGTATGGATGATCTAAAAGTAGGATGACTAAGAATGCTATAGTATGTAGTACTTGTATGTATGTGTGTAAATTACAAAATGAAGGAAGAATGATGAGTATGTTTATGCGGAAAAAGGTATTTGTGATAATGATTTTGTTTTGTGAATCACATGCAATGGCTAAGTGGTATGGGTATGATTAATGAGATGATATAAGTAAGGTAAATCAGTAATTCATGTATATATGAAAAATTGTATGTTGAATATTAATTTTGATGTGTGGATGACACCGTGTATGTTGTTTTTGACATAGATGTTGCCCCATGGGGTTGCTCAGCTAGAGGGACAGGGGTCCCAAGAAGCTGATAGCATTGTTCCAGATGTAGCATCTAATGCTGCTTCTATTCAAAATACCAATCGAGAATCTTCCCGATTTGGGCAGCGTACTACAAATGGTGGAGAACGAGGACCACCAGGGGATATGGAAGCTTTTCGAAGGGAATATGAAGCAATGAGGCGGGAACTTTCAGAATTAAGGCATCAAACGTCAGGAAATTCCATCACCTATGGTACCACCTGCGCCACAAGTGGATGACATACCACCCATTGTACCACGAGCACCATGTATGGTAAGGAGGCGAATGTTACCGAGAGAAGGAATTATAGTGCATGATTTAAAGAAATTCAAACCGCCAGAATTTTCAAGGGAAGAAGGGGAGGATCCCCATAAATTTTTGGAGGAAATGGACAAGATAGCCTAGAGGATGACATGTTTTGATGAGAAATTGATCGAATTAATAGGAGTTTAACTTCAGAGTGATGCATGGGGTTAGTTTCAAAGGAATATCAAAGAGCGGTTATATAGAGATGATCCACCTACTTGGGAAGAGTTCAAACGAGAGCTGATGAATGAATTTCTATCTGAAGGGGAGAGACAAAATCGTGCACTTCAATTTGAGCAATTGAAGCAGAGGCCTGGGATGTCAGTATTAGAGCATGCCTGGGAGTTCAAAAGATTGAGCAAGTATGCTAGTCATATCGTGCCAATGGAAGTAAGTAAAGTTGATTGATTCCGTCGAAGATTGGTAGCTCCATTATATCATGTTCTGATGGCCACTGAGTTTCCTACCATAGCCAAATTGATCGATAAGGCTAAGCTCATAGAGGCGAGGCATAAGGCAGAGAAAGCAGAACGAATGGAAAGGGACCAAAGATAAAAGAATAAGAACAGGGGATTGGGTAACCAGCAGCGAGGTGGTTTTGGTTAGAATAGGGATCTGGAGCAGACTTTCCCTGTTCCTACCCCTTTCCAGCCATGAAGAAGTGGACAGAATCAATTCCGGGCTAGTAGTGGTCTAATGGTATCTACATCGAGTATTATGAACAACTCAGCTATTCCCATATGTGTTTTGTGTAGAAGGCCACATAAGGGAGAATGTAGGAAAGCCTCAGGAGCATTCTTGAAATGCAGCCAGATGGGGCATTTCATCAAAGATTGTCCATAGATGATTAATCAAAGAATAATGACAGTAGTGTCACAACCTACCGTGCAGATGTATCGACTGGAGGATTATGGCCAAAGAGGACAACGAAGAAGATCAGGGCAATCCTCGAGTAATGTCAAAGCTACAGAAGGCAAAGGTCGAGGAAGAGTGTACGCCCTTAATCAATAAGAAGCAGAAGCTTCGAATAATGTTGTTACAGGTATCATTTCTATTCAGTCTGTAAGTGCTAGCTGCTTGTTTGATTCAGGTGCGACACATTCTTTTGCTTCGCCTTATTTTGCTATAAAGTTAGGAAGGAATAAGGAAGTTATGCATGAACCTTTGATTATAAGCACACCACTAGGAAGTAATGTGATAGTAGATCAATTGTACACAGATTATAGTGTTGAAATTGAGGGTAGAAAACTCCTTGTGAATTTGATTGAACTGGAAATGTTAGGATTTGATGTCATTTTGGGCATGGGTTGGTTGGCTAGGCATAATGCCAGTTTAGACTGTCGGGAAAAAAGGATTGATTTTAAAGGAGAAGGTGGGTAGGAATTTGGGTTTCAAGGGAATCAAATTAGTTTTCCTATGAATCTCATTTCAGTTGTAGGAGTAAAAAGGATGCTAAAGAAGGGATGCCAAGCATTTTTGGCACAGGTAGTAGATGTTAATAAGGAGAGTAATGACCTTAAAAGGATACCTATCGTAGAGGATTTTTCTGATGTTTTTCCTGAGGATTTGCTGGGGATGCCACCGGATAGGGAAGTTGAGTTCTCGATTGAGCTTCTACCTGGAACTCAACCGATATCGATACCGCCTTATCGGATGGCACCTTCAGAATTTAGGGAATTGAAGGTCCAACTGCAAAATTTACTTGAAAAGGGTTTTATTAGACCTAGTAGTTCTTCGTGGGGTGCTCCGGTTTTGTTTGTCAAAAAGAAGGATGGATCTTTTAGATTATATATTGATTACAGATAGTTGAACAAGGTGACTGTGAAGAATAGATATCCTTTACCAAGGATAAATGATTTATTCGATCAGCTACAAGGAGCCAGTTACTTCTCAAAAATTGATTTACGGTCGAGATATCATCAACTAAAGATTTGGGGCGAGGATGTTTGTAAAACCGCATTCAGGACAAGATATGGTCATTATGAATTCACTGTGTTGCCATTTGGACTGACCAATGCACCAGTAGCTTTTATGGACCTGATGAATCAGGTATTCAGACCTTTCTTGGATAGATTTGTGATCGTGTTTATTGATGATATTTTGATTTACTCGAAGAGTAAGGAGGACGATGAAGAACATTTGAGAATGGTGTTGCAGACTCTAAGGGAACATAAGCTGTATGCCAAGTTGTCAAAGTGTGACTTTTGGTTAGAGCAAATATGTTTCCTTAGACATGTGGTGAGTAAGGAAGGAATCAAAGTCAATCCCAAGAAAGTAGAAGCCGTGGTGAATTGGCCTCGACCCACTACGGTCATGGAGGTGAGGAGTTTCTTAGGATTGGCAGGTTACTACCGCCGATTCATAAAAGATTTCTCCAAAATAGTTGCATCATTAACGAAGCTTACCAGGAAGCAGATTAGATATAAGTGGGATGAAGCTTGTGAAGAGAGTTTCCAAAAGCTTAAGGATCTCTTGATTTCAACCCCAGTATTAGCTTTACCTGAGGGAGATGGAGGTTTTGCTATATATTGTGATGCCTCAGGAGTTGGCTTAGGGTGTGTACTAATGCAGAATAGGAAGGTTATTGCCTATGCATCTAGACAATTGAAGAGACATGAAGTGAATTACCCTACTCACAATTTAGAAATGGTAGCGGTTGTCTTTGCTTTAAAAATATGGAGACACTATTTGTATGGGGAGAAGTGTGAGATCTGCACTTATCATAAGAGCCTTCAGTATATTTTAAAGCAAAGGGATTTAAACTTGAGGTAGCAACGATGGCTAGAGTTACTCAAAGACTATGATTGTCAGATCTTTTATCACCCTGGTAAAGCTAACGTTGTTGCAGATGTTCTCAGTAGAAAATCCATAGGTAGTCTTTCTCACATAGCAGGACAAAGGAGGCCTGTAGTGAGGGAATTAAAGTAGATGTTTGATGAGGGCTTACGATTGGAGGTAAGTGATTCACAGGTATTGTTAGCTTATTTCTAAGTGAAGTCGAAACTTATTGATGAAATCAAGACTTTTCAGAGTCGAGATCCTTATTTGGTGAAAATTAAGGAAGATTTAAAAAGGGAATGAGCTCTAGAGTTCAAGATGGAAGAAGATGTTCTGAAATGTGGCGATCGACTTTGCATGCCAAATGTAGAAGGGCTAAGAGAAAGGATTCTAAAAGAAGCACACCAGACTCCTTATAGTGTTCATCCAGGTGCCACCAAAATGTACCATGATGTTAAAGGTTCGTATTGGTAGCCGGGATTAAAGAAGGACGTGGCGAAGTTTGTTGCTTCTTGTCTCACTTGTCAGCAAGTGAAATTCAAACATCAACGACCTTCTGGATTACTTCAGGAGATAAAATTGCCAGAGTGGAAGTGGGAATGTGTTACTATGGATTTTGTAGTGGGACTACCCAAGACGATAAAAGGTTATGACTCTATTTGGGTCATAGTAGATCAGCTGATGAAGTCGGCACACTTCATTAAAGTGAAGACCACATATATAGTGATTGATTATGCTCGTATTTATGTTGATGATATCGTAAGACTACATGGGGTTCCACTCTCGACTATCTTAGATCGAGGTACCCAGTTTACTTTGAGGTTTTGGCAGAGATTACAAGAGGCATTGGGAACACAACTCGATTTCAGCACTACTTTCCATCCGCAGACAGATGGAAAGTCTGAAAGGACAATTCAGACATTGGAAGATGTGCTTCATATGTGTGTTCTGGATTTTAGAGGTGGCTGGGATAAGTACCTTCCACTTATCGAATTTGCATACAACAATAGTTATCATTTTTCGATAGGAATGGCGCCTTACGAAGCGTTGTACGGTAGAAAGTGTCGATCTCTGGTATGTTGGATGGAGGTTGGCGATAAATATCTCGAAGCCCCTGATATGGTAAAAGAAGTCATAGAAAAGGTGAAGGTTATCTAGGAGAGACCAAAAAATTGCTTTTAGTCGTCATAAGAGTTATGCTGATCTTTGAAGAAAGGATTTTCAATTTGCGGTGAGGGACCATATATTCTTAAAGGTTTTACCAATGAAGGGAGTGGTAAGGTTTGGCAAGAAGAGAAAGTTATCTCCTCGATTCACCGGACCTTTCGAGATTCTTAGTAGCGTCGAAGAAGTTTCGTACAAGTTAGCACTACCACCTGCACTGGAACACGTGCATCCAAATTTTCATATATCGATGTTGAGGAAATACGTATCTGATCCATCGCATATATTGCAACCCCAGCACATTGAGGTTGATAGAGACCTTTCCTATAAAGAGGTTCCAATTATCATTTTGGATCGCCAAGTAAAGAAGCTGAGGAACCAAGAAGTACCGACGGTGAAAGTGTAATGGTGTAACCATAATGTAGAGGAGTGCATGTGGGAAAGCGAGGACAATATGCTACAATGGTACTTGCACTTGTTTCAGACAACGAGTAAGTTTTTTTTTTAAATTCGAGGACGAATTCTTTTAAAAGGGGGTAGAATGTAATACCCATGGGTTCTATAGCTCATTAGAGTTATAATTATACTACAAAGTATAAATTACTATGAATATAGTACCCATGTTATAGTGATGGGATGAAGGAACCCTTTTTGATGTTAATTGCATGATTGTGTATCTTTATAGAGTGTGAATGTCCATGTGCATTTTATTAAGTTCATTTAAGGTGATGTGTCTTAGTTTGACTGAGTTCATTTAAGGTGATGTGTCTTAGTTTGACTTTATTATGATATGGGAAGGTAGGATTTGACATGCCAAATGAAAGGGAAAGGAAAAAGCTACGAAAAATTTTTAGGTTCGAAAAACGTGTTTGAGCGGGCTTGTTAACGGGCCTTGGACTTAAGGCCCAAGCCCATGGTTTGGCCGGCCCACCAAGGTCCAAAATTTGGTGGGACTTAACTCAACTAAGGTTAGAATAAGTTAATTAAAGGTTAGAGTGTGGTTAGGTTAAGTTAGTCACCATTTGGATGTTAGCCATCTTTGTTGACTTTTATCAACTTTGACACCTAAGCTAATCCCTTTCCCATCACCTTTTCCATATGCATCATGCTGATCATGAAAATCATCATTATGGTGCCAAGTCACCATCCACCTAAGGGCAATTTTAACCATCCACCTTGATCAATCTCAACCATCCATCTTAGGCAAAAATATGACCATTCATCTTGTGAGATTAAATCATCACCATTGGCTTCATTTACATATAAAGTGAAAATATGTAAATTCCTCTCATTTGTAACCTCACATCAAAATCACACCCTCATCAAAAGTTAAATTCTCTCTCAACTTGTTCTTCATCATAGGATCAAATTCAAAGCATTTCAAGGTAAGATCTCACATTTAAGTATTCCTTCCATTGTTTCTAACCTAAGAATAATAAGTTGTTAGCAAGCATGTAATTTTCTTTTGATTTCTATGGTTGATTTTGATGGTGAGATTCAAGGGAGGATTTAGGCTGCATGTTAGATAAGGGAATATAATTATGGCTGAAATTTGGGGTTTCATAAGTAAGAGATAATAAGGAGAGCATGAGAAGGTTAAGGGAAATTGAGCGGACACAGGTGGCCCCACCACTGGGATTCCAGCCGTGTGATAAGGAAAATTTGAAATCTCATCCAGAAGCCTTCCACGGGTGGAGGCACGCTGAGGTTTCACCCGTGGGAAGCCATGTTTTTAGCCAAACTAGAATAGTTGGTCCTAGTGTTCAAGACTTAATACTAGATTATTTTGCTAGTATTTTTTTGGATTTCCTTGTTCGAAATCCTATAATATAAGATATTGATGAATGATATGTTTATATGAAATGATTAGAGTTTAGTTAGAAGGTTAAAGGAGTAGAAATTGATGTATTTTGTTTGGATATATTTGTAGAATTGAAAGGCAAGGGTATTGCTCTGGATATCGAGGAGACTCGTTATAGTTTACCTTAAGTTTATCAAGTGGGAGCTAAGGAGTAAGAGGTGAGTACTTAATAATATTTTCAATTTGAGCCTTAAATATAAATGTAAATTTTGATTCATTTCAAATTTGGAATGCATTGAAATCCTTGGGCAAGTATCATTTACCTTCGTGATTATTGAACCTAATTGTTATTGATACGTTACCCACTGAATTATTTCATGGATAGAAAAGAAAAATGTTATAATGATATTGTGTTAAGCAGAATACCCCTCTGATGTAGGGCAATACATCAGACATTGTGCACAATGGTATGGACCCACAGATAAGGTAAAAAATATCCTAACCCTAGCTAGGAAGGGTTTAATGTCCCTAGTACGTATGGCCTGATCAGTTGTACGTGTGACGAGATTTATGGGAGTGAGCAAGGCGTAAGCCACCACTTGATTGATTATGGGGGAAACACACCGTTTCCAAGAAAGGAACTATTCTGCTAAAGATATAATATTTGATTCATACTTATGGGAAATTTTTTTCATAAGAATAAATTTGATCTACTTTACTTTATTGATATACAAAACTACCTTTGAGCATACACCACTGTTTAACCTTTGATATTATTTTGTACTCACTGAGTTTTGTCTCACCCCATAGTGGTTGTCTATTTTCAGGATTAGCTGATAGAGCAGCAAGGTAAATTCCAAGTTCTACATCTTCGCTTGGAAACTGCACTGCTTTTTGGGTGTCATGTTGTATATACTATGTTATGTTTTGAAAGTGTAACTCTACAGCTCCATGGATTGTAAAGGTCTGTAATAATGATATGGTTCAGAATATTCCTAATGTGTGTGTATGGGTTGGCACAATCTGATTTTAGTTTAAGCACTTAGGCTATACATGAATGAATTTATAACTAAATAACAACAAATGCTATTTTACAGATGATTGACTTGATAATTAATGATAAGGAATGATTGTTTGGTTCTGATCTTGGGATAAGGGTAACATGGTTTTCTTCGAAACTTAATAACTTAAGAGGGTTCTACAGGTTAAGGTAACCTTAAGTCTCCCTATGCCCTAGGACAGTCATGGCTTAAAAATGGGTCGTGACAATAATTAAGTGGAATATAATTATAATTAGACTTTTATTCATCTCCCACGATGAATCTCATTTTCAATTGGCCAAACGCCTGACCCTGGTATTTGAATATGGACAGACATCTTACACCCATATTTCTTTCATCTAACCTACTGTCATCATGGCGTGGAACATTTCGGCTCCTCTTTTGTACATGGTCCTCAAAGTAGTGAGAACATAATGTTGATGCTTCTTCAACCAAATAAGCATTGTTGATGAAACCTTTAACACGAGCCTTGTTCCACATTGTTTTTCAACTTTCTAAGATACCTAATACATTTAAAAAAACTTGGTTGGAATATCATAAATAACTTACAAAAGTAATCAGAAAGATGTATCTATTTAGTTACCTCTCAAAAGGATACATCCATTGGTATTGAATTGGGTTGGCTATCTTTACTTCATATGGTAAATGGACAGGAAAATGTTCCATCGAATAAGAAAAACTAGGTGGGAAGATAGGCTCTAATTTACATAAAATAATTGGAATCTCTTGCTCAAGTTTGGCCATATCTTCATTTCTTATAACATTTGTCATTAGATCTTTGAAAAAAAAAAATGCTTTCCACACATGTTGAGGCAGTAGTTCACAGAAAGCAATTGTTACTATTCTCTGCATAAACACGTGACAGTCATGACTCTTTATACCAAACATCTTAAGCTTCTGCATGTCAACACATCTGCCCATGTTTGATGCATATCCATCTGGAAACTTTAGGCTTTTCAGCCACTCACAACACTAACTTTTACCTTTTGTCAAAAGTGTAACAAGTAAGGGGATATTTACCTGTGACTTTTGACATAGTAGGATCCAAGTTTTGCCTAATTAGATTAGTCTTCCAATAAGGCAAATCCTAAAATATGCTCTGTTTCCTCCAACCACAAACTTTAGCAATCGAAGCATTGATTTTCAATGCATTTAATTCAGTTACTAGAAGCATTGATTTTCGATGCATTTAATTCAGTTACTTTCTTCAGTCCTAACTCTTCTATCTAGTTCAGTAATTCTATACTAGACCTTAATGGAGGCATGTTTTTCGTGACAACCTAATTCTTATGAAATCCGTATCTGTTCTGCCTAAAAGGATGGTAATGTGGCAATAACTTTATATAATTATCAAACCATAACTACTTACCACTTTTAGATGACATAAATGCATTTGATTCTTCCATATAATATGGACTCACAAATTGGCAAGTAGTTCCCCAATCGGACAATATTGAATAAACAGGATAGTCATTGATCATCCACATTAAAGTTGCTCACATTAGAAAATTCTGCTTCGAGGATATATCATATGCTGGAACCCTTACATCCCACAACATTTGCAACTTTTGTATCAACAGTTCCAAGTAAACATCTATTTTATCCTTAGGATTCCTAGGACCTAGTATCAACATAGTTAGAAATATCGAAGCATCCTTCATTCACAACCAAGGAGGAAGGTTGTATATTGTGAGAATGACTGGCCATGATGAGTATTGCTACCCTAATTGACTAAATGGTTGAAAACCATCGGTGCATAGCCCGAGTCAAATATTTTTTATTTTTGATGCAAAATCCAGATGGAGGTCATTGAAATGCTTTCAAGGAATAGTATATGATGGATGATGCATCACACCATCTTCAACCTTGTGTTATGCATGCCACCGCATTGCATTGGTTGATGTGTTCGATGTGTATAATCTAAGCAATCGAGATATCAAAGGAAAATACAACATTTGCTTTACTAGCACAAGCTTCCTCCTATTTGTACTACCATCATGTTCACAAATTCGCATGTACCATTGAGAATCGTAGAACTTACAATTAGTCATCTCTGAATCTTCACCCTAGTATATCATGCAATGGTTGATACAATTATCAATTTTTTGAACTAGTAATTTGAGCTCGCGAACCAACCTCTGGGTCTGGTTAAAGTTATCAAGGATGTACTTATCATTCGGCACAACCTCTTTAATTATTGAGGTCATTGCATCAAATGCCCTTTTAGACAAGTGGTGCTCAGACTTGACATTCAACAATCGAGTTGTGAGAGAAAGCTACGAATGGTGAGAACCATGCCACAAATCTTGATTCGCAGCATTGAGCATGTCGTAGAACTTTTGCTCATCGGGATTCGATGGTTCTTCCATTTCATTTGGATACAAAATGAAATTAAGACCAGCCACATCCAACACCATATCCTCATATGGATTTTCATATCCAATTGAAAATTCTTCTTCTATGACTTCAAAATTGTGATTGGGCTTTCCAATAAATGCCTTCTCCTTGTTCCTTGTCCATACATGATAACTCAGCATAAATCCATTTTGTAAGAGGTGGTACTTCACCTTGTCAACTTCCTAATATGCTTTGTTCTGACACTTTCTTAGAGTATATGGACACTTAATTTTCTACCCAAACAAAATCAAGGTTGAGATGTAAGAATTTCAACAAATGACCACTAGATGAGATGTTTTTGAAACTTTAGGTAATCTAGGTAAAGAAAAAAAAAATCTTTTGTGACCACATAAAACATATCACTAAAATTTAGTGATTTTTGAAGCTGTTTAGCCCATATAAGTAAAATAAAAGCATTATAATAAATAGATATATCTTCGTAAGTTTTGTTTGATAGTTAGATTTTTTTTTTTTTTTGGTATTTTCATAAGTTATGAAATTTACTTGGAGTGTAAAATTGAATGTGTCCTGTCCGTAACTTATATATATATATATATATATATATATATATATATATATATATATATATATATATATATATATATATATATATATATATATATATATATATATATATTATTTAGAAAAAAGATGAAATTTACTTGAAAAAAAAAATACACTTATTAATTGATTATAAGGTCAAAAAAAGATTTACAAAATATTGTAAATATATTAACAGAGAAACAAATTCACCCAACTAAGAAAGAAATCATTTGGGCAAAAAAAAAAAAAAAAGAAATCAAATTTACAAAGCTTTAAAATCGCGGGCTACAACATTTTATATTTACAACTACCAAAAGAGCTTGTTGTTCTCAAGAGTTGCACCCAGTGATGTATGCAGAATTTTAATTGAGATAGATGAAATTTAGTAGTATCAATTTTTTACAGAGCCATATTTAGATATAAAAATCTAATTGTAAAAATTTTTAAAGTTAGAGGTATAAAAAAAAAATTAAGTATAAAAAAATTTAAGAAAAAATATGAAAAAATAAAGACTTTAGGGTACAAAATGAAAAAAAAATAAAAATTATAGGTATAAGATTACAAAAAATTATAGAGTTAAAAGATACCTATAAAAATTTCATGAGTTGGAAAAGTAAAAATAAAAATTAAAAGCATCAAATAAAATATAAAAATTTAGGGGGCAAATATTGAAAAACATAAAATTTAGAGGGCAAATATAAAAAATTAAAAATGGTGTGTAATTTTAAAAAAAAAAAATTAGGGCTAAAGGAGTTGCAGCTCCCTCTTGCCCCTTGTGTTCGCCATTGGATACACCAAGCATATAAATAAGCCAAGGATCAAGGCTTGATTTGATAAAAACACTTTAATACTTAAGTTAACAGCAGTAATGGATGTGTGGATATTTAGAGAGAATATGACTTCCTTCAAGTTAAAGAGTCCTTTTTTTTTATAATAAAAAAGAAAGAGGTGAGAAAAGGTAGAATTAGCAATGTTAGATTGGTGTCGTCTTGTTCTTTTTAAACTTGTAGGATATTCTCTCTTGGTTGGTGAGTAAATAATGTGAGTAAAGTTCACGTCTTGCTGTGTCAGTAGTAAACTGGGTCTAAACTTTTACTATGTTCTATCTCTCAAATGTTGGGTGATAGACGGCCTAATCTTGATATAAAGGACATTTTTCGTGCTAGAATCATGGATGGGACATCCTGCTTTTCTTGCTGTGAGGTACTTACTATCGAAGAGTTTATTCGAAGCAGGGAGGGCTATCCTTATCCAAAGAGGTAGATAATATTAGAAACTTGTTTAAAGAATGTGTTCTCTTGATAGAGTGTGCTTTGCTTGACATAAGGAATCGTTTCAATTTTACAAAGCTAGGCTTCTAAGCCACATATCGATGTCATGGGCGCTTTTGGAGTTATATAGGTAAGGCCCAATAAGATTTTAAATAAATAATTAAATTTTTTGAGAGATTGAATTTAAAGGTCAACAAGAGCTAAAATGAATTTGACTAAATTTTACCATTGTAAATTGGAAATTTGTTTCGTATATTTTATGAACAATTAATAAATCTACGAATTTACCATATATAAGCTTTTTTTTTTTTTTGTTATAAAACTTTATATAGCTATTTTACTAATACTAATTAAGATATGTTCCATATTTATTAATCAATTATTTATCTTCTTTAATAAGAAAATATATCCTACATCAAAATACTATAATAACTAATAGATTTAAATTAATTTAAAATTTTCTAATATACATATTAGTACAAAGTTGGCATAATATAAAGATGAATTTCTATTTAATATATTATTTTTATGAAAATAACAATGTATACCAATAGAATATTTTTTTAATTATTAAAACTAATATCCTTCTTATAAAATAACTACACAAATAACTGTAAAATATAATGAATTACCTTTCGACGTAGAATATTCTTTGCTATACTTGAAAGAGAAAAATAAGTATAGATCATATGTACGTTTTAAACATTCTTAAATATATAAAGGAAAATAATTTTTGGGGTCTACCAAGAATAAAAGGATTGAAATGTTACTAACAATATAATATCCTTAAACTATTATCTAATAGGTCTATTTATGAGGCATCAAACTTTAATTGAGAACTAATAAAATTACTAAATAAGAATTCTAAATATAATAAAATAAGAAAAAGTAAACCCAATGTAATTATAAAATAAAATATATTAGGACTACCAATCATAATAATAATAAATTAGGGCATGCTCTATCATTGTGTAAAACTAAGTGCCATTTAAAAACTCAAATTATGATAGCCAAACATTGTAAATTGTAAACACTCTATTCAGTAAAGGTTTATAGACTACCAATCAAATTAATGTATAACCTTCTTAATGTTCATACTGATGAAAAATATATTGGAAGAAGTTGTAATCTTAGGTTGTGAATTGGTTATATAGGTAAATATAAATAGCTTTGTTTCTTTCATAGCACCATTAGCCATAATCAACACCTAGAAAGGGATAGATAAATATATTATATACATATAAAAACATAAAATTAAATTTATATCCATATTTATTAATCTCATAAAAAAAACAAACAATTGAAAATTAATTTCAATAGTAAAATTCACAAGTCATAAGTTACACACTCTAAAAATTTACTAAATTAATATACTGATATCTTGCATATATATAATAAATATTCATTGTAGAAAATATATTTATATTTAAATCCATTTTAATTATTAGAGATTTGAAATTCATTATACATATAAATATGAGAAAGTTCATCAAAGTTTAATAAAAATAATTTATTTATTTTTTTCAACATAAATTGAAGCAAGACCAACTATATGGTTACCTATCCCATAAAATCCACCTTAATTTAATACTTGAGACAAAAAAAAAAAAAAATCATGATCAATCCAAAGCTATTATTATTTAATTATACAAAAATTAATATAAAATAAATTGTTCTCAAAAAATAAATAATAAAAAATAACTCTTTTTTGAAAAATTTTTAAAGATATATACAATAAAATAAGGAAATTATATGCAATTTGTTTTAGCATTGACATTACATTGAAGTTGAACATTTAATTTTGCAAAGACTTTTGCAAGTGTTAATATCTTGCCCTTTATTTTATTCCAAGCAGAAGAGTATCTTTAGCCCATCATGTGAGTCAATGTTAAGGAGGGGTTTAAAATGAGCTTTGCAAACCTTATCCTTCATTTGACTTCAAAAGTTTGACTATAATCACAACCATAAAGATTTAAAAATCTTAATTATCATCAATGGTGTGTACATCCACTCACATCATTAACATTCACAACCAAATCCATAATCTGGTCAACCAGTTGTATCAGTTCTTCAACATTTCTGCATAAAACATTACAATCACATCTCAATTTTCCTCTCCTTTCCAAGATGACAAAACCAATTACTCAAAACTTCTATATCTCCCAAATTTCCTTGTTTAGCTCAATAATTTCCTATTGTCATTCAATGATGTTGATATGTGAAATCTTTCTTTCCCATGATTTGACAATGCTAGTAACTGCAACATCATTAACTTGCCTTTACCTTGTCACCCAAACTTACTTACAAATGAGTAAATCCTACGAATCTGCCTATTGGAATTACTTCTTCCTTATGTCTGCACATATATCAAATAATGATAGCACCGACTGGAGTTTTTTAGCTAGATTTGCTTACCTATTGCTCGGAGTCGTATTTTTCTTCGTGTATGCCCTATATGTTCAATGTAGAAGATGGAGAGGTTCAAGCCAAAGACAAGAAGAGGAAGACCAGAGACCTGAAGAGCAACGATTGCCGCTAATACTTGACACTGGTTTTGTATTTGTGGGGAATGGAATAGCACTCATGGGAAGATTTTTTATTCCTAGTGAGAACATGGCTTGGATTTTCAGTGGAGCGGCTATATTTTTTCTTGCAAGTGCAATGTTCTTTTATTGCTATTACAAGTATGCTCCTGCGTTAGAAACCCAAGTCCATCCTCATACAGAATAGTAATAGATTTTTCGTGGGATGGATCTTTGCTTTTCTTATTACCTGTCTGGGTTTCTACAATTGATATCATTTTCATTCATTTCAAACACATCTATCAAAATTTCCAAACGTTATTAGATATTCAATTCTACCTTCGAACAATCAAATATCATAGCAATTCCTCTATATAAATGCACTGTAATCTAAATTTGCATGCTCCAACTATTACTGAGTTAATTATAGTTATATATAGATTTAAGAAAGCTTCTTGTTTGACATTTATTCACAGATTTCAGATAAGCACTACAAATAAAATAACTTTATCATCCCGATTTGAGTTTATTACGCTACAATGTGGTTATCTCTTGCATTGACACATTCTGTAGGATTATTGCATCTTCCATCACATTTGTTCTCAGGTAAACCCACTCTAGCACAATGATTATGGATACTTAAATCCAGATATCAGAAGTGCAGTCACCACCAGGGTACCTCATCTCATGGGCAAGGGAAGGACCATCAGGTTCAGCTGCAAAGTCTACAAAAAAGTTTGGGTTTATTGTGAGACCACCTCTGTGAGCGTCAATATCAATCTGTAACATGTGGGATCCTTTCTCCACAAGTTCTGGATAGAACTGACGATCCCACGTACTGAAGAGTGAGTTAGTGACATAGAGCCGTGTCCCGTCTAAACTTAGCTGGATCATCTGAGGTCCTCCTCTTAATCGATTACCCTGAATAAAATATGGAGCTCATCAATCTCTAGCAAAATAATATAAAATTTTGCCCTCTAATAGGTATGATGGTAAATAAGGAAATCATTCTATAAATAGAAGTTAATGCAAGTCACCATTATGAACTGGAAAGCAGTAGAACACCTCAATTCCCAATTAATTATCAGAATCTTACCTCGGAGAGCATATTCATTACAAGGGAATGCATTTATGTGGTTTCTAGTTTCTACAGCATGATGCCGCCCTATGACTATTACATGCAAACAACAGAGAGGCCTACTTAATTTTTCACCCTCTGACAAGAAAAATTCCGCCTAAAAGGCAGATGAAGATTTTTTTTGGTTTGGAAGTTCTCATTCTGAAATGTGGAACCCTTAGGCTACAACAATGCAGCTCTAGCGTCATACTTTAGGCCAGAAGTATTCCAAGCATTACCTACCCAATCAATTAGTTATAGACAAAATTCAAAGTAATGACACAACAAAACGAAAATCCATCTAAAACCAAAGTGCTTTTTTGTAGCGTTATGAACTCTCAGAGTATCTCTAATGGACTCCTTATATGCCCCAAACTCTCCATAATACATAATCAATATAAGAAAATAAGGCTTTAATGGACTCTTTATTATTTAACTTTAAAATAGAAAGTGAATTCGACTCAAAATAGAAAGTGAATTCGACTCTTTTCCCTCATTATTTTAAATTTCACAACTTTCTATGCATGCTATTTATTAATTCTCTCAAGACATAAAAAGAGGGAAATATTGTAACATGAAAAGGAGGGAAAAAAATCGTTAATGCTTTGTGAAAAAAAGCAAAATTAAAAATTAAAATTTAAAGAGTCCATAAAACTTAAAAAAAAGTTGAAGTCTTCATATAAAAATTGATTAAGATGGTCTTTATTCATATACAAGATGCTCTTTAAAATAAAAAGCACCAATGGAGATGCTCTAACTGGAGTAAAAACATTAACAGCCGCTAAAGTTCTTTGGCATAGCAATTATGTAGGACATAACTTCTCTGGATTTACAATGGATAGCATACAAACCTTAATCTTTGGAACGTCAGGCTGCCAAGTGCTGCCATCTTCTGCCTCAACCTCTATTGGGCTTCCTTTCTGGATCAAGCCCCCCACCCAAACCTGGCCTGTTAAGATGGGATTTTTAACGTTCTCAATCTTGTACTGTCTAACATCTCCATGAAGCCAATTGACAAAGTACAAAAACCGATCATCAAGAGAAAGCAGAAAATCAGTTATAAGCCCTGGCATTTCTGGGAGAATCCAGTTTTTCACCTTTAATGGTTTGACCAATATTGCTAGCTGCAAAATTGAATCAGGAACCATTCAGTATTATGAACAATGGGATCAACAGTACACAACAAATAACAGTGTTACCATTTTTAAGCATATACAATGTCTTCCCTGTGCATACCTCATGGCTCCAAGATCCATCTGGGGTCTTGAAAAATCGCACCATGTTACTTGTCAAAGCACATCCAACAAACCCTGTATCTTTAGAAGGATCATGCAGGAACCTTATCTGCCAGCAAGTGAAACTTTGATATGTCAGAGATTTGAAGCTTCATGAATGTTTGCAGCAATGAAGAAAGAACATGCATACCAATATGCATATGTGAGCAGGTGCACATGCAGGAGTGAACAAACACACGCATACATCCTAAACAAAGAAACATTGGCCATATCTAAATCAGAGGGAGCAAGATTAGAAAAAGTGTATTTTCACTACTCACCTCCAAGGGTAAGAGCCCTGTATTGCCAAGATCCAATGTCTGTTTCAGTTCACCATTTGGCCAGCTATAGACATGCAGATGCCTCCCATAAAGACCATCTGACACATGCTGCAGATTAAATCCTTTAGTGAAGGCAGCAGGAGCTCCCCATGATGAGCTGATCATGGTGTTGTGCCGGGGTTGATACCAGAAATCATAACCATACAGTGGACTATGCCCTGGTTTCTCCCACCTGATGTAGCCAAAAGATTACACAAATCACATTTGCAATAAACTTCCTTACCAATTTCATTTGGGCATACAATTGAATTGACCATGTTATATGTGTCTGCACATGTTTGAACTATTTAACAATGACAAACTTGTAGAATGAAATAAGAGAGAGAAACCAAACAAAGAATTAATGATGATCCGAAGTGTTATATTAAGCCATGCTAACATGTTAAGAAAGTGCGGACAAAGATGTACCTTCCTTTCACATTGAACTTTGAGTCAAGGAGAAGAAATCCATTGCCCTTTGCATTTCCATCTTTATCTCCGAGGCATGAGATCATTATATCTCCAGAGGCAAGACAATGGGATGTGTGTGGATAGGCTAATCCTGTCTTTTGTACAATATCTGTTGGCTCAACAACTTTGTGCAAGGATGGAGCCTTTGGATCTTTCTGGGTGTCAATCACATAGATACGACCAGATCTGAAAAATTACGGATTTCAAAAATTACGGATTTCAAGACAACAAAACATTGCAGAATGAAAAGAGATAACTAATATAGTATCCTCAATAGCAATTCAGCACCAGTAAATTGAATAGAAATTTATAACTGGCTTTCAGTTTTTTATGCTTGTGCATGATCCAGTTCATGCTTCGGTGGTTTATGCAGGTCAAAAAAAAAAAAAAGGAAAGGTTTTTTAGGTGTATAATTACCTGACAAATTTATCAAAGAGGAATGTACGAATTTGAAGCAGCTATCTTGAACTCAAACCAGTATTTTAAGAGATTATGATTATTAGATTTGAGTTCATTCATTAAAATTAACAAAACTTTTGTATGAAACAAGGCAGTAAAAATTCAAGCTTCCAACAAATCGGGGCATAAAATAACTTTTGACTGATCATTCCTTGTAGCACTATCATGTCCAAGTCCTCTTCATTTATTTTCATAGTCCTCTTCTTTTGCAAGGTTTGATTATTTGTTTATTTTGGTACTTCATCTAGTTCATCTCTGGATTACTATCCACACAACAATTTAGGAGAAAAAATGAATTGCATTCTCTTACATCAATGAAGGAAGGATTAGAAATCGCCGGTTTGCAGATGGATCTCCATGGCAAGAGCTGCAAGCATTCCACCCTGAATGATGCAGTTCATCTCCTACATACGGAACAGGAAGCCTACTGATGACTTTTGAATAGGTAGGAGAGTTTGGATCTACGTCCACTGTGGCTAGATAATCAGGCTTCTCTGTTCCCGTTCCTGAACAGACAGAGAAACAAAAACAATTAAAATTCTTCCAGTTGCAAATGATCAGATGAATTACTTAAAGACATAAACAAAGAACATGAAAACATATGAGATTCATCAACTAATGGAGTTTCGAGATGAATATAATGGATATTCTAAGGGAATGCAACATAACGATATTTTCATTAAAAGGAAGCATCATTGATAGGACATATTATCATAGTTGTTAAAGGCGCGCCTAAGGCTCAAGGGGCACCAGGCTCATCCCCTTGCACCTCAATTTGCCAAAGGCGGGTGATGTCACAAAGGTGTGTGCCTTGGTGTGCCTTGAGCCTCAAGCAAGGCACCTTACAAGCGCGTCTTTGTGACAAAATCCTTATTTTATGTATTTTTGTATTTTTTTTAAAAAAATAAAGTGTGAAATAATTGAAACAATTGATTTAAGTTTGACAATAACTTATAATAGGTCTAACCACACTCAATTTTTTCAATAAAAGGAAAAAGGATAGAAAAAGGAATTAGGGCAAGAAGAAGTTGATTCAACAAACAAAAAGGAAAAAGAAAAAGAGAATAGTTGGCTCAAAATCATGGTCGATCTTTCCATTCTTGGCATTCATTCACCCCAAACATCTCTTCTTTTACCTTGATGGGTCATATTTCTTGCCTTAATTTGGATTATCTTTCACATATTTTGTTTCCAGCCATTGATCCTCTTTACCATTTACTTTTCTAAGTTTAACTTTCTAAAAGACAAAACAGTATTAGGTAAATATTTATTCTGATTTCTTGAGATTCTAAAATCTGTCTATATATGTTATTATATTAGATTGATATGGACAAGCTTAGATACAAGTCTAAAAAATGTTTACATAATGAATTAAATTGTTTATAATTTAGAAATACATTATCTTCTTTTTGTATGTGTGTGTGTGTGTTTTTTATTTTTTTGTTGTTGCTTATTAGATTCTAAACTTTAAATTAACTTTGGATATTATTAACTTGTGTCTACTTAATTTAACAATCACATATTACTAATATGTTGAGTTTATTATGAATTAGGCATTCATATTGAAATTTTATTAAAATTCCATCTTTTTGCGCTTCATGTCGCTCAGGCGCACGTTTGCGCCTTGCGCCTAGGCCCTAGGACTCCTTAGCGCCTTAGTGCGCCTTGCACCTTTAATAACTATGCATATTATCATCATCATCATACACCCAAATGTTCACAAAAAAGAGGCAAAAACCAGAAATCATGTTTCCTTAAATAAAACGTAGACCATAGTGTTCTCTCTCCACTCTACTCATATTCATATGGGACCCGCTACTAGAATTCACTGCTGCTATCTGTAAACATGAGAAAAGGGAAGAGTGGACAAATACTACCAATGAACAAAACAATGACAACAACAACAACAACAACAACAAAAAAACCAATTGACAAAAAAGTATATCAAAGCTAGTATTTGGGTGTTTCCAATACAGTTTGTGTTGACAAGGCACACAGGTTGTAGTAGACAAGCAGATGAATAGCTGGTAGGAATACAGAGGCATTGGCGAAATCACACGTTTTAGGCACATCTTTAAGTTTAATAGAGTCTTACATAGGTGGATGTTTTAATGGAAAGGTTTCAATGCGGCTAACTTTGTAGCCAAGGAAAAAGGAAAAAAAATAATAAAATAAATAAATAAATAAATAGTGGGTTGTCCATGTAAAATGATACACTGCAAATTTGTTTACGATATAGCTTGTTTATGAATTTTTTTTTTTTTTTTCACTTGTTTGAGTACACTGGAAATTCTTAAGGCAGAATTGGATTACCAGGGTTTGAATCTGGTTACATTGATTTCCTGCTTAGTCACCCAACTATTGAACCACTCACCCACCCAACGGCTTAATTATGAATATATTAGACTTCTGCTTAGTCACAATCAAAATTGAATGTTTTACCAGATGCCCCAATTAGGTCAGAAAATATATAAAAAATTAAACTTGATCGGACAAAACAAAAGTCACCCTAAAGTTGGAGAATCCAGTGAACAAAAAAAAAGAAAAAAGAAAAAAAGTTGGTATATAAAGACTAAGATCTGCAATTCAGATACTCAATTCTCATTGATTTTCCAATGAAACCCATGTTCAATCCTACAAGGAAATTCCAACACATCAAAGAAACAAAAATTCTAAGAAAGTGAAACAATGAAATCAAACACAAATAACACAGAAAAAAATTTCTTTAACACGCCTATAAACCCAAATCATAATGGAGCTATCATGAACTGAAATTCAAAAAACAGAACTTTAAATACCAGTATAGACACAGGTGACATAAATAAGAGACTCTCTGGGACCAAACATGGCCTCAATTGGGGTAGCATAGCCTGGTCCTTTGGTGCAACAGCCATGGCCGTCACTCTGCCTCACTGTATCTGTAGCCATATCAAGTTTCGTTCTTTATCTTTCTTCTCTTTCTCTGTATAATACACAACGATTACAAAGAGAGAAAAAAAGCGTCTCCAGCTACTGTATAGGCTTTGCGTGGCAGTGGCAGGTGATTTTGTTTATCATTGATTGAGAAAAATCCCATTCGAGTAGTGTCATATTTTCTGGCACTGTGCCTTTTTATGTCCAGGGGGAATGTATCGAAAATTCATGTTTATTATTTTTTTATTAGGATACGGATTTTTCTTAACACATGTCATCAAGATATTGGTTACAATAGCTATTTTCTTCGGATGATAAAGTCTGTTAGTTGATATATAAATCCATTTTAAAATATTAAGGATTTAAAATTTCACCGCATAAATTAAAAATTTATTAAATTATTAAAATTTTAAAATAATTTTTTTAATTTTAATATAAATATATAAATATTTAATTGAGGAATAAATAAAAGATAAAATTGCGGCAAAAAAATAAATATCAATGTTTTAAAAAATCAAACATAATAGGCTGGTAAAATTTATTGAACCAAAAATTAGATGCTAGTCTAATACGATTATCTTTAAATAATTGAATTTTCAATTAAACTGAATTGAATCAATTGAATTAAAAAAATCAATGAATTGATTAAAAATGTTTAATTTTTAAAATCATTAAAAAATTATAATTTCTATTATATTTATTTTTTCTTAAATGTATGTAAATTTAGTATTTAGTTAATTATATTTTTTTTTCTTAGATGTATTGTTTTAGGTGGTTATAATTTGATATATTATATTAATCACATAAAATATTAAAAAATTTATAAATATATGCATCTAAGTAAAATAGATGAATCGGTGATCGAATAGGTCGGACTAAAAATTAATGACTTGACTAATTTGATTATCGATATGATTTTTAAAATACCAATAAATTTTTTTTGAAATTTTAAAAATATAAATAAATTAAAAAAATTAAAATAATAAATATTTTTAAATAGGGAAGATATAAAAAGGTAAAAATTTTTGCAAGTCAAAACTTTTTTCTTTTTTACATCGTAATTTAAAACTAAAAAGCAAAAACTACCAAAACACGCCAAGAAGACAAAAGCTGCGCCAAAAATTCTATCGCCCACCTTGATCTAAGTGATGATGTGATGAAGCCAAAAATTTTATTCAATTGGATCACTCTAACATTAAAAAATTTCATAAAAAGTTTATTAAAAAGTAGATAGAATTAATTTTATAATTTTTAATTATATTTAAATTAAATTCTATAAAAATTATAGAAATTGTAAAATAAATTAAAAATTCATAGTATTATAAATTTTAAATGAATTCATATTTTTATTTTTTTAAAAAATTCTTTAGTTGAAAGTTAAAAATCAACTAAAATTAATAGATATATTAATAATTTCAGATGAGGTAATAATTTATATTCAAAATACACATAATATTTAAAATTCGCAAAATTTAAAAATATAAATCACTTTTAAGAATTCTTAAATATTAGAAATTTTGAAGTAAAAAATTAAATAAATTTAGGGAACATATGAAGTAATTTAATTCAATTACAATATATATTTTTAGTGAGAATAAAATATAAATTTATAAAAATTTTAAGAGTTTAAAATATGTAAATGGAATCATATGATATTAAATTTTCTCTTGCCGATATTGAAGGGATTACTGCACAAATATTACATTTCGGAGGATTATTCAAATAAAATAATGCTTTCATTATTGTTTCAAGGTTATGGCCCACATATTACGCACGTAAGTGCGTGGCACTGATTGCCAGGGAGGTTGTTTCTTATCCAAAATTGTTACTTACTAGGTCTCCTCTCATTTTGATAGAGTATTTTTTTTTTCCCTCAAAATTTAGATATTTTCTTTTTTTATTATTAGTTTATTACCATAATGGATGATAGATATCCGACAATGACTTGTTGTAAGAAAATTGGCAAGTTCTCGTTGTTTATGGGAATCTTGACTGACTTAGTAATTCTTGTGATTTGTAATTTTTATTTATTTTTTTTTTCTAAAGAAGATAAAGCTGAAATTTCATTGCTAAGACGTGAAACCCAAAGGAGTGCAAAAAGGCCAAAATGCAATTCCCTCCTTCAATTGTACCTCCAAGTTCACTTTCACTCTCTTATTAAAAATTGGCTCAATTACACCCTTCAATTGAAAAACTTGGTCAATTAAACTCAATTTTGATCACGTGTTAGCATGTGATATAAACACCATTAGACATCATAAAATTAAGGTTATGTGAAGGTTCATTGAGCCACTCTTTCTTTAATTGTAAATATCAAGTTGAATTTATATATTTGAATAATGAAAGTTTTTAAAGTTATTTTGTTTTAAAATAAAATAATCTACTTTGTTGCGAAAAAAAGTAGCTTTTTAAAGAAAAATTATAATTTTTTTTATATTTTTTGTAAATCAGACTATGTGTTCGCAATTTTACTTAATTACTAAAAAAAAATTAATTTTACGAAAATGTAATTTGTTTTGTAATATGATTTATTTTATACAAAAAAAATTATGAGAAAAATAATTTTATAATTAGGAAAAATATTACTCTTTTTAAAAAAAAAATCACAATATTTTTATAAAAAATATCGTATATGCAATTTTTTTTATTACTTTATTTTAAAAATAGTATAAAATTTTATTTTTTATGGCCAATATGATAGTTATAAATAATAAATAGAATTAAAATATTTAAAGTATTATAATTATATTAATCTGCTATTATATTTTACTAATTAAAAATAAAAAATACTAAAATGATTAAGATAGTATTTTAAATTTATATATCTATAAACTTTATAAAAAATAGTCTAATTTACAAAGAAATATAAGAAGATTATGATTTTTTATTAGAGAGCCATTTTTTTTGTAATTAAGAAATTAATTTTCTTTTTCATAAAATTGTTGTTTTGTAAAAAATAAGTCATATTTTCATAAAATTAAAAGTTTTTTCATAACTAAAAAAATTACCAAAAAATAGTTTAAATTACAAAAAAATATGAATAAAATTATTATTTTTAGTAAAAAATAATTTTTTTTTTCAAACAAAGTAGGTTACTCTATTTAAAAACAAAGTAACAGTAGAAAACACCTTAAATAATATAAATACTAGATGGAAGAAAGAGAGATTTAAAGAATCTCTATTTTGTGGTATAATGGAAGTGACAAAAAGGGATGAATGGATTTTGCGCCATTGGAAATATAGTAGGCTGGGCTTACTATTGGTTGATGTGGACGACGAGGCTAGACTCAAGCTTTTGATTCTAGCGTGAGCTGATGCAAGTGGTGCGATGATGAGAACTCGATCTAGGCTAGCCTTGGCAACGGAAATGCATGGGTAATCAATTACAAATTTTCAAATTGAAACAAAATGAAGGTCAATGAAGGGTTACCTTGAAAAGATTAGCATCCAGTGCATATTGGGTTTCTCCATAAACTGATTGCCTCCAACGATTTTTCCTCCATCATTTTCTTGAGAACAATCATAGAAACTTAAGCTTTTTGAAATTGGCGAGAATTTCCTTTGAATTGCATTCTTGATGGACTGATTCTAGCAACATTTCTTCGCTTTCCTCTAGAAATTCATTATAAACAGAGAGAGATATGGGGGCTAGGTGAATTACAAAAGTGTTGCTCTCAATAGAGATATTCGTAGTGGGTAAAGGTGCAAATGTTTGGGCAAATAACAAGGAGCCTGGAAGTGACTTAGAACAAGAGCAAATGAGAAGGTTTTTGATATTTGTGTTTTTTTTCTCTTTTAATTAATTTCAATCTTGTTTTTTTGGGTTAAAATTAGCTTCCTGTATTGCTCTCAGTGAAACCTTGACAATGAAACGCACATCTGGGTTTGAATTTTTTTTTTGGTAATTTTTAAGTTTTTGAAGATTTTTTTTATTTTTTATTTTGAATATTTTTATTATTTAAAAATTTATTTTGTAAAATTCTAATATTTTTTATTATTTAAAAATATGATGTGGAAGTCATTTTCTCATTTTATTAAAATTTTTAACAAATTAGCATTAAATTGATGGACATAATTTAAATCAACTCAAATTAAAAATTTAAGCCCTTTATTAAATTAACATTGTGTTCAAAAAATAATTTCATCTATTGCATGTGAAGAAGAGGTGACAAATGACATTTTATAATAATAAAGACAAATGTAGTGTAATTAAGTGGGCCTTAATATTATGAGAAAAAGCAGCTTTCCCAAATCACTAACGGCTTATAATGGAGCCAATGGGAATTGGGTTTAATTGACCCAGTTTCACAAGTTGAAAAATGTAATTGAGTCATTTTTTAGTAAAAGAGTGAAATTGAACTTGAGGACATAATTAAAGGGGGGAATTGCACTTTTGGCCGTACAAAAACAATAAACAAATATGAAAAAATACCAAGTAATTATAAATTTTAGGATAAAGTGTCCAAATTAAAACTGGCTATATTTGGATTTAACACAAACACAAACGACAAATCTATGGTAACCATGACCCATAAGCTTAGAGAAATTATTGAACACTGTATGCATCCCTAGCATCCCTCCTCTCTCTCAACCATCTCTATCGTCGTTGGCTCTATTATTACCATTGCAGGAGATTGAGATTGTGAGAATGTTGCCACTAGAAGGGAACGTATAGTTGGACTCCCCCTTATAAACTTGTACCCAAGAGCTTCATCAAAAACCCTCAACTGTAGAGAAACAAAGGCAAGAAAACTCAAATTGGACTTGAAAAGCATAGATCTAGAGGAACCTAAGCTGGATCTGATTTCTTCCACCTTCCTATATAATTGACCTTGAAGGAAAAGAGCCATTAATCAGAGATCCAGACTAAGTCGAAAAGAGAGATGACCGAACAGCCATAGCTAGACTTGCTATAGAAAAAAAAAGTCCCAAAATGAGTGGGAAGCCAAAAAAAAAAAAAAAACACCCATAACAGGGGAGAAAAATATTATTTAGTAACCAAAACCAAAGAAAACTAAAGAGAAAAATAAAAAATGGGCAGCGCTTAGCCATTTGAGGGTTTCCCCCTTAGGGACCCTATGAAAGGGAGCTGACAAAGAGAGAGGCAAGAGAAAAGTTTCTAGAGAGGGGAGAATTAGAATAACTTTTGTTTATTAAATAACAGCTCAATCTCCTGTGATTTGCAATTTTTGCCTTATATCATGTCTTTAAGTCGATAACTTTTTTTATATTAATTTATTTTTATTTTATTGAATTGAATATATATCTACTTTAAGTACAATTTATAAATTTTTTTTTATAGAAAGGCACATCTTTTTAAAATATCTTAATATATGAAATATTATTATTAATATTTTATTAAATTTAGAATAAATTACTATTTCATCTCTGATTTTTAATTAATATTATTAGTAAGTCCCTTTTTTCAAAAAAAAATGCATTAATACATTTCTAATACTCAATTTGGTCAATTAAATGATCTTTCAGTTTAAATTTTTATATATTTCAGCATATTCTTTTAATTAAAAAAAAAACAAATTTATCCTCCTTTTTCTCCCTTGCCACTCTTTCCCTCTTTAATCTAAGCCAATTTTTTTTTCTCTCATTCTCCTCAGCATTTTTTCTTTTTAATTCATATTGGCAAAATTTTTTATCAAAATCTAAAATAGCAAAATTATCGATCAAAGATCATATAAATAGCAGAGAAAATATGACTAATTTTTGGACTAATAGATAAAAAACAAATAAATTGTATAATTTGTTAGCAAATCTTCTTTGCCCAAATTTGTGCACCTATTCAATTACTTTCTTTGCTATTCCATTTGTCAGAGAGCACAACTCAACATACATATGTGTTTACCACTAAAAATGATTAGCCTAAAGTGTTAATTAATTATCAGACATAAATATTTTTAGATTATTTAATAGGGTTCTTATTACAGTATTGTCAAACTCTGGTTATAATGATTAATACTCTTTTTATTGTTTTCAATTATTATTAAAAAATAAAAATAACCTAGATTTGATGTATACAGGTATCAAGGTACTATCAATAGGAGATCTAAGAATCTGGTGTAATGGAAAAAAATATTCTGAAAAGCTGGGTGTATAGGTTGCCAGAACTGTTAATTAGCTTGATAAGGATATGATATGTAGGACTAAAACATTCAATTAAGGTTTTGAATATTTAAGCCTCTAGCGCCATCAATTCTAAAAGTTGATCAGCTGAAATCAATTTGAGAGAATTATATGTATGTTATTAAGGTCAATGATATCCTGTACAATGAGCTTTACAAAATATTTATAGTGATTTACAGGTCAAAACATAATCCTAAACTGATATAAACACAAGCCTAATGGGCTCACTATGTGCAAATGGGACCATATATAAAGTGACTTAAACAATTCAACTTATATTTATAGCTGTATAATTAACAATTTGAGCCTTGCTAATTGGACCCATTTTTGGGTCAACAGCAACCCATTTTTGGGTCAGCATCAACGATGCCCCCCTTTAACCCTTTATCTTGGTAAGATGAAAGGTTGCACCCTTTTATATGGCCGAACCGCTTCTTGAAGCTAAATGAGTATTCCTTAATGGTCAAACTTTGCTCGATTGCCTTTGGTAATTATTCCCAAGAGACTTTTGGGAATTGAACCGTCATGGCTTCTCATTTTTCACGCATTAACTACACCTCTAGGAACCTTCATAATTATGGAAAGATATCACTTTCCTTTTTCACTTTCACAGTTTGGTAACTTTTCTTTAGTTTCCTTAAGTCTCTTTAGTTAGGCCTTTATATCTTCATCTTCAGGCTCTCATTAGTTTATCTTTTATGATTCAGGGTAAAATTCTTTCACTTTTCACTATTTGATCTTTATTTAAAAGACTGAAATTGGCTTTTCTTGCTTGTGTGACTCAGCTAATTTGGCTCATTTGATTAGGATGACTAAGTACAAAGGAAAAGAAGTATCCTCAAGAAAACCTTAGCAGACCTTTGACAAGGTGGTTGAATCCAATGAGCCAACATCACTTGAAGTACTAAACAACTCTTTCTTTAGTCTAACTTTAGGGTCAATTTTGACTACACGCAAACCTTTTTTTGGTAAATTCCTTTTTAGTTCAAGCACACCCCTTAGTTCGACTCAAAATACTTTCTCAATTCCTATATGTATAGAAAAGCCTTTAGGTCTTGGTCGACCATTCTAGATGAGTATATCTTCTAGTATCAACGTCTCTACCCTTTTTATTATAAGAAATGGAACTCCTTAGGAATTCTTAAGTTGTTAAAGTTTTCCAAAACTAGGATCGATCTCTAAAAACATTTACTTATCCCTGCTTTATTGTTCTGGTTAGTCAAAAGCTATGTCTTTGCATTTTGATTCATCCTATTATCCATTACTCTATTTGATCTTGCCATTTTATTCAATATTCCTTTGGCGGGAGAAATTATAGATGCCTCTATAAAAGCCAAGGTTGATAAGATAAACATTAACTTTAGCAAGACGGCTTGCAACTATAGTAATTTCATTGCCAATAACCGATGCTCCAATTTTGAATTCTCAAACGACGTACATACTGCATTTCTTCTGTGCTGGCTATGCAAGTTCATTTTTTGCATGACTTTGGTAAAAGTCACTAAAGAACATTTTAATATTGCCACAGTCCTTGCCTCAGGTCATAAACTTGCACTCGGTCTGCATATTCTTGCTCACATATACAGAGCCATACATACTTTCCTCTATAGTGGCAATCCTCACTCGTTTGGTATTATCTACGATCTACTGTGGATGATCCAGATTTGGTTACTTGCCTACTTCCCGAAGTCTCACTAAGGCCTTTAAAACTTGCTCCAAGTACTATCTTAAACTATGACTAATAGGTTTAGGAACACGCATTTAATAACCTATAGTTCAAACAATCTTCCTTGTCTTTTATTCAACTGAGCAGAGTGACACGACCCTTTTTTGTCCATTTCATTCTACTGAGTTTGGCCCTGGGTGGCTTGGTTTAAACATGAAAATTATTCTTCTAAAAATGAGTCACTCTTAGATGAAGGGGTTGAATCCTGGGTTAGTGTTATTTATGCTTGAGATTTACACTTCAATTCACTTATTGACAGCAAATGCGGTGTTGAATTGTACCACCCGAACATGTGCATTAAATAGTTTTGTCTCCCTTTCCTTAATGCATTCTCAGCCAATGATGTTCATGCAATGCATCCTCCTATTTCTATGGAACTAATACTTGAGATAAATTCATTGTATGGAATGAGATTGGTCGAGTTTGGACTCAAAGACCTACCTTACACTTATCTGTCTATGGAATGGTGGTTTGACTTTGTCTGCAAGAGGATGTCCAAACCTGCAAATGTGGTTTAGGCTTTGTAAGGCTTTACTACCCCATCCAAAACAGCTCAATCTAACACCAGTTCTTCTCATGTTATGCAGCGCTTAGGATCAGTTAAGTCAAAAGGCATGCATCTAAATGAAATTATTTCTTTCGAACATTTCTATGATATTAAATATAATTATCTAAGGCTAAATGAAATATACCATCAAATAAACCAAATACATACCGAGCTTTAGATTGAAGCAACTAGAAAAGCCTTAACAAAGAGAAACAAACTTACCAAATCAAGGCTGTTAACCTAAATTGGATTCTCAATTTAGTCAATCTCGATTTTGATCTTGATAATCAAATTAAAAAAGTTTCATTAAGTTTTTATTTTGTAGCTAAGTCTTTTGAGAAGGTTGCATTTTTATAAAGTTGACAAATTTACTAAGATTGCAATTAGACCTGTAAGTTATAACGATAATAAAAAGATTGCTTTGTAATCCTAAAGTAGCGATAATGATAAAGTCAATTGCGACCGCGATTAATTCAAATAAGAAAAAAGGGCAAATTCTTTTGAGACACAAAGAGGTTCATAGTGGGAGTTGTGACCGCAATCTTGGATGCAAAAGGTAGATCGCAACCGCGACCAAGGCAGTGCAACTGTGACATTCATAAAGCATAAAGACATTGCAATAGTAACATTAAGCATCCTATGAGATGGTGGCACTGTGAGGCCTCACCCGAGCACCGGTCTGATCCGCTAAAGGGAATCGAAATACTCATTTAGGAAAAAACTCACAATGAAGCCCGCGAGCTTATTTTGAAAATTGTTTTAGAGTCGCCATCTTAATTTATTTTTATTTTGGGAAAATATAAGGAAAAAACCCATTTGACTCTCATCATTATCCAAAAGAAAAAGATCACTAGCCTTGAAACCAAAAAGGATTTGGGGACTAGGTTTTCAGTTTAACAAAACATGTTTGGCCAAGTAATATAAATGTAACTTAAAATATATTTCATGAACAAGTAAAATGCATGAACAATTTATAATATGTATGATCATTGATTCCAATAATAAATACAAGTAATAATCCAAGGTAAGATTAATCATTACAAATAAAATCCCAAAACATAGGGGATACCTCCTTTAGCCCTTATAGGTACTAGGAAAGTCACACATTCTCCAAACTAATCCTAATAATAAAGCAAAGGAACAAACATAAAAAATAAGTGAAGAAGGTGATAGGGGGATAGTTGATTAATTTTAATTGAATTCGATATCTAAACCAAGCATGCCTACGTATCCCTTTGAATAAGAATCAACACCCACGCAGTTCTCCCTTCTTGCGAAGAGGTTAGTTTAACCTAGCCACTTTATCATGTTTTGATTGATTGATTAAAAGAGGGTTGAATTAATAAATTAACTTAATTGATTACCGAGTTGATTAGCTAGCAACCTAGATGCATCAATTTAATTAACTAACTAAAATAGGCAATAATTCAATAGAAAGGAAAAGAAGATTACCTTACGCTTTCGCGACTTGGGGACGTAGGGTGGATGGAGCGGACAACCAGATCATAATTCCACCTTCTCTACATAAGAGACATGAGCCTCGGACTACTAGAACGCAACTTCGCCTTCTCAACACGACGGACATGAGCCTTGGGCAAGAGACTTGCCTCGAATAGGTTGGCGGAAAGCCTTAAACTAATTGAGTAGGAATCAATGAGAAACCACCCAAAGTGCTTTGCAAAGCAAGGAGCATAAGCAAAGCAATTTACTTGAAGTTGGTGCTTTTTAAGCCTCCAAGTCTGTGTGTCTTGAGAGTAGAGAGGCCACCTCTATATATAGGGGGAAGAATGAAGCATAAATACTAAATTTTCCAATATGGGAGCAGCATAAGCCTCTGTGGCACTGTAGAGTTCTCTATGGCAATGCCTCAAAAAGCTTTGCGGCACCGTAAGAGGCTATGTGGCAATGCCGCAGAGTTGTGCGGCAACAGCCTGTCACTCGCCCGTTTTGCCTGTTTTCACCTGTTCTCGCCCGTTTCTCGTTCATTTTCCATGATTTCAATTACGTTATACTCGTTACTGAATCCCGGATGATTTGATGATGATTAAAGAGGCTTGATTGATTCTTTTCCTAACTGAATGGTCTATAATTCTGAGAAGTGCAGAATTAAGGGTTCACAGGCATGTGTTTACTAGCCGTTAGACACTTTGAAGATTATGACCACTATTTTTTAGTCCCGACAAAGAAATGGTGATCACAACCATGATAAAGGCTCCATGACCTCAATTCTTATCTAACAATACATTTAATGTAGATTTTCTTGTTGTTAAGGACAGATCAAAGCATACCACTTTGTAATGGGCATTTGAAGAGTGAGAGTTATAAATATCCCCTCCAAAGGCCTTTAATACCTTAGAACAAATTTCTAAATGGCCAAACTTTTGTATTTTAATTTCTAGAGCCTTAAACCTTTATAAAACACATTTTGGTTGGTTAGGTTTTAGCCATTAAAACACTTATATAGGTTGGGGAATGAGCCTTGAAAAAACTGTTATGTAAGTTAGTGTGAGCCTTAATAAAATACTTGGTTAGGTTTGAGTGTTAGCCTTAATAAAACACTTGTAAGGTCTAAGTGTAAACTTTAGTAAAACGCTTGTAAGGTTTGAGTATGACTCTTGGGAAAACACTTGTAAGGTTTGGTACGAGCCTAAATGCTAAGTTAGGAGTGAAATTGGTAAAACTCCATTGGTAGTAAAAATGCCCAATTGAGGATTAAGGAGTGGATGTAGGATTGGTTATAAGCCGAACCACTATATATGCTTGTGTTCTTTCTTCTCATCCCCTAAACTTTTTATTTTTCCACCATTTTTAGAATTCTCAATTTTCCACTAATTTAACCACCCTTCTTGGTGCATATAAGGGACAACAAAAGCAACAGATTTTGACCCAAGAATGATTACTTCAAGATAGGTGAGATTTGGGCAAAGAAGCCACCATTTGTCCGAGTTGGGTTAAAATAAGATATCCTCACCTCAAATGGCCTAAAATCCCCAATGCTCCTTTCAGTGTAGTTGGGTCCACTTTAAGCTGACTTGGTAGAAGGCAAAAAGACCAAGTTACTTAAGTTGGCTCCTATCTTGATGATTGGCTATGTGATAGATATTGGTTTTGGCATGAGCTCATTGATGAGCAACCATTAGTTTAGCTAGGTATAAGCTTTTTCACTTTTGTGATCTTCTATTACTTATACCCAACTAACCAAGCTTATTTTTCTTATGCAAAGGTGATCCCAAAGGACATTGGATACATCCCTAGTGAGCTTGAGGAGTTTAAAACTACTTAAACCTCCTCCTAAGAGATTCAAATATAAGGTATCATTTCTTCTAGTAGATTTTATTTCCAATCTTGATGGCTCAGACTAAAAGGCAATGTTTGCAGGCTAATAGAAGATCTCTAACACTCTTCGACTGACACCTTTGCCATGATTCAAGATTAAACTTCCTTTACTATATGGATTGGTCCCTTCTCATTCTTAATCATCAACTTCCATAAAATAGCAAAGACTAATCATCACCAACATGAGTAGATAGACCGAACTTAAGCTACCTCCAAGCATATTGGAGGACCTCTCTAGTGTAACTTAAGATCAAGTCGTCTGTCCCGTCTAGCCTCCCCTCCACCCAGATTAAACTTATGGATGTTGAAATGACATGAGAGGAACATATTCGGTTAAAGCAAAAGGATTGCACCAAGAAGGTTAAAGCAGTGGTGAGTACTCTATTTGGTTTTCTTACTCATAAGTAAGAATATTGCCTTCTAATATTAATCTATCATTCCACAAGATGATTAGGAAGATCTTTTCAGTTTTTTCATAAATTTTGACTCAATGTTATAAGAGACTGATCCTAACACTAATTCAGTTGTTGAAATAGTTGACTTACTTGCCCCCTGTTGAACAAGATATCTAGCTCTCTTATAAAAAATCTAGTAGTACGAGAACAAATTGGTGCCCCTAAAAGAGCTAGGCTTGACCTTGCTGTTGGATGATGACTTTCTAAAGCTTACCCCAGACTCTCTGTCTTTCATCTCGGCCAATGCTATTGAAGATCATATGTCTATTAGTCAGAAAGCCACTATTGAGAATGTATACTTTAATATAAATGATCTTAGCCAAACTATTAGATATGCGGATTCAACCTTAGCATCTCATAAGAGACTTTCGAATCATGTTACCGAGGTTGATCTTAAAATTCAAAACTTGAAAGAATCAGGCATGAATTTGGCTGAACAACTTTCCTATTAATGTAAGCACATTGATGGTGAGATTCGATCACTTAAGGAGGAGTTGCACAAATTAAGGGTTTAAAGGACCGAGTGGGACCAACAAAAAGATAAGAACACTGAAGCTTTGAAGAAGACAATGGTCGAGGTTGAGTTCACTTTATCATTGAGGCACAAACTATCTACCGATGTTCATTCACTTTATTAGAACTGGCAATGGCAAATACTCAACATGAGGCAGTTGTAAAGATGATTAATGATTTCTTTTCAATCTTATAATGAACTTGGCCTTCGTACCCTTAACAATTTTACTACTTTGTTTTTGTACCCATGATCATAAGGCCAATTTTTGCACATTTTTAATGGCTACAAAACTAACCTTTTATGAATTTTTGAATCTTGGAATTATTATTTTAAATATTTTTAGTAGCCATGGGACCCACCTTTATGAGTATTTATGCATGTGAATTTTCATGTTTTATAGTCCTTTAATATAGATGCCTTTATAAATGGTAAAAATGAGCAAAGAAAGTTTGTTAATCAAATATCAGTCATATTACAATCCAAATTTATGCATATGAAGGTCAAACATAAACAAATTTCTTGGCCATAAATGCTATGACTATTTTTATTCAAATAGGGATCGGTCTACCCCATCCTGTGAAGATGACATGTAAGGCTTTAAGAATTTTACCAATCATGCAATTCACCATCATGATCTGACAATTAGTAAGCACCATTTCCTTTAATCCCTCTAATCGTAAAGGACCCTCATAGTTGGGGATCATTTACAAAACTTTGGAATCTTTGATCCAACTAGCAGTATCACTTTCCAAAATATGTCTCCAAGCCTAAATTCTTTAGACTCAACCTTTTTATTATGAGCCCATTCCATTCTTTTTTCTGCGTCTGGGTCCAGTCCAATGCTGGAAGCCGATTATAATCTAAATCATCAAGTTCTTTCAATATAGCTTACGTGTATTGATTAGTTATTAACTCATTTTGGAATCCCCTTCTCAAGGACTTCACTGTCAATTCCACTAGGATCATTTCACTATGCCTAAAGACCAACTTGTATGGTATTTCTCCCATAGCTGTCCTCAAAGTGGTTAAAAGAGCCCACAGGGCTTCACTTAACAGCTCGAGCTAAATTGTGAACCCTTAATTTTTCATTATTGGTATGTGGTTAGACATTAAAAAAAAAAAAAAACCTTTAGTGGAAATGCAACAATGCACTGAAAGAATAATAGATAAAAATATGCCCAGAAATTGAAAGTGGCCCTGTGGTAACGTAGGGCCTGCCTGTGGTTGTCGTAGGTGACTCCTGCAGTGCTATAAGTGCCACCTGCAATAGCAAATTGGTTGCCGCAAGTGACCTTTATAATATCGTAGGGCTCTTATGTGGCAGCGAATCTAAAATTTGTGAGTCCTACATAATAAATACACCAAATCATGCTTAGCCCCTTCCACAATATATTTAATCCCTCTAAACTCAGTTTAAACACACGAAATCTTATGGTTTCTTTCGCCATCTCCATTTATCTCAAAATCAATAATGTCTCTCACTAAAAAATATCTATGCTCTGATTTAGACATCCCTTTGATTCTTTTTACCATCCTCTCCCTGGGGTTTACTATCATCAAAATTATCTTACAAATAAGACAATTCTAATTAAAGGTTAGTTGTGAACCCTTAATTTTATACCCTTGGAATATGATGAGATTTAAGAAAACCTTTAGTGAAAGTGCAGCGATGAATGGATAGAAGAATGGATGAAAACGAGCTTAGAAACTGAAAGTGGCCCTTTGGTTGCCCTAAGTGACTCATGCAGTGTCGTAAGAGGCCTCTATGGTACCGTAAGGCCTACTTATGGTTGCCATAAGTGCCTCCTAATATGCTGCCATAGGTAGCTTATGTCGTATCATAGGCCCCTTTTAAAATTCGCAAATCCCACATCAAAAAAGCATGAAATCATCCCTAGCCCCTTCCACTGTATATTTAGGCCCTCCAAACTCAGCTTTGACATGTGGAGACTTATTTGATCAACCCTAATCTCAAAGCAAACAATCTGTTTAGCTTGTTTTACAAATGAATAAGCTCTCTAGAGCTCTCTAGTACAAATCTTTCATTTATTTTATTATTTTATTTTTGCATTGCTATTGTTCTTAGTTTGTAAAGTGAGTTGGTTTGTGGCTTCCTAAACTGACCTGTCAAATCAAAAGTTTCACTGCCATCCAAAGCAAGTTTGCTGCCATCTAAGACAAGTCTCCTCTATTTTAAAGTCATGCAAGTGCAATATAAGCATCTTTCTATGAACCCTCAAAATTGCACCCTTGAGATTTGACCACAGCTTGACACTTATTAAGATTAGGGTGCTACGCATACAGCGGTCCTGCTAGCCGATTAGCAGGCAGGGGTCAAGGGGGCAGTGCCCCATTGAAAAATAAATTTCCTAAATCTTGTACCTCTAGTCGACTGTCTTTCAGTTACGAACCATAGAATCAAACAGAGCTCAAATTGGATTTGAAACGGACCAGAAACGGCCAAAAACGTAGGAAACAGGTTGAACCAATGGTTTGGCATTGCGCCAGGCATGCTGCTGGTGGGGCAGCCAGTGCACTAAAGATGCTGCCTGGCTGGCCGGCATATTGCTGGTGCCACCGGCACTGCAGCTCTATAAATGAAGTCTTCTTCAAGCTCATTTGACACAGATTCCAAGGCAAAAACTCTCATATATTGCTCTACTTGTTGTGCTTAAGTTCTGCTTGAAATTTAATACAAAAGCTGTTATTTCAATTTCTTTTTAATTTACATTCATTACACTATTTTTCTAACCTTTTGCTGTTAAGATTCAAATTTAGGGTTTCGAATCCAAGGTGGAGTTGAGATCCGGAGCTAAGCTCATTCTGTTCATCCGAAAGTCAAAGAAAGCAAAGGTATAATCTTCTTTCCATTTTCAAGATTATAAAATCAGATCTAGAATTCTCTTTTGGTCTAAAGCAGAAAAGATGTAAAATTTATTAATTTAAAGATCATAATTAAATTAATAAACAAACTAACACTTTTTCCAAAACCCCTCATTCTCAAGATGGAAGAACTGCGTGGGGTTTGATTCACATTCAATAGGATACGCAGGCTGCCATTCTGTAAGGCATCAACTCTAAAATCATTTTTAATAACATTTTCCCATTTATATTTGTTATTTATTTCCAATTATGTACTTTTCATTTCTTTAATATAGTTGAGAAATGTGTGCTTTCCCTAGTACCCATAAGTGCTAGAGAAAATATCTTCTTTATTTCAATCGTTTTGGATTTGTAATAATTAAGTAGAATTTATTTCTGCTTATTTATCTATAATTGTCATTCCATCTTATCATATATATCTGTTTCATGAATCATTTTATTTCTGTTCGTGCATACATGAAAATTCTTTTTTAAAGAGTTATTTTGCAACCTTTAGCCAAACTAAAGAAAATCATATTTTCTTAATTGTGTAATTACTAAAACTTCATCCCCAAACCCTCTTTAGTCACTTGTGGATTAGTGTATTTTCTATTGGGATAAAATCAAAACATTTTTGAAGTCAATCAATTTGGGTTTTTTTTAATTTTTCCAATTAAAATAAATAAATTAAAGTGGCGACTTACTTTCATAACTTCCAAATTATGAAAATCAATTTTCTAAACTCACAACAAGTTCCAATCATGGAGTTTCTCCCCAAGAGTATTTCAATTCTCCTTGATGGATCAGACTGGTGCTCGGGCAAGGCCTCACAGTTGGCGACTCTGCTGCGGACTTCAAAATCTTTTTCAAATAAAAGATAAAGTGGATTACTTTTGGTAAAATACCAAGTTTGGCTTTAATGCAAAATAACTCTTTTCATGCATCCCTACATCGGACCCTTCGTTCAAAAAAAACCCTAACTTCCTAGGAAAATAAAGTATAAAAAGTAACATCGAGTGGGCAACCTTTCTTAGGTCTGCTTGTCGATAGTGAAATCATCTAGCCCACAATGTATCCTCTAATCCTTTTAGAGGTGTAATGAGTATACACGAACCATTGGATCCACGCAAGGCTCCTTGTCTCACATGTGGTTAGGTATATCGCATCTCGAGTGTGGTGGGTTCCCTTCAAACCACCCTTACCCTTTCATGTAATGACTCATAGAACCTTTCTTTAGGATTGCATGTACCATAAAATTGAACGTGGTATGTCATTATCATAAAACCTTTTCATTCATGCATACATGCATGTATAGCTTGAACCTTGTGAAGAATAAAAAACCTATCCAAACATCTTCACACCCAAAGCCTATGATCCACCTAAACCCATGCTCAACACCCAAAGCCTATGGTCTACCTAAACCCATGGTCAAAACCTAAAGCCCATGGTCAACACCTAAAGCCCATAGTCCACCTAAACCTATGGTTAACACCTAAATCCCATGGTCCACCTAAACCCATGGTCAACACCTAAAGCCAATGTCTACCTAAACCCATGGTCAATACCCAAAACTCATAGTTCACCTAAGTCCATGGTCAAAATTCAAAACTCATGATTCATCTAAATCCATGGTCCAATCCTATCCAAACCCATGGTAAAAATAAACTCGTCTAAAGTACCCTTATCCTTATCCATAATCTTTACCCAAGCTAAACACTGACCTAGCTTTACAAGCTAAACATCGACCTAGCTTTCATCTTTTCGCAATCCCTATCCAAGCTAAACACTGACTTAGCTCTACAAACTAAACATTGACCTAGCTTTTATCTTTTATAATCCTTACCTAAGCTAAACACTAATCTAGCTTTATCCTCAACAAACTTTACCAAAGCTAAACATTAACCTAGCTTCATTCTTATCCACAATCCTTACCCAAACTAAACGCTGACTTGGTTTCATCTTTTATAGTACTATCCAAACCCATGGCCCATCTTAACCCATGGTCTAATCCACCATTATCCAACTATCACCAAACCTATGGTCCACCCAACCTCAAAATCCATGGTACATCCATAACCCAATCAAAAAACCTATGTTCACTCTATCCTTAAACCCATGGTAAACCATTCATAAATCATAATCTCCACTACTCAAAGCTAAATTCCGATCTAGCTACTCAAAGCTAAATTCTGACCTAGCTACTCTAAGCTAAATTCTGACCTAACTACTCCAAGCTAAATTCCAACCTAGCTCCCATAGCTAAATACTTACCTAGCTAACATCATACACCTCTACCCTCATCTTTACCCATACACCATCAACTTAACCACAAGACATTATCATCCATTGTCAGTAAACCTAAGGTCTTTAGTTTGTCATACCTCACTATAACCTTTTTTTCCAAAACTTGATACTAAACCAGTTCCCTTTCCCTTTCAAAGGTTGACAAGATGTACGTTGCCGGAGATGAAATCACCACTACCAGAGCTAATGAAATCTTTAACGAGCTTCTTGCTAAGCTCTCTGAATAACAAGAGACCTTGATGAAGAGGCAAGAAGCTTATTTTTAAGACCTACTCAAAGCATAAAGGAGGGCCATTATGGAAGATGTCCGCATCATGATAGAACAGACCTCCCTAGCCCAAAGCTCAACTGACCCAAAACTACTCAAATCAGACCTAAAACCCACTCATTATCTTGTTTATGGATCCATTTCTAAAGCTGATTCCAAAGACAAAGAGCCTGCAAACACTGACACCATCCTACCACTACCTGTTCCATCACCTGAATTCCTTAGAAATAACTCACTTTTTCAACCCATGACAATTCAACTACCAAATTTTACCCTTACTCTCACTTCCCAACTCGCGGATCCTTTCCAAGGGAAGGAAGTCAACCTTGAAATCAAAGCCTTCAAAGAAAAAGTGGAGCACATGGAGAAAATATTCTAAAAAAGAAAGAGAATCTGGTTGATATGGGGTCCCTAAGCTTGTTTCCTAATACAAGAGTTCCTCTTAAGTTCAAGATGTCGAATTTAGAATGATTTGATGGTACCACTTGCCCCAAGATCCATTTAAAAATGTACGTGGGGGCAATGCATCCCTTTGGTATCAACAATGAGCTCTTTGCTCAACTCTTTCATCAAACCCTTACGAATACTGCCCTAAGATGGTTTATTAACTTGGATGACACCTAAAAACAGACCTAAGAGGACATTTGTAAAGTATTTGTCAAACAATACGACTATAATATTGAAGTAGACATTACAAGAAGGGATTTGGAAACCACAAAGCAACTTCCAAATGAGTCCTTTTCCATGTTCCTTACTAGGTGAAGGTTTAAAGCTGCTCAAATGGTAAATAGGCCAATGAGCAAGAACAAGTAGATATCGTTGTCAAGAATTTACTCCCGACCTATAGAGCCCACTTGTTAACTCAATACCTACCCACCTTCAGAGCTTTGGTTGCAACTGTATCAAAAGTTGAAGATTACATCAAAAGTGCATCATTTCAATCTGAATTCCCCACCATCAACTTGAACAGTGATAAGGAATCTAGTTTTAACTCAACCCCACCTTACCTCAACCCTAGAAGGCATGTCATGGAGTAGTTCAAGTTCAGCTAATTTAACTTGTCTGAGATTGAATTCCAAGTCTAAACCTGAGTCAAAGTCTGAATCTCAAAGTCTGAGTCCAAATCTGAGTCTGAGTTTGTCATCTTATTTTTTCTATATTCTTAACAACCATAGCAGTTCCTTTTGTCATCTTGTAATAAAGTTTCCTTTATAGAAATGCACATACATTTTCTTTTTGTCTTCCTTATTTAGTCCGACATGGATGAGCTATAAAAAAAAAAAAAGAGAGAGAACAAAACAAAACAAAAAAGAGAAAAAGAAAAAGAGGAAAAAAAAGAGATGGACGAGCAATTAATTAAATTCACCACAATTAGCATAGATCAGAATTTGAGGTGTCCTCATTCTCTCAACAATTGCTTCACTAACTCTTAACCAAAGAAGATCAAAATAATTGAAGCATAAAGAGCAAATCAAATGAAATTACCTATTGCACATCAGGTAATCAAACAATGCACCTCAATAAAGGTAATAAGTTCAGAGAAAACCTTTGTCAAATCCAAAATTCAAAGGTCAGACCCCTTAAAGAAAAATAGCAAAACATGGTGGAATGTTTTTCATTAATCCAAGCTCGCTAAGTTGAAAATCTGAAAGGACGGCTTAGGCAAAAGTTCGACCTGAGAGAGAGAGAGAGAGAAAGCTTATCCAAGCCATCTTCTCTCATATCCAAAGTTGTCAAATCATCTTCAATTAATTTGTCTCATCTCATGTCTCCAGAGTCATCCTTCCTCACCAGAGGTACATTCTCTAAGGATATACTATCTTCTATAACCTTATTCTACAATGGGGGCATGTCTTCTTAGGTCGTCATCTGTTGTCAATTTGTCCTATCGCTTAGCTCAAAGAGCTAAGGCACAATCCCTCAGATTTCCCACCTTCACATTCTTCCCTCTCATTTGGGAACATGATCCCCAATTTGTCTTCTTCCATTAGTCTTTTAGCCAGTGTGTCATCAAGTCAAACCAATTAAGTGTCACTCCAAGAGTCTCTTTAATCTCAAACAACAAGAAAAGCTTGACTTGCTCTTTTCCATGATTCGTGTTATAAAAAGCAAAATCATACAACCTCTATGATTCTTTTCAAAAGTTTCAACCTACCTTCAAACCATTCTCAAACTTTTCCACCCCAAGCCTCATTAGCAAATTATACCATCATGTCAATCTCAATCCATGTACCATCCTTTCCTTAGTAAAATCTCATTATGGGCAGAATTAAAAATACCAAGTCTCTTAAGACTCATCATTCTTGAATCTAGTTTCCTTCGAAAAATTGGATGTCAAGGCATATCTCCCAAAGCCTATCATCCTCAAGTCAATCTCATGCCTCTTTGGCAAACATCTCATAATCCTTAAAAGATTAAGTTTCATTGGCAAAATGCATAATCCTTGAGATCCTTAAAGCCTGCAAACCATTATGATGCGACCATGTCAAAAGGGAAAACCCTTATCCATAAGCCTATGGTATCCTAGTGACTAAAATCTATAGCACTATACCTGAGCTAAAGCCAACCATGGAAAACTATCCTTAATACCTAGAAGCCTTCACCATGAAGTCCAGATCTAGAAGCCTTCGCAATGAGGCCTAAAGTCTTCATCATGAAGCCTACTCTTAAAAGGCCTTCACCATTAAGCCCACTCCCAAAAAGCCTTTACCATGAAGCCTACTCCTAAAAAGCTTTCACCATGAAGCCCAAAACTAGAAGCCTTCATCAAGAAGCCCATAACCAAAAAGCCTTCACCATGAAGCCTACTCCCAAAAGGCCTTCATTTATGAAGCCCATGATCTCTTTTAAAGCAAAATCAGACTAAGCCTTTCAAATGGATTTCCTAACCAGACCTACCCTTTTTGGCCAAGACCTTTCCCTATAAGTACTGATCCTCAATTGTAACTTTCAATGGGCAAACCGAGTCAAGCCACCAATGTTGACATTTCCAAACTCCTTGTCTTTTAGAGACATAACCTTCTCTAAATCCCAACACCAAAGCAGAACAGATAGCTTTGATCCTAACTTTTCCAACATTAAGGCCAAACAGATAGCTTTGATCCTATTCCTTCCAACACTAAAGCCGAACATATAGCTTTGATCCTAACTTTCCCAACACCAAAGTCAAATAGATGGCTTTGATACCAATCATTCTAACACTAAAATCGAACAGATAGCTTTGATCCTAACTTTCCCAACCACCAAAGTCGAATAGATAGCTTTGATCCCAATTTTCTTAAATATTAAAGCTAAATAAATAACTTTGATCATAATCTCCCCAATAGTAGGGCTGAACAGGTGGCCTTACTAAACCAATTTGAATTCCTTAGGTGGACTAAATCTCCAATCTTAAAGTCTAGACCAAACAGATAGCTTTGATTAAAATTCACCAAATCATCTTTACCTCCAACAATTAGGCTGGACAGATAGCCTTAATTGAAATTCTTTAAGACCATTCTTACATCTAACACTAAGGTCAAACCTCTAGCCATTAATAAAACCTTATTTAACCTAAGAGCCCTCTTCTAAAAGGTTCTATTTTTATACCATGTTTGTCCTTCACAAGGTTCAATTTGCATAAGTATGAATGCCTTTATGCATGACAAATACAAGCAGGTATCACAAGCCTAGAATTTGACATGGTATAGCCCAAAATCTGACATGGCACAATAACACATAAGCCAAAAATCTAACATGGCACGAGGACAAGCCCATAGTCTAACATGGTATCTCTTCCTAGGGGTTCACTATCATCGAAATCACCTTTTGCTAAAAGCCAATTTTGATGAGGAGGCAACTGTGAACCCTTAAAATTGCACCCATAGGATTCAACCGCAGCTTGACACTTATTAAAATTAGGATGCTACGCATACGGCGGTCCCGCTAGTCAGCTAGTGGGCAGGGATCAAGGGGACAGCACCCCTTGTGGGGTGCGGGGCAGTGCCTCGTTGAAAAATAAATTTTCTGAATCTTGCACGTCTAGTCAACCGTCTTTCAGTTACAAACCCATAAAATGAAATCGGGCTCAAATTGGATCTGAAATGAACCAGAAATGGCTAAAAACGTAGGAAACAAGTTGAACCAGTGGTTTGGCGGTGCGCTAGGCATGTCGCCTCTTTGGTTGGCACGCCAGACATGCCAGCAGTAGGAGCGACACGCGTAACATGCTGCTTGGCTGGCCGGTGCACTACAGGTGCCGGCCGGCCGGCCGATGCATTGTCAGCGGCACCTCTTTTAGTAGCTCTATAAACAGAGCCTCCTTTAAGCTCATTTGACACAGATTCCAATGCAAAAACTCTCCTATATTGCTCTACTTGTTGTGATTAAGTCCTGCTTGAAATTTGATAAAATAGTTGTTGTTTCAATTTCTTTTTAATGTACATTCATTACGCTATTTTTCTAACATTTTGCTATTAAGGTTCGAATTCAGGGTTTCGAATCCAAGGTGGAGTTGAGATCTAGAGCTACTCATTCTATTCATCCAAAAGTCAAGGAAAGCAAATGTATAATCTTCTTTCCATTTTCAAGATTCTAAAATCATATCCAGAATTCTCTTTGGGTCTAAAACAGAAAAGATCTAAAATTTATTAATTTAAAAATCAGAATTAAATTAATAAACAAACTAACACTTTTTCCAAAACCCCTCATTCAAGCAAACCAATCTCAAGGATTTAAACTTCACAAGCATAAATAAAACTAAGATCATAAATACCATGACATTTCAAATTTTCAGCCAAAATTAGTAGCCCATTCGAAAAAGACAAAATTTTAAACTGAAAAATGATTGATAAGTCTAGTAGGTTCAACTGTTTAAAGGTTAAACACAATCCACTCATTATTCATTTCATGAAGAGGAATTATCATAAGCTTGCTTATTTAATCTCCACCATTATTTATCAAATGCATAAATAGATTAGAAAGTCTTTTCTTAGTTATAATAGGCGAATGTAAAGGTATAGGCATAATAGAAAATTAAGGAGTGAACCAAATAAACTAATACAAAATTTCAAAAATAAACTAATTGATGTTTTTAATTAGCAAATCAAGTCTTAAAATAGAGCATTAAAAATAAAAATGCCTTTAAGTTCTTCAAAAATTTCCTTATTGATAATTTCATTCCCCCTTTTCTTTCCTTTTATTCTTACCTACACAAAACTCAACTTTGCAAGAATTTTTACTATTTTTCTTTCTTCTTTTTGCTATTTTTTTCTTTTTTATATTTTATTACTAAATACATGAATGTTAGATCCTAAAATCCAGAAAACTATCTACACCTTAGATCCTAAAATCTAGAAAACTATCTACACCACTCTTATTTTGAGCTAACACCCTCTTAACACCAATCAACTCATATTTTAAATGCTTTTTAACCTTAAGATAGGTAAAATCATATGATAATATAAGAGGTTATAAGGTAGGTAAAATTCATATGAAAATATAAAAGGCTAAAGCTTATATCTTGGGTGAATGCAAAAGAAAAAATGTGTAACTCAGGCTCAAAGAGATTTTACAAAGAGTAAATTCAAGGTTGGCTTTCTAAGATAAAATATATGTATACCTTATCGCTTTCTTCATTTCTATGAATGTATAAGATGAGATGTGATTTTAACAAGTATTCACAAGCAAGTTTTAAAACACCTTAACATGAATAATAGTTTAAAAAAAATGATGTGACTCACTATATGATTATTTTTCACTTTATCTATGCTAGCTTTAGTATATCTATATTATAGGTGGCAATTTTTGACCTGAAAAATAAGGGTCGACACCTCACTAGAATGAACTTGACCAAAAAATTTGAGAGTCAACATGAGTTAGGTCACAGTTAACTGAATAGGTTAGATCATTTTTTGATCCTAATGAATCAATCCATGACTCATGCAAAATTAATATCAAATTTATTATTTTTTTTACCTAATAAATGTGTGTGTATGTGTGTGTATATAACTTCATAAATTTTCGAATAAAGTACTATTTAACATTTACCTAAAATAATGATTTCATTTTTATAGTTTAAGAAAGTCACTTTTTAGTCCTTAAAATTTTATTTGTTACACTAAATAGTCCTTTTGTTGCTTTTTCCATTAAAATTATGTGAAAAGTCTAAAATACGCTTCATTTATAATTAGATTAAGTCTAAAATTACCCTCATTTGGAATTAAATTTTCTATTTCAGCCTTCTTTGTATTCATACTTCCCTTTCTCTCTGCAACTAAATCAAAAAAAAAAAATCAACAAATCAATTTTCAAATTAATAAAAATTAAATTTACATATTAAATAAATTAATTAAAAAAATCCATCATTTTTTTAATACGATTACAATATATTAAAATCCAAACTTGATAGATATCTTCTAAGGATTTTGACCTTAATATCTTGAGCAAGGCATAGATAAAACAACATTTAATTATTTTTTAATGATTTCCTACAATTCATCTTTGTCATCATCTTCTGTAACCATTTCATAAGAAGCTCAATAGTAATACCCTGCATACATGAAGCACAACTTAGCAGACAATCACAACATAAGATGTTGCAAATCTCATGCCACATGGACTTCTTAAGAAGTGCAAAGCTTAATTAATGAAAATTGATACATGCAAAATTTCTTTCATTGGAGCAAATGGTCACAAACGTGAAAACTTGTTTCATAACTGACAACATATCTAATTTATAGGTACTCTTTCTTTTCCTATTTCATTGTTCCTTTGTAAATGATCTTTTTGTTATATTTTAGGCGTTTTAGAGCTTATTTACAAATGAACCTGCTTTTGTTTTCCTTGCTTCATTTTTTTTCCTAGGGTTTTCTTGCTAAGGAGTTATAAGTTTAGCTATGAAGTTTATTTTGTTTGGGAACCTGTGAGATTGTTCATAAATATCGACAAGAAAGGATTCATCTTTGGAAAGTCTATAAACCCTAACTTGTTCATTTCTCAAAAACATGGTAGTCTGCCTCTTAGTAGAGAATTAGAATTAGAATCATAGACCTGAGAGAATAGATAGAAATTACCTGCATTTCCATACAGAAGCGCCTTTTCATCTTAGATAGTATTTTTCAATTTTTATTTGTATTTGACAACAGAAGTTGGCTGAACATCAATTCTAGCATTGCTTTTATTTTTTCATCCACATCTTGTTTATTGAAATGTAAAAATTGCTTGTCATTGCCATATCCAAGCAATTCTATTATCTCAAGAACATTATATAGCACGACCTTAAGCTCTTGGCAAATAAATATCCAATACAAAAAAAATCATATGCTAAATCAAATGGTGCCTTTGAAGATTAAGTTAAAAAGTAGTAGGATTTTTTTTTAAATAATGTTCTTCTCTTATTCCCCTATCATCATATACTACATATTGTTATTACTTTCTTCATATATAATCTTTAGATTACCCAATATTTTTTACTTGAATGATTCCGTTGATAATTTGATGATGTCTGATAGCGAGGATAATTGGGGTAGTGAGTATCAAAACAATGAAGGTATTAGTAATGTGATTAATCCTAAATATACACCTTTAAATAATTCGCAAGGAACAACATCATCTAAAGGGTGTAAATGGAAAACAATTATGATGGATATGCTTGAGAGACGATATAAAAGGTTGAATAATGGATTTGAAAAGGTGTCTAATGTATTTGAGAGAGGAAATATATTTGCTAAAAAGTCTCTTGCAATCCTTGAGAGTGGTCGACCCTATTACCATCAAGAAGAAGATATTTTCTCAGAGCTAGAATTGATAGGTGTGTATCCGGATTTTCACATGACAGCTTATTGTTTTTTATCAGAAAATCCATCAACAATAAGGTCATTTTTCGATGTTCCACAAGCAAGACATTTAGAATGGTCGATGAAAGTTATGAGTAACAAGTTACTTATTGGTGATGCTAAATTATGAAGGAGAAAACTTAAGAGTAATGATGATATGTATGTTAACTTAAGTGGATGGTCATTAAGATACTTTATAAATATTTATGTGAACTTCTATTAGTTGTGTTAATCTTTAGAAGAAAACTTTAAAACCATGTGGCTAGGTTGATGGCATGACATCTATAATTGTAGCCAATGTATGTTTTCTATTTTAGTAGCAAATATTTTGATTTTGTAATTTTTCGTACAAACTTCTAAGTCATGCTATAAATTATCTATGTATGTGATATGAACTCTACTATTCATTCCGTTATATTGCTTATTTTATATGTATAATTGATATACTCGAGTTGAAGGCCGATCTTAAGCATACGAACTGGCAAATCAAGTAACCTGCAAGATAGACGATTAAAAAGGTCCAACTAATATGCTTAGGGGACCACTCTGATGCTTAAGTTAGAAAAGGGTGACTAGTTAAGTGAACTGGAATTCCTGGAGAGAAAAGAGTTATGTTAACTCAATGACGGAGAAAGGCAGGTTATATATAGAGGCCCCCAGTAGTCTAAATCCTTTTTGGAGTCCTACTAGTGTGATATTTAAAGTAGGAGTCGTATTTAGCGTGTCTGAGTCATGTTTGAAGATAGAAATAGGAATCCTTATCAGAGTCAGTCTCTAAAAGGCAGTGTTTATCCTACTTAGGAGATCTGTAGTCTATCATCCTAGCGAGCCTAAGGATGATCTCTTTAGACAGGAGTGTAACACTTGTCCCCCTACTATTTTTTTTTAAGTCAATGTAACACTTGTCCCCCACTATTTTTTTTTTAAGTCAAAGACTTTAAAACCGATCTTCACTTTAAAACTGATCTCTTTAATGTAACGACGATCTATATTATTAATGATATTTTAAAAAGTGTTCCCAAATATATAAAGCATTGCGTCTTTTCCAATTCTCGAGTAACATGTTGACACCACCTCTATCATTTACTTCAAAATTTAAATTTGAGGTCACTTTTGTGCCACGTGCCAGTCCGTATGTAATTAGACTCTTCGGCTTCCGTTCCAACCTTATAAATTGGCCATTTCCTATGATTTTTAGGGTTTTATACTCGTACCCGTTTTAAGCTTCTTGCTTCCATCAGTCTTTTTCCTCTTCCATTTTCTCTGTCAAAAATTTCTCTTTTTTCTTCCTACTTTGAGGATTTTCCTCTTGGGTAGCTACTAACGCATTGTTCACTGCTTCATCTCAACTACCATAGTAAGTTGCCCCCTCTTTTTGCCCTTTTTTTGTTTCATTTTGAAATGAGTGATCTTGAGGATAGCCAAAACCATCATCTTTCTGGTGATGATCAGGACAATGAGGGCACTTTGTCTAATTGCTCTTCCTCTTCTAAAACCCTTAAATTATGGTAGGGTTATTAGAACCAAAAATAAATCCAAAAATAAAGAAAAAACCATTTCATCCAATGTTTCCATCTATCCTACCTTCGTTCCCTCTCATTCTACTCCAATCATGACCATTCCTACCATACCAATAAATCAACTAATACATCTTGTACCCCAACAAGGGATAGAGAAGTTCCTTTGTGAACTAGGTGGGGATTGCTTAGAAGAAATTAGGGTGATCTACAATATCCTTGCAAACTATAAAATCTGATTACCGAACTTGGGACCTTTGCAAACCAAAGATTAGGGAAAAGGATTGGATAGTTTATTTGGAGGATCTAGATTCGGGCCTCCTATTTCCCTTTCCTCGCCTTTATGTTGATGTCCTTCGTGAGTATAATATCCTTTTATGCTAGCTTCATCCAAACTCTTGGAAAATTTTAGTCAGTCTTAGGATTCTAGGGCAAATCCATGGGTTTAAGGTCTCCAGCAAGGTAGTTAAGGAGATGAACTATCTCGTACTAAAGAAACGTTTTGACCATTTTAGCCTATAAAGAGAGAGGAAGATTTTACTCTCCCTTCTTTCTTAAAAAATTAGAAATAGAAATTCTTTATAATCACCCATGAGAAAGGCTAGGGTGATCTCCCCAAATATTAGGTTGTATGTCCTTCCTCGGGCGGCGATCTTAGGGAATTAACAATTGAAGAAAAATAACAAGTTAGGACGCTCTGGAAGCTAAAAACAATCTCTGGTTTGGAGTTGATCTAAGAGCACTTCTTTGGAGACACCTATGGTCCTAAAAGGAAATTTTGATCTAAAACTTCTACTAACCCCATCATTGGTACTAACATCTAATTGATTTCTTATATTTTATCTGATTTCTTATGTATATCAACTTTGTTTTCTTTTCAAAAATGTTGAAGTCACTAATCTCCCAGTGAATGAAGGAAAAGAAGGCTTAGGCAAGTTTAGCCACTAAAGATCTTGCTTCTCCTTCTCCCCCTCCAACCATAACTCCTTTTGCCACTCCTTCGATCCCCAAGCCACCCTTTCTCGATTGCCACAAAAAATCTACAATGATCATCAAAACTCCCTACGCCAGAGAAGGAAGGTAAGTGAGCCATGAAGAGAGCTTACCCAATGGCTAAAGAGCTTTCGTTGGATGAACTGTTCCAATTTGGTGAGTCGGTGGAGAAAAAATATGGTGCTATTGCTACGGTCCATGATCTGAAAGCAGCAATTGACATCATGCATTTCATCAACCTTTTCGCTAATGCCAATCCTTAGAAAGAGTTTTCGAATGCTCAATTGGTAAGATCAATTTACGGCTATATTTTTGAAGAAAGATCTCCCTTTCTTCCCTTGTTTATATAATTTTTTATTTTGTTAAAATAACAATCTTGTTTTTGCAGACTAAGAATATTATTTTTGAGCTCCGCCGACAAATGAAAGCTCTAAAGGACAAGCTCAGGCAAAATGGGCTTGGGCAAAGGGAAACCTAGAGAAACAGCATGCCTGCAGACTTTAGGCTGTAGTAGAGGCGGAGAAGGCTAGGGGTAAGGAGCTAGAAGGCAAATTGCTGAGCTGGATCTCCACTCTTTGCTTCAAGTTTGGATGTTAGACGAGAGGAGGTTTGCCATCTTCAAGAAAGGAAGAAGGACAACACCGAGAAGTTTGTTGAAGCATCTACTTCCTAACTTCTCTCTTTCCAACAAAAGGTTCAAATTGCCCTCAATAGTAGGTTTCTTGATTAGGACTTCCAATTCATCGAGGATGTTATCCTTTCAATGAGGAAGAGGCTAATGCGGAGGGTGCTTAGGCTAGCAATCCAAATCTTTCAATTGTTGTTGACCCTACTGCCCTGTCTGCCGATCCTCCTACCCCTGCTAGCGATCATTTTACTATTGACCCTTTTGGCACAAATTCTTTAGGATAGCCAAATGTATTTATTTTTGTATTTTGTAAATTATGAAAAAGTGATCTATAATTTTCTAGACTAATATATTTTATTTCATCTTTAAGAAATATTTAGGGAGCTTTTTAGATAAAACCATGGTGATCACTAGACGTAGGGGAATTAACAAGATACTTTATAAATATCCATAAGATACGAGTTTTGGGCACTAATCAATAATTTAAGGACTTTGGGCGAACTTCTAGCTTGCTTATTCCCTTAGCGATTTTCTCGTTTAGTCTTGGACGAGTTTTATAGTTTCGCCTATTTCTTGATGATTCTTCTTTTTAGGGAGTTTTGGGTGAGCTTTTTACCAACTATTTTCAAAAGGTTCTAGACAATCCTGTAATCTATTGATCCCTATTATCAAAACACTTCTCCCCTTCTTTCTTTTAAACAGACAAGGAGTAACGTATTTGTATTTTGCATATTTCTTGGCGATGTTCAACGTAGGGAACCTTGGGCACTCGATTGGATGTGCCTATCTCGTGATGATCTCTAACAACTTAGGAAATTTTGGGCGCCCCTTTAGGTATGTCTATCCCATGGCGATTTTCAACATAGGGAATCTTAGACACCCCTTTGGGTATGGCTATCCTGTGGTGATCTTTAACATGGGAAATCTCAAGCACCCCTTTAAATGTGCCTATCTTATGGCTATTTTTAACATAGGGAATCTCAGGTGCCCCTTTAGGTGTGTCTATCCCGTGGCAATCTTTAAAGGAGGGAATCTTGGGCACCCTTTAGGCGTGCCTATCCCGTGGCGATCTTTAATGACTTAGGAAATTTTGAGTGCCCTTGGCTATCTTTAATGATTTAGGGAATCTTGGGCATCCCTTTGGGAATTCCTATCCCATGGCGATCCTTAACATAGGAAATCTTAGATGTCCCTTTAAATGTGCCTATCCCATGGTGATCTTCAACATAAGGAATCTTGGACGCCTCATTGGGTGTGCCTATCCCGTGGTGATCTTTAATGACTTAGAGGAATCTTTGGCACCCTTTGGGTGCGCCTATCTCATAGCTATCTTTAACATAAGGAATCTTGAGCACTCCCCCATGGCGATCTTCAACGACTTAGGGAATCTAGGGCACTCCTTTGCGTGCGCCTATCTCATGGCGATTTTGAAAAAATTGGAGAGTGATCACTTATGGAGAGAAATATGAAATTTTATTAAAAGACAAAACCATTAAATTTTACAATTCTAGGAAAAGAATACAAGTACAAAAATTTATTGATAGTAGAATCTTAATTACAAAAATTTAATGATATACTTGAGTTGAAGGCTGATCTCAAATATACAAAATAGCAAACCGAGTAACCTGCAAGATAGATGATTAAAGGATTTTAAGTGATGTGCTTGGGAGACCACTCTGATGCTTAAGTTAGTAAAGGGCGACTAGTTGAGTGAACTAGAATTTCTAGAGAGAAAAGAGTTATTTAGTGTTACCTCAATGACGGAGAAAGGCAGGTTATATACAGAGGCCCCTAGAAGTATGAATCCTTTTTAGAGTCCCATTAGTGTTATATTTGGAGTAGTAGTTGTATTCAACTTGTACAAGTTATGTTTGAAGATGGAAATAAGAGTACTTGTCAAAGTCAATCTCGGAAAGGCGATGCTTGTCCTACTTAGATGATTGGCAGTCTATCTCCTAGGGGGCCAAAAGGCGATCTCTTTAGACAGGAGTGTAACAATAACTTTGATATTAAATCAAGTCCATTACAAATATGTAACAAAATTAATTGAAATTGAAATTTCAGATTTTTTGTTTATAGTTCACAATAAAATTGGTAATAGGTTTCGAAACTTATATCTAGGTTTATAATAATTAAATTTTATAATAATTAAATTTTAAGTATTTTAAATAATTAATAATAAAATTATTGATCTAAGGTGTATAACCAATTATTTGTTTTCATACTATTTTATATAAACAAAGTTAATATTAGAATTGTGACTATACAAATATTTGTAATAGTTAATTTTTCATTTTTGTAAAAAAAATTAATAATTAAACTTTTTAATTCAATTCAATAATGCATTATATTAAATATAAATATGAACAACAAATGAAATTCTAACATCAAAATTGAACAATAAATTTGTCGTTTCACTAATTATAATTTTCTTTCCTCCCTATTATCTACCCTTTTCCAAACAAGGCACATAACTTATATCTTTCTATCCCTTTTTTTATTTTCATCTCTTCTAAACAAGCAAGAGGGAAAAAAAAAAAACTCTTTCCTTTCCTCTTTATTTTTCCACCAACTTTTTATAGGGTTATAAATGAGCTAAGCTATTTGCGAGCGGCTCAGTATTCTGCTTAATAAAAGCTTTTCACATTTGGATCGTTTTATAAACAAGTCAAACTTGAACTTTATTTTAACGGTGAATAAATGAGCTGAACTTAAGTAAAGTTAAGCTCGACTAGATTAAACTCGTAAATAGTTCGATTATAAGCTCGCGAACAGGTCGATTATAAACTTGCGAACAACTCAATTAATAGACTCTTAAGTAGCTTTGTTGTTGTTGTTGTTGTTATTATTATTATCAACTTAATAATTTTGGCGCTCCAAAAAGTATATTTTTATATTTTTATAAACCTTTTGTTAATTCAAATTAACTAAAGTACATATACTCCTGATTAATATAACATAATATTTTCGTATTATATAAAATATATTTTTTATTAATTATTATCTTTGTAATACATGTAATGCTCAATTTTATTAATTGAATGCTTTTACTTTTATATTAGTTTTAATTATTTTTATTAAAAATAAATATTTAGGAAATTGAGTATTTTGATAAGTTATAAATAAGTTTCATAATGAATCGAGTTCGAATTTAATTCAATTATAATTTATTAACGAGCCGAGCTCAAGCTCGGCTCAAATTTAAAGAAACCAAATTTGAATATGATTTTCAAGTTTGACTCAAAACTCGAGCTCAAGCTTAAAAAAAAAAATATCAAGCCAAACCTGAATAAGCTAAAACTCGATTCAACCCAGGTTGTTTACACATCTAATTTATCATCCCACTTTCTTTCCTCATTTTATTTTTAAATAATGTGTAAAACTCGACCCTCAATCCAATAGCTATTTTCAAAGCTAAATTTGAAAATAATTCTAGTTTGGGTTTCTTTCTAATCTATTTGAAACATCAATTGGTAGCTTAACCGAAATTCAAACACAGGAATAATTATAAATTTGGTATCTAAACTTTTTAAATTTTTAAATCTGAAAATTTAGTTGAGACACAAAAATAAAAAAATTTAAAAAGTTTCAGACATAAAATTTATAATTTTCCTTCAAACACAATTTGATTCCACCTGCCTAAAAAAAAAAAAAGACTACACTAAGTGTGAACTGACCTACCCGACTCAGTTGCGAGTCTTGCGACCTCTACTTTATAATTTGTGTTTTAATCCTTACAATAATAATGATAATGATAATGATAATAATAATAATAACAATAATGTTATAAATATAATGGAGAAGAACAAGAACAAAGAATATAGAGAAAATAATAGTTTTTTTTTATATCTTTTATTCAATAGTATTAAGCCATTTATATAGAGTACAAAAGAGAAAAAAATAGAAAACTTTTCTAATAAGGAAAATATAATCAATACTAATATGGAAACTAGAATATTCATGTATATGGAAAGATATCAATCAAATCCTATAATATATTATAACACTCCCTCTTGATATCTTTTACAAAAAATATGTCTCGTCAAAACCTTACTAAGAAAAAACTCTGTGGGAAAAAAAATATTAGTGAAAGAAAAAGAGTACATTATTCTTATAGAGATTTGCATCATAACATTATTTCGTTAAAAATCTTGCTAGGAAAACCCAATGGGACAAAACCTAGGCTAAGAAAAAAATAGTACAGTGTACCAAAATCTCTTACTCATAAAAATATGATTTCTATCAAATATCTCTTAATCGGCATATGCCAATTTTGTTGACTAATTTTTCAAATGTGGTTATAGGGAGTGCCTTTGTAAACAAATTTGTCAAATTGTCAATCCGTATACTTAATGATGTTTAAGTAATATCCACATATAATAATTTATTTATAGTACTCTCTTAGGATATTACTTGCGCTATGAATATGTCTCGTTAAAAACCTTGCTAGAAAATCTAGTGGGAAAAAACATAGTTAAGGAAAAGAGTACATTTCATGCACTATTTTATCATTATACAGATTGCCTCATTAAAACCTTTGTTTAAGAAAATCCTGTAGGATAAAACTTGACTAAGAAAAAAGAATACAATCATATACTAATTCGCTCTCTCCTGACGAGGATAGATTTTAATACAGCGTATACTAATTGATGAAATAATGCCGTTTAAATACCACATTAGGTAAAGACTTAGTACATAAGCCTGTTAGGTTGTCACTCAAGCAAATTTGGTGAATATCTCTTATGGAGCTTATGTATATACAAGAATTTGAGTGAAGTTTTGGTCTACTTCGTTACCTTTGATATAACTACCTTTAATTTGTGCAATGCAAATTGCATTATTCTCAAAATACAATGAGAGTATCTTTTAGTGAGGTACTTTAGGACCATAAAAATCTTTATAAAATTACAGTACCACCATAAGTAAATACATAGCCAGTCTAAGATCTATCATCATGGAGACTAAGCAAATAGCCAATATTCGCGTATAGACCAATTTCAAATATGAATCATAATATTAATAGTATATTGAAAATAACTTTTTACACCACTCTAATATCTCTTAGTAGGTGCAGAGCTATACCTAGTTGAAAATTTTTCTTACAAATGAAATTTCAGGCCTGATGCAATTTGCAATATACATGAGTGCCCCTATAGCACTTATATATGGTACTTCAAGACCAAATAGCTCTTTGTTATCTTATTTAGATCTAAAAGTGTATCTCTTAACTTCATATGAGAGGACCACCATTGATATATTTAAGGGAAAAGATTTATCCACACAAAGTTGCTTAAATACCTTTTCCACATAAGTAGACTGCTGTATTATGACTCCTTGATAATTGGTCTGCAGGCCATACAAAATTTCATTAAATTTTTCATTTTGAACTCACTTTTCACATAGATATATACTTTTTTTAGTTCTTTAGGAGTCACACTAATATTTAAATCATCAACATATACTGCAACAATAAGATCTACCATTTTATGGTCTTTTATAAATACAAATGAACTTAGTGTATTATTCACATATCTTTTTTTAATAAGAATTTACTCAAACAATTAGACCACATGTCCATATTGCTTTAATCCATACAAGGTCTTTTGCAATTTGATGAAATACATGTCACTTGTTTAATGTATATTCATTTTTGATATCTCTAGTCCTTCCGGGACTCTCATATAAATATCATTTTCATAAGGCATATATCAAGCCTTTTTTTAACTGCCATACTAATTGAATAACATAACATAATCATTTTCATAATAAGAGAATTATTTTTTTTCTCATAGTTAATAATAGAACGAGTGTAACTCTACTTTAATTGCCTCTTTCCACAATGATTAATTATATTTATGCTATTATTCAGTTATACTTATAAATTCTAGATCCAGATTTTCTCTTGAAACAGTAAGAGCTACTATTGAGGCAAATTCATCATCGACGATAATTAAATTTCTATCAACTCTTTCTCTTATATCACAAAAATAATTGAGATCTTATAGTTTTTATTTATATTATCATCAACTCCAGAAGCTATATTGGGAGGATCTAATTATTCAGTTGTCTCAGTCTGCGTCTCATAATTGGCTATAGCTCTTTGACTAAGATTTTCCTCTTTAGGAGATTTTATGAGTGACACTGCTTTTCTTTTATGCAGATTTTTGTCTTTAATTCCAATTTACTATCCATGCCTCTGGTGTGTAATGAGATTGATTAATTTTCTATTTGCAATTTGAACCACAACCCTTACTAGGGTATTAGCAGCTGTAATATAAAATTTTGCCACTCTTTTAGCATCTATAAATGTATTTAGCAATTAAGTTGCAATTTATTGTAACTGTGTTATTTTGTAAACTTCTGGTTCACTCTAACTTGTACGTGGATCAAAATTATTTAAAGAGTTTTCCTTCTAATAAATTTCTCGACATTCTTTAGCATAGTAGGTACTTTTCTCCCCCTAATGTAGAAAAATGTGCCTCATCAAAATAAATTCTTAGTCTCTTTTGTGGACCCATTGTTGCACATTGAGATAGTGATATTAATATATTTATGGCACAAAAAATTTGCGACTCATATCCTTGTACAAGTTTCAAAGGAGAGTATGTATGATATACATAATGGTATTCATGCCAAACCTTCAAGGTTGAATTATTGAATTATGAGTTTAATGCTTGAACTGTAAGTTCAACGCAATATGTTGTGCATGTATATGAGGATAAAACAATAATGAAATAACTCATTATAATGCACAACTTATAAAATCCTTGCAAATTACTCATTCAGGGAGTTTACATAAAATCATCAATATTGAATTGAGTTGTGTCCTCTATATGGGCGGTTCCTCTTTCAGAATCTCATGATTTACCAAATGATTTATAGCATTCACTTCAAGGAATACAGTTGTACTAGTGGGCATTGTTTGATGATTTATCGTTAGTAATTATTCTTTCAAAATTCTCATTATCTAATAAATGATTTATAACATTCACTTTAGGGAATGCAGTTGTACTAGTGGGTATTATTTGATGATTTCTTATTAACAATTATTCTTTACAACCACTAGAAAAATAATATTTGTAAATTTTCACTTTTTATACTACTACTACAGGAGCATGTAACTTTATTACTGCACAATTTTAGTTGTGAAGTAATTTTAAATATGGTTGAATTATATTCTTAAATAGATTTCAAGTCTTGTAGACGTATATTTACCCAATTATATTGAGTTTGTGGTAGTACCACATCTTTCAAGTGATCATATCGATTTTTAAAACTCTTCTAGATAATACAAAAATCTTAAATAGTGAGATAGTCATCCATTAGACTCTTTTTACATATAGTATAATATGATCAAAGTTTTTGTGTTGGAAATAAAACAAAAATATTAAATTAATTTTCTTAAAAATCTAGAACTCAATCGATTTTGGAAAAAAATGAAAAAATTTGAACTAATTTTATGTAAAAACTCCAATAATTTATAAATCAATCCAACCATTTACAATAAATTCATATTTATAATGAAATAATAAATTTTCAATTATTTCAAATTTCATACTGAAACCAAACATATAAACAATATGAATTTTATGCTCAAAAGTCAAAATAAGGCAATTACTATAAAATATATTTACATCAAGCCAAGTTGAGGACAAATTAGCCATTAATTATGAGCACAACAATCTTTATACTAGAATTTTAGTTAAAAATAAAAAAAAAATAATATGCAATAACACAAGCAAATTATACTTGCTAATCAGAAAAACCAATATATATATACAACATATTTATCATGACATATTTATAATTCTACTAATAAATTTAGGACATAGATACCTTGAGTATAAGTGAAGACATCTCTTAAGTAAATTTGAGCTAATTATCAATTTCATGGGATTTTTAAAACTCTAAATGTATTAATTGGTCAAAAATTAGTAAATTACATAGGTTCAAATCTTCAAAATACATAGTTTACACTATAACTATTCTATACTTTTAGTATAAGCAGAGTTTACTATATTATATATAAACTAAATTCTTCAAAAGCAATCATCTTAATCATGCCCAACAAAAATGCAAAAGAAAAATGCAAATTTTTTATTTATATGTCATATATATAATACTGTTTATTTATTAAAATAAAATCATCAGGAGTATATATATAATAGATTAACCAATTAAATATTTCAAAAATTTGTTGTAATTTGTAACCCTATTGAAATTGTTAAAGGAAGATAAAATATGATAAACAAGAAGTTCACCCTACAAATATTAACTAGAGTACCAAATCTATCAAACAGTTCTCGAAAAAATGAAAAATCTTTAGCAGCATTAGATTTTCAATATCCAAAGGAGTGACACCAGTTAATCCAGATATTATTAGGCTTAATTTTATATTCAACAAAATCAAAATTAATGGGCAATATGCCACATTGGTTTGTTGCTCTCAATTTCACATCAACAAATTGTACTATCACTACAACATGGCATGAAAATCACACAAGATAAATAATTAATTAAGACTAATTCAAGAATTTCAGTATTTAGTATTCATGATAAATAATTCTTACTTATGATGTCGAGAGTCATCAATTAACATTGTCTAATATAGGCATAATAAAATCAGTCTTTTAAATACTTATAGACAATGCATTTAGTTCTTTAAGAACATAAAATAATTCTTTAATGAATTGAGATATTAGATTTTAGGATACTTAGTTTTTCAAGAACTTAGGCTAAAATTCTTTAAAAATTTATACTTTAGTTATTTATTTAATTAATTTTTCAGAAATTATAAATAATACTAGTTTCTTCTGAAACTAGAATTGAAAATATAATTCTAGTTTTTCACAAACTAAAATTTGATTAGTACCAAATAATATCTCTACAAAATAAATTACTAAGATATATAATGTGATAATATATGTAAAAAAAAATTATTGTTAACAAAAAAATAAAAAATAAAAAAAAACGTATATTTGTGCCTACATAAAATTATTGTTAACAAAAAAAATAAAAAATAAAAAAAACGTATCTTAGAAAAAATGAATATATGATAATAAAAAAAAGAATTTTTTTTATGCCTATATCAAAAAATAAAATAAAAATAAATAAAAAAAACGTATATTTGATTTAATTAACACAATAAAATAAATATATCTAGAATAAATATGTGTATTATGCCATAGATATATGTCTATTTGAAAATATATATAATTGATATGTCATTCGATATGAGAAAAAAAATATCTTAGGAAAAAAATGATAAAACAAATGCGTACTGATAAGAATATAGAGAAGACAATAGTTTTTTTAGATATTTTATTTAATATTATTAAGCCTTTTTATATAGAATATGAAAGAGAAAAAATAAAAAACTTATCTAATAAGGAAAATACAATCAATACTAATATAAAAATTAAAATATTCATATACATCTAAATATATCAATTAAATTCTACAATATATTATAACAAATAATAGATTGTAAAATAGTTCTGCTGGTGTGTAAAAACAAGCAAACAAGGAATACTTCTTGCACGACAAAACACTCCAACCTTAATTTAGAACTCGGCTACAATTCACCTTTAACAACTTACAAAAGGGCGCGTGGCGGCGGCTTCATGGGTAGACAAAAAGGAGAATCCGGCAGGAGCAAGTCCCGTCCGTCAAGCAGCAGGTACTCAATTTTTTTTTTTTCCCAAAATATCAATTATTATTGTTAATACCAGTTCTAATCTTGCTAATTTATGTCTGTTTTATTGAAAAAAATTTCGAAATTGTTTATATAATGCTGATTTTGGGGGTTTTGGGTTTGATTTCAGTCTCGCTGCTTCACTGTTGCCGTCGTCAGGTTCTGCTGCCACTGTCGGATTCGGTGGCTATGTTGGTAGCTCCCGTCTTGACACTTCTCTTGCTTCTGGGGAAGAAGCAAGTTCCTTTTTGGTATGCTTGCTTGTTCTCTTCTTCTTTAGGATTTCGAATTAAACAGCTATTTGGGATTGGCTTTGTTAGTAATACTGTGATAGTTCGGAGAAATTTAAGGATTGTTAAGGTTACTTGTTGGTATTGCAGGATGTAGATAGTGAAGTGGCACTGCACTTGAAGAGACTTGCTAGAAAGGATCCTACAACCAAGGTAAATTACAAGCCATTACAGTTTATGCGATATTTTGAATACACAGACACACAAAAATTTGTGCTGTGGATGTAAACTGAAGTGGCTATACTTTCTTGCATTACAGTCTCATTCTCTTTTAATTTTTGTTAACAGCTTAAAGCTCTCCAATCTCTATCTGCTCTATTCAAGCAAAAGTCTGGAAAGGACTTGCTGCTAATTATTCCACAATGGGTATCCTTCTTTCGCCCTCTTTCTCTCTCTTCTTTGTATATATTGACCGATGTATGTGTGTAATACTATTGTCTAGTTCCTTTTTTGAGTTATATGAGCAGAAATAAAAGGAATGCATTAATTGCTTTTTGTTATCATTTCTTTCCTTGTCGACCTACTTAATTAGTTTCATTCTAGAAATGGCTATGCCAACACAATTTTGATCAATTTGATTGTGATATGTGTAAAATTAGGAGGAAAATTAAAGCCGGAAGAAATTGACACAATTATTAAGGGGTTTAAATATATGAAGAATTATGTTGCCAATGAATTTAAGCTTCCGTGAAATCATCATCTATGTGACTCTGATTACTGATATTAATTTTCGTTTTTGTGATCCTTGTTCGATTACTCTGCATTCAGTTTCATATGATCTTTTTTTAAAAGAAGTTTCTTTTATTCACTTTTTTTCCCTAGTTTTCCTCCGAGATAGAAGTGATTTGGTGAAAGATATATCTTTGGTAAAATAAATCTTTGGTTGTCTCAATGTGAACCTATATCGAATTACAATAAGTAACTTCTGTAGTTAATTTGAATTTTTAACTTTCAGAAGTTATAATTGGAGATAACTTGTTGCTTCAGCTTCACTGCTGGTGTTGGATTTTTATGCCTGAGCTTGTGAAGTTATTGATCTGGCACTATTTGTTAAATAGTAATTACTGATTCAATAGCGTTAAAGTGATCTTCATGTTTTATGCTTGATTTGGCCTTTTGTAATTTTCATATAGCTTCAAATATTTTTCATTGAGACTGAACTTTGGCAAATTTTGCACTTCTGTTAGGCGTTTGAATACAAGAGGCTGTTACTGGATTACAATAGAGAAGTTCGGCGAGCCACTCATGAAACCATGAATAGCCTTGTTGTTGCTGTCGGGTATGAACTTATCTTACATTTAAGATACTAATGGATGCATTTTTCTTTGTCCTTCTGTAAGATACTGCCTATTTTGAAATATTAATAACGAAAAATTATGTGCTTCATGTGCTTTTAATTGTAAGATGACAAAAGCTGTTGCTCGCCTCTGTTGTGTTAGTTATTACAATTTAGCATGATAATCATTAATATTTTCCTTGGTTCTTAAAACATGTTCATGCTAATGATTTGGTTGTGAAAAAACATGTGTTTGCAGAAGAGATTTAGCTCCACATCTGAAGTCTTTGATGGGACCATGGTGGTTTTCTCAATTTGATCCAGTTTCTGAGGTTTCTCTAGCTGCAAAGCGATCATTGCAGGTTTGTGGTCACTTCTTTTAAGCTGCACAAGTTTGTTATTTGCCTTTTGTTACTTGTGTTCTAAAACTCTAGGTAAATTGCCCCTAAGTTACCAGATTGTGTTGTAGAGAAAGTAATAAAAACAGTTTAATGCACACGATAAGGAATATAAGAGTTCCTTTTTGAATAGCAAAATGTTCCTGTTGTATGCTAAGGTATCCAAATAAGCCTAAACTCTTATTCATGTTGGTTGCCCTGTAAGATTGTCAAGAAGCTATATTGTAATCTAGCCAGCGGTTTGGAGGATGATAGCAACTCATGGGGTTCAAACCCTGATGGAGAATAGAAAGACAAAAAACTTCAAATTCAAGGATTCAAGCATAGAATTATGTGTTAGATTTAATATGGGATTTATTGGAGAAATTATAAAGTAATTTCAGCCTTTTTAGAATTATAATGGGTATATTTATATAATACAGCTGTTGGTTCATTACTTTAGGTATTAAGGGTATTTCTGTAATTTCCAGAATTGCTGGAACAGTGGGGTTTTTATTATTGTTATTTTGCAGTCTTTATTTAGGAGTTTTAGTGGATTTAGTATGGGTTTAGTATTTCCTAGTTAGTATTAATTTGTTTTTCTAGTTGGAAAACTAGTGTAGGATTCCTAATCCAAACATGCTTTGGATTAGTTTCAACTCTATAAATACTTAGGCTTGTAACCATTATTAGACAACTTTCAGATTCAATAAAATAAATCCTGCATTATTGCTAAGAATTGTGTGACTCAATTCAACCCTAGGTGTGACTCCTAGACCTTCTAAGTGTGACTCTTAGAAGTTTTTTCCCTTTTTTACTTTCCTTAATCCTTGTCCAGATCTGATTTCTATAAAATCAGCCTTGGAATTTTCAATTCTAACCTTTAATTTCTAAAAATTTCAAAGTAGAATAGATTATCTAAATCTGTCCTAAATCAAACCCAAAGTATTGAATTGTTTGGGGTTTGAACTGTAATGCTATAAAATTTTTTTGGGAGGACATTTGAGGTAGTCAGGTTTCTCCTTCCCATCTTTTACTTTTTCTTTATGGAATCTCTTCGTTGTATAGTGCTACTTGTTATTTTTCTTGTCTGACAAAGTAATGTCTTCTGTTAGGACTTTCATTTCTTTAGAAATCTCAAAGAGAAGGAGATGATAAAATTCTCTTTGTTGGATTCTTTTCAGTTGTCTCCTAGGCTAGATAGGAGGATATGATCCTTAAGTTCTTGTAGTGATTTTGTAAATCCTTTTGTTCTGATCTGATTCGCATTCCATGACTAAAGTTTTTTTTACGTTTGATAACTTACGGTACCACTAAACATAAGGTTTTCATATGGTCTCTGGTTCTTTAGAAGGTAAATTCTTATGTGTTGTTGCAAGAAGGTGAATATTAATGTCTACAAGGCTGTGTTATCTGTTCTAAGCACATCGAGTCTTACATTCTCATTCTTATATTGTCAAGTTTCTTGGTCCATTTGAAATAGTCTTTTTGGAATTTTGTTGGAGAATATATATATTTTCTTTCTCTAGAAATTTTGTATATGTTTGTTGGGTTAAATCGTTATAATTGAGAGGCTTTGTTGTGAGAAGAGATGTCAAAGTGTTATTGCATTTTCTTTGTGGTTTTATCGAGTATTTGTATGTGGAGAAACACCCACATTTTTAAGGGACAGGCAATCTTTTCAATTCACTATAGCACAAGGTGTATCTTCTTGGCTTCTTTGTGAGCTTGTACTTCAGGGGGATTTCATCAAGTTCTATTCCAATGTGATTGGAGGGTATTACTATATTATTATTTGCGTGTCTTTTATGCATCGTGTAATTCCTCAAGTTGTAACCCCCTGGTCTTCTTCCTTAATTATATTTCTTTTCTTATAATAAAATGTTGTAGTTTATCCCATACTTATGCTTTTTTTTTTTTTTTTTTTTTTATATATATAAATAAAAAATTATTTACACTACATGGAAACAAGGTAGCTATTGATTTTTCTAGAATCCAAAATCCACCACCTTCTTTTGCCTCCTCACCATTTCAGTAATGATCCATCTAACATATGTAACACCAATTTCAATTAAACTGTTTTCTATTCATTCCATAGGAGTGCTTAATCAATGTTCACAAACTCATTTCAATTGGTTATTATCATTGTTATTTTCTATTGTTGTTGTTAGTCAATGATGGGATGGTAGCAGATGAGATTTCCATTTTCATACGATTAATATGAATGGGTATGAAAAAATTCCAAGAAAAATTGGGATAGGTAGATGGTGTATGTGTGGAAGTAGTGTGTTAATTTGTTGTGTAAAAACCTTCACTAAGGATGAATATTTAATACTTAGAATTAACTGGTCGAAAAATATGACAGATCGATAATTGGAAACTTATTTAATTATCATTAACGATAATCAATTTCAACTATTAAAGAGCAAATATATACTACTTCGGCATATTACTGTAACCATTGGTGACCAACTATCTACTCCTGTTGACAAAGATAAGCACAAATCAAGATTATCACTGAGGACAAGGCCCCAACTTGATGGTCAATTACAAGCTGAGTAGTACTTCCTAAGCTGTTGTCTTGTTCTGCAGCACTTCTTACGAGAATCTGAATCTTGTTAATATCAAGAGATAAATACGCAATGACATGACACCCATTTTCTGCATGTTAAGCATGGGACTTCTTGTAAGGCCATCATCATAATTAGCCTTGTCAAATCCTAAACAAACTTATTTCCTGAAAAACTCACAAATCCAGATGAACTTTTCTCAAAATCAAACAGAAATATAAAAAACTTTGTTCATCACATGTTCAGGCTCTTATTAAAATCTCAAAGCCTGAAAAAAGAAAGACTTCTAGAAAACCATGGAACTTTAGCAATGTGGGCTAAAAATAGCAACCACCAGGGTATGGATTGAGTCCTAATAAATTATGAATTGCTATTAACAGGCGCAGAAAACTTGGGTTTTCAAGTAAATATGAAAGGTTAAAAAGTATTGGTATGTGTCTGATTATTTAGAGGGGGAGAGAGAAAAAGAGAAAAGAGAGAAGGGGCCAGGACTTAAAAAAGGGTTTTTTATACAATAAGGTTAGGTAGGGATAGTGGTCCAAAAGCAACTTTAACCTTGTCATTTTCATGGTGTCAACTGTTTGGGAAGGATGGGATGCAACAGTTACTTGGACAGAACAATGCAAGATGTTTTAGTAATTTGCTTATCAAAAAATAACATTATTATGTCTCTTTCAAGTGTTGCTAACATCTTCATAAACTTTTGCTTCTGTTCATTTCTGATTATTGTTCGTCATGTATTATTTATTATTCTTTTATTTTGAAGTATTGTTAATTTGAAAAGTTTTGTTGCTTGTGGCTTTAGTTGTAATCATATTGTATGTTGTCCACAACAGGCAGCCTTTCCTGCTCAGGAAAAGAGATTAGATGCATTAATTTTGTGCACAACTGAGGTATTTATTTATTTGGAGGAAAATTTGAAGCTCACACCACAAAGTATGTCAGATAAAGCAGCTGCTTTGGATGAGTTGGTGGACATGCACCAGCAGGTATGCCATGGTCTGTAATTATCCTTCTTTTTTGTTTCAAAGGAACATTGGTTTATAGACCTGATCTTAGTGCAGGCACTGCACAGCCTTGCCTTCAAAACCTGATTGGGCAAGGGATTTTTCCTTGGGGACCCATTCAGGCCTGCCTGATCAAAGACCAGGCTTAAGATGATGCATTTCTGAATCTATATATATATATATATATATATATATATATATATATATATATATATATATGGCCCAACAATAATTGCATTTGTTTCTGTATGATGTCTCATTGTTTCGCGTCAGTAGATGAAATTTGTCATCATTATCTTAAGTATTTCTTTTGTGAGTCTCTCATGTATGTAGTGTTTGGTGAGATTGTTGTTGTCTAAATACATTATGTTTGCAACTAACAGATATGGAATTTATTTCATTTGCAAATGAATTACATTAATAGAATTCATTTTTAAATAAACTCTCATGTTAGATATCTTAATTTTAGTCAAGTTGAATTTGTAGCTTTGCCAGTTTGGAATGCATTTGCACATTCTACCAATTTTGGTACAACCAATTCCACTGGATTCCATAATATCTTATATTGTGTTTGGATCCCTGGATTTGAAGTTGGGATCCAATGTTTGGATTGTTAAATATTTTATGGATTTGTGTTTTAATGAAATCCATAAGAAAATTTGCAGGCTTCCAAGTGATGGAAAAATTTAAATTCAATATTTGAAATCATAAATTTTAAATGCAAATATAGGGTCATGGAATTGATTATTCCAAACAAGCTCTTAAAGAATTTGCTAATAATCCTAAGGAAATTCATTAATCCAATTTCTTTTTTGAAATGTTCTAAAAGCTCATGAGTCTTATTGCTGAACCTTTTTTTTTTTTTTTTTTCCTTTTCTTAATGCTACTTGAAATCTGTCTTATGCAACTTGAATTGTGAAAAAGAGAAAAAAAAAGCATATATCATTTTCTGAACAAATCAACTCATCAGGAATAGAAGTTATTATCTTGATTAAATTTCTTTTGGAAAACCCTAGAATCCAAATTTTCTTGAATGTCAAGTTTTGATCGAACTTTTTCAAGTTTTCTTACTTTTAATCTATATTATGTTACATAGAGGAGAATACCGTTGTATGAATGTGTAAGTTTTCTAAGAATGCTATTGATGAAATCATAAATTATAGCAGATTCATCTACAGTCCTCTTTTCTTTCTCCTATGTATTCTAACCTAATTTGGACTGTTATCCATCTATGATTTAGATCAACCACTTGTTTGGTATAAATGAATTCCATAAGGCTCCATTTAGATAGATAGTTATTTGAAATGATTGTGTGTTTTAATATGATATCATGTTGGTTGGTAGTTTTTTTTTTTTTTTTTTTTTTAATGATTCTTCACTTGGAAGAACAAATCCAAATCCACATTCATTTCAAATGACTATCTATCCAAATGAACCTTGAAATTTTATAGAATTGATTGACAAATCCACAATTTTTATTGTTGGTAAAATGAAAATTATTTAGAATTCTATATTTTAAATTCTATGGAATTGATTATGCTTGGGCCAACTTCTACCGAAATTTGATGGAATTGGAAAATGAATTTTAAACTAAACAAATATACAAGATAGTAAAGTTACGGAATTTTATTTAAAACTAATAAAGGTACAATAGTAAGACTACAAATTTAAATTGATTTTCACAGTTATTCAAAGATGAAAATTCATTTACAAATGGATTTTTTTATGAAATTAATTTTCAGATCAAATGAATTCTATGTTCATTTATTCCAAACACTGTATGAAGTATTTCCATAACTCTATTGAGATTTTGGGATTTCTGTTGGAAGATTTTGCTTTGGCTGCAGCACTGGAGATATGTTGATTCAATTTTGTGATTGATTTGCAACCAGTTGAGGTGGTAACTGGTCTTTAGCATGATGATAGAATCTTATGAAATTTGATGGTTTCTGAGTTAGAGCATTTGGTTAGGAATGGAGTTTGAGTTATCAACTTATCTGTTGACTGTACCTTATGTGATAGTGTCCAACTGATGCTGCATGGGCAAATACAATTTTGTTTGTGAAGCTGCATTTGCATGCTTGTGATGTCCGGGGTTAGTGTAGGTTGACAGCAATGTGATTGTGAACATTTTGCTCAATTTGTTGAGCTCCTTCTGCTTTCTATACTCTTTGTTGATGTTTCTGAAAACATTGTCCATTTGGATTTGGAACGAGCAAGTTTGGCGAAAGTTTTATTGTTATTTTAGTTAGTTAATGTTTGAAAATTACAACATATAATAAGCAATTACTGGCTCTTGTTTCCATGAGGAGGGATGTGTAGAAATATGCCCTTCTTTCTCTCTCTCTCTCTCTCTCTCTCTCTATCAAAAAAGAACAAAAGAACTTAATTGATAAACAGATAAAAATGTCATTAATTATGGATAAAACATCCTAAGACAGACGCATAATGATTTTTATTTAATATAAAAATATTTGTTATATTCATGTCAATTCACAAAATTAAATGAACTTGGTTTTGCTTAAGCAAATTCCATCTGAAAATTACCATCTATTTGTTATGCTTGGAGTCAATTATGTCCCTTAGTTTGTTGTGGCAACGTGTTTGTGGGTTCAACGTAGGCTTATGCTTTGGAGCTCTTGGCGGGTCCCTTTGAATGTTATCTAGTTCTATTGGCGCTACTTTTTAAACTTGAGTATATGTTCTTGTCCTTAGTCGTCTTTTGAGTTATGCAGGAGGTTTCGTTGTCTTAGAGAGAGAGAGAGAGAGAGATATTCTCACTTTGTGAATAAAGATGAATGGTGGTAATTCCTTTTGAATTTTGTTATTTTATTTTATTTTTTTGCATTTGTGGGGAGAGGATTTAAATTGATGACCTCCTTGCTAGAGAACATGTGTGGTTACCTCCTAGGCTATGTTTCTATCATAATTCTACATTGGTCAATGTTTCCTAGAGCTACCTTCTATTGAAATTTACTTGGATTGATAGGATTGATCACACAGCGTTTCCATGTTTTATTCTGCTTTGTCCTCAAAATATATATATATTTTTGATCTCAATTAATAAAATGTGCAAGTTAATTGTTTCTTTTTCTTTTTTTTTTTTAATGTACAATTACAAATTTGGTGTCTGAACTGTTTGAATTTTTCTATTTTGGTGTTTGGGCTAAATTTATTTGCAATCAAGTGCTTAAACGGAGCAAATGTATATCAATGCAGTGCTTTGCTCTGTTTTATGCTGCCTGAGTGCTGACTAGCCATTGTGGGTCCCATTTTTTACCAATTCAACTTGCCACGTCAGATTCAAAAATTTATTAATCTTTTTATTTGAAAATTTTCATATTAAAATTATGTTTTTACATAATTAACAAGTTTTATTCATAAATTCAATAAACTAATTATTTTATTTTAATCTCAACATAAATTATAACCTAAAATTCTAACAAGAACAACAGTAATGAACAATAATATAAAACCCCAAAGAATTAGATTTACTAAACAAATTGAAAAACAAAATTTAAAAAATAAACAATTAAAAATTAAATATTAAAACTTTAGGAACTGCTGGGTTTTTCGGGTTAGAGGTAGATCAAAAGCTGGAAATCAATCTAAACAACATTGCAAAACCTAAATTGATATTAATCACAGCATGTCAGGAAAATAAATAACAGTGGGATAAAATTAAGTCAATCGAGCCCTAAATTTTGCGAGAGAGGGAGAGAGAGAGAGTTGTGGCCTCACTCAACATAAGCCATGAGAGCTAATGTCTAAGCTTGTCTCAGAGTTTCGTTCAAAGAATCAGTATATTTTTTTTGATAATTAATTAATATTAATACAAAGAAAGAGGTGTGAGTGGGCCTCTATTATTATATTAATTGGGTGAAGGATCGGATCTGTGAGAATGGATTGCATATGCTAGATAATGTTCTTTGCAAAGGCATTAACACTCGTACTAGTGCTCAGCAGCTCCAAGATCTTATTTAGTAAGATCTACCTTTCTTTGTTTGTACGGGTGTTTCTGCTGTGTTCTTGCATTATTAGGTTTTGTTTGCTTGTACAAAAAGGTGGGATTTTTGCAGTTTGAGGAAGAAGAAGGAGCTGCCAGTAGACATGGGCAAAGGGCCAGTTCGGACCGTGAACTAGACTGGAACCGACCTGGGTCAAACCTGGAACTGGATCGGTCAACGGTTCCAGTTAAATTATTTGAACCAGAATTACAACCGTAGAAAACTGTAACCGTATTCGAATCGGAACTGGAATCATATGAACCTTGAACTGGAGGGTTTAAGGGCCGGTTAAGGGATTGATATTTAGGGGGGTTGTGATTGGACCGGACCGGACTTGCGGTTCCAAACCGTTGCCCATGTCTAGCTGCTGGGTTTTTGGGTTGGAGGTAGATCAAAGCTGCCCTTTTTTTTTTTAAAAAATAAAAAAGAAAAGCTGTTGGGTTTTGGGTGCTACTGGGTAAGGTTTTAACTTTTATTCTTCATTTGTTTATTTTTTAAATTTGTAGTTTTAAATTTTGTTTTTCAGTTCGTTCAGTAAATCTAATTTTTTGGGGTTTATTTTGTTGTTTATTGCTGTTGATTTTTGTTAGAATTTTAGGTTATAATTTGTGTTGAAATTATGGTAAAATAATCAGTTTATTGAATTTATGAATAAAATTTGTTACTTATGTAAAATATATATATATATATATATATATATATATATATATATATATATATATATATATATATATATATATATATATATAATTTTAACATGAAATTTTTGAATAAAAAGATTAACAAATTTTTGAATATGATGTGGCAAGCTGAATTGGCAAGAAAATGGGATTCATAATGCTTAGTTAGCACTCAGGCAAGCATAAAACGGATCAAAGCATCATATTGATGTATATTTGCTTAGTTCAAGCACTTGATTGCAAAAAAATTTTATCTAGACGCCAAAATAGTAAAAACAAAAGTTTAAACACCAAATGTGTAATTATACCTTTTTTTAAAATGTCTTATAAAAGAAATCGTTTCATTTTTTTTTTTTTACTATTTTCGATACAAAGATATAATTGATGAGTAATTTCTACTGTATGAGTAGCGATTGGCAATGCAATAGTCCTATGGAAGCAGTTATGGGAGGTTGCTCCCTGGTTACTGTTACATAATTCAATTTTCTGATCGGATTGCAATTATTGCCTGATTTTAGTTGAGATGGATGCAGCAGAGAGAAGTTGCTAACCATATTAAGACACCTGTTCACACACCCACAAAACTTGTCATCTGGGTGGCTTTGCTGAAATGTGATGTCCCAATTTAAAGTTCAGCACATCTAAACCGCTGGTACTGCAGTTATTCAGATTTACTAGGTGTTATGCTTTTATTACTTATGATGAATTTGTATACTGTTTTCTTGGTTTTCAGGTGATATCATCATCATTATTGGCATTGGCCACACTTCTTGATGTTTTGGTTTGTGTGCAATCTGAGCGACCTGGTTTTGAAAATGTAGCTGCTGAATCAAAACATGCTTCAAAGGCTAGAGCGACAGCTATTTCTTTTGCTGAAAAGTTATTCTCTGCTCACAAATATTTTTTGGACTTTCTGAAATCCCAGAGTCCTACAATTCGGTCAGCTACATATTCAGCATTAAAGAGTTTCATTAAAAACATTCCTCATGCTTTTGATGAAGGAAATATGAAAACTCTTGCTGCTGCAATACTTGGTGCTTTTCAGGAAAAGGATCCTACTTGCCACTCGTCAATGTGGGATGCACTATTGCTATTTTCAAAAAAATTTCCTGAAAGTTGGAATTTGTTAAATGTTCAGAAAATTGTGCTAAACCGGTTTTGGCATTTTCTTAAGAATGGGTGCTTTGGATCTCAGAAAGTCTCTTATCCAGCTCTAATTCTATTTTTGGGCAATGTGCCTCCTAAATTTATAGCAGGAGAGAAGTTTTTTCTTGATTTTTTCCATAACCTATGGGATGGAAGGACTTTCTCCAATTCAACAAGTGCTGATAATGTAGCGTTTTTCCAGGCATTTAAAGAGTGTTTCCTTTGGGGGTTGCATAATGCATCAAGGTGTGATTTTGTTTAGTTGCTCTCTTGACATGACATTCCAAATTCAGTTATTTGTGTGGTAGTGTATCTATAGGGGGTCTTATTTCATCCTTGTTCCTCTGAATTTAATTCAATAGGTCTTATTTCATCTTTGTTCTTCTGAATTTAATTCATAGGTATTTGGTTTTCTAATTTCTTTTAATTAATGCCAGATATTGTGATAATTCGGATTCTGTACATCGTTTTAGAGTCAGTCTTGTTGATGATATCCTGGTGAAGCTTCTGTGGCAAGAGTACCTGTTTTCTGTTGGATTCAAGAATCAGAATAGAGCAGCTATTAGAACATCTGAGGATCTGTCTGAGCAAGCCTGTGTAACTTCTAACCAGAAGATAGTGGAATCACTGAATATCAAGTATCCTACGAATTGGTTGGAAGAATCAGGAAAATGTATTGTAGAAATTCTTTCAAGCGTTTATTTAATGGAGCATGATCTACTCTCTACTTTTTGTGTGGCATTTCAGGAGAATTGCCTCGAGATGTTTCAGCAAAAAGAGAACACAGGAAGAAATGCTGAAAATGTAGATCAGATCATTAAATTTATGTCATTACTGGAACAGCATTCAGTGCAGAAAGGTGCAACTTGGCCTTTGTTTTATTTAGTGGGACCGATGTTAGCCAAGTCTTTCCCATTTATAAGATCTCTTGTAAGTTACTTTTTTCTTAGCGTATTCTAGCCAGAATTGGCATTTTTTTTTTCTTATGATGTCTTCCATTTCTGTTTGCCTTGTACATGCAGAATATATGATGAACTTCGCTTACATATGCGTTTGATGGTATCAAAGTTCTATCCTCTATGCCCAAATAAGAACTTCTGGGAATATGTGAAATTTCTAACACCTGGCCATGTGCTTTGGTCATGCTTTACAAACTTGCTTCCCTTCAAGTAACAGACTCTAGAAGGATAACATTTTCCAAACAAAATTTCACAAGATTGCTTAGTTAACCTCCTAATCTTCCTAATAGACTTTTTGGTGATTAAAAGAACTACTGTCTGATAACATATAGCCTCTCAATATATTTCCTTCATGTTTGGAAGAAAAAAAAAGGGTTTCTGATTTTGTTAGTGCATTTTAGTTTTGTATTTACTTTAGTTTAATGGCTGGATCTCCTGTAAAGCCATGTAATTAACCAGTCCATGAAATGAAAGATAAAATTGAGTTTTTGTCATAAAAAGCATGCCCTAAACAGGATGGGATATGGGATGGAGAAAATGAATCCATGTGTACCCAGTCCTGAATAGATTAGGATTAAGGCTGATCGAGTCAAGTTTGACTTTTCTTGATGTTTCTGCTATGTGAGTTTTTCTTAGTCCTAAAATTGTGTTTTCAGTGCTATGCAGCTCTATCCTTCCAATTTTCTTCTCTATTATTGTTTTTCATATCTGTTCATTCTTTGGTTGTAAATATTCTCTGATCTCAGGACATACCAGATGGCTTGAGACTTCTGTCGGCCGCAGTTTCATTATTTGGACCACGCAAGATAGTCTGGGAACTTTTTTTCTACAATGAAGGGCATTGCTCTTCTTCCCTTTTGGATGATGGGGACAAGGAATTGGAACCAGAGTATTTCATTAAAGTGTTCAAAGAAACATTTGTTCCATGGTGTTTAGTTGGATATGATTCCTCTAGCAACGTTCGACTTGATCTATTGCTTGCATTTCTCAATGATGAATATTTCTCTGAGCTGTGGACTGCAATTATTTCATATGCAATTAGTCAAGCAAATTCTATAACTGGGCCTGGGTCCCTGGAATCTGACTACTTAGCTCCTTTGGCAATGTTCTTAGAGAAAGTAAGAGTTGAAATTACAATCAGGAAAGTGGGGGAGGATTCCAATCATCGGCACTGGTCCCACCCAGGTGACTGGCATCATGAGCTTCTTGAATCAGCTGTTGTTGCTGTTGCCAGTTCCTCTTTTCCCCTTAGTTCTTCAGCAGCTCAGTTTGTATGGTATGTGAATGGAAGTTTTGCTATTAATATATCATGCTATGGTGTTCAATGTAGTGATGGAGATCTTGACTTTCATGGAAGTAAATGAAGTATAGACTGCATGATAGATAGGTATATGATGCACTGCTCATGTTTTTATTGTGAATTGATATCAGATTGATACCATATGATTAGAGATGTCATCTTTATTGGGCAATATTTTCAAGTCTTAAGTGTCCATGTGACACAGGTGTAGTTATTCTTGTATGTTAACATTTATTTGAGATAGCTTGTAACGCATCAATTCTTGCTTCAACTCCTTGTATGTACTAATATGGCTAGGCTGTCAAGAGTTTATCCTTCTCATTACCTTTTTTCACCATTGCACTAGTTTAGTTAATGCTTGTGAGAAACAAAATTACATAACCTGCACAAAGATTTTATGCTGGTTTTTATTCTGAAGAATCTTCATTTGTTGGATATATGTATATATGCGCACGCACACACACAACAGACACATGTATACATGCACACACACACATATATACATGCATGTGCGCGCACACACACATATATATATACATATATAGATTTTATGCTGGTTTTTATTCTGAAGAATCTTCATTTGTTGGATACACACACACACACACATCAACATACGCATACATACATACATATATATATATATATATATATATATATATATATATATATATATATATATAGATTTTATGCTGGTTTTTATTCTGAGGAATCTTCATTTGTTGGATATATATATATATATATATATATATATATACACACGAGCACACAACACACACACCCACACCCACACCCACCCATATATATATATATATATATATATATATATATATATATATACACGCACACCACACACACACACACACACACACACACATATATATATATATATACATGAGCACACAACACACACACCCACACCCACACCCACACCCACCCATATATATATATATATATATATATATATATATATATACACGCACACCACACACACACACACACACACACACACACATATATGAATCACTTGTATGCACGAACCTTTAGTTCTCTTGGATTATTTGTTGTGTAAAACCTGGTTGATCTTCTAAATTTCGAGTTGATACATTGTAGGTGCTGATTGTTCAAAATGTAAATAGATCTTGCATTATGAATCCTTGATTCCTGTACCAGGGAGTCTCTTTTATTCTGCTTATTTCATACTGTGACCTCTCATATATGTATTATCTGCAGTGCTGTTCTCAGTGGCTCAACAGAGGGAAAACAGATCTCTTTTGTGTCCAGAAATGCAATGATCTTGGTATATAAGGCAGTTTTCAAAAAGTTGCTTGCTTTTATTTGTGAATCCCCATTCAGTTCAGTTAGGGATTCAGGCTGCATTTTAACCACTGGAGCAAACAATTTTGCAGAGGATGATAAAATCTCTATAGACATGATTCAGATGGCTCAGTTTGCACTGGATGTTCTTAGTGGTACTTTATATTGCTTAAAAACAGTGAGTGAAGAAATTGGGTTAGTTTCATGTATTTTGGCCTTATTGTTTATTACAGACTGGGAACACAGCATGGAAGCAACAATAGATGATGCACTTGACAATGAATCAAAGAAGAAAATTAAGAGCCGGTCAGAGTTTGGTAAATCTTTGCATAGTATTCGCTGTAAGATGCATGAGAAATTTTGGCAAAGCCTCAGCTTTGACATCCTGAGTAGATTGGGTAGTATCTTGGTTCAGTTTATTAGGTCTGTTATCTTTAAGGAAGGTAAGCTTAATGCAAATAGAATCACTTCTTTGTGCTGTGAATGGATTCTTGAAATTCTTTCATGTCTCTGCCGTAATCAAAATGAGGAACAAAATCTGTTAGACCAACTTCTGAGGAAGGATCATATTTGGCCATCATGGATTATTCCCGACTTCAGTGCCCCAGGGACAAGTTCCTTAAATGCTGTGGATGTCTCCATTGATATTGATGTGAGTGGCATGTTGATAATTTTTTACACTTGATGGAATTTGGATTATGATTCTATGATACCTTATTTTGTTTTTTTGTTTTTTTACTTTCTAAATTTTATATAATTATGTTTTGTTTATTTATTTATTTTCATTTTTAATCAACATAAAAGTAGGAGACCATATTCAACTCATTGCACTTAAATCTGTAAAAGCTCATTGGTATTAGTCTAATTTCTGATCCCTTTTCTGTCTTACACTGAAGTCCACAATGCCATTTTGTGTTATTGCTACATTTTAGAGTTCCTCATGATAATCTTTTTGATTCATTTGTGGTTTCGGTATCGTTGAGCATGCCTAAAATGCTCTGATTATTCTTTTCTGTGCAAAATAGGCTTATCATTAGTATATTTTTTCTTCCTGCGACCTGTACTTAGTAGCCCTGTTATCTTACTTCAAAACTTCTGATCTGTATTTTGTTGGTCTTAAGGGGAATCTAGATAGCAACCCTTCTGATATAAGAGGATATAGTTTTTCTTATCCATGTATTTTTCATTCCCAGCTACACGAGTGTCATTAACTACATGATAGATGGCACAGTTGATCCTATAGTAAAATAATGCATTTTTTTTCCTGTATCAAATTTGTGCTTAATATCATTATAGTCAGGTTCTTGATGGCTGATTTAGTGATTTTCTCATTGTTGACTAATTTTTACTTGGTGCCATGAATTAATGATTTTCTCATTATTGTCTAATTTTGACTTGACAAAATGACTTATGAATTCAAATTTTCATGGCAAGGCAGGCATCTGGGGCTCACAAGTTTGTATCTTTAATTGACAAACTGGTATTCAAGATTGGGATCAATAGAGTTTTTAGTGGTTATGCAGAGCATAACATTTCATCTTCTCTGAATGAAGCAACAAAAGAAAGGCTTACTGCTCAAGCCTGGCTTGCTGCTGAAATATTATGCACATGGAAATGGCCAGGAGGCAGTGCTACAGATTCTTTCTTGCCCCTTCTGAGTGCATCTGTCAAGAGTTGGAATTATATTTTCCAAGAAAGCCTGTTAGATTCCATCTTCAACATTTTACTTGATGGTGCTCTTGTTCATGGGGAACGTGGTACATACTATTCATTCAATTTATCCCATGCTATAGGCAATGAATTGGACAAAATTGAAGAACCATTTCTCAGAGCTCTTTTGTCTTTGCTTTTCACTCTGTTCAAAGATGATATTTGGGGAGGAGACAAATCTAGGGAACTCTTTGAATTGCTTTTAAATAAGCTTTATATTGGTGAAACAATAAACCAAAATTGTTTGAAGATTTTTCCCCTGATCGTCACTGTTCTTGTACGACCTTTGTGTCAGAGAAGTCTTATACCTGGTGAATCTGGTGATGATATTCAACTTCAGATTACAGGAGAAGATTGGATACAAGATACTGTTAAACAATGGCTCCAAAAGATTCTATTGTTCCCACCTTTAGTTGCATGGCAAACTGGACAAGGTATACATGATTCATGAATACAAATTTGCATTTTTATGGCTCAATACAATATTCTTTTGGAAGAGGATTAGGATGATTTGCCATTGATGGTGCATGTAATGAGCTTTCCATCATTGATTTCTGTTTGGTGGTTGTATATGATACTCTGTGACATTTTAGAGATGCACTTTACACATGATGGATACTAAGCAATTGGATGGGGATAGATCTGCTCCCTCTTAATGCGTTCTCTACCTGTGATCAAGGGCTTTTGTGATTCTTATGATTTGTCATAATAAATTTTAATTTCATCTTTATTTCAAATAGCATTGATTTATTGTCGTATATTTGAATTTCATCTTTAATTAAAATAGCATTGATGTGTATTCTTTTTTTTTCCCTTCATTATAGATATGGAAGATTGGTTCCAGCTGGTTATTTCATGTTATCCTCTGAGTGTAATGGTCAATACTAAATCATTGAAGATGGAGAGAAACATAAGCCTTGAAGAGAGAAGACTGATACTTGATTTATTTCAAAAGCAGAGACACAGTGCAAGTGCCTTGGCAGTTGGTAAACTGCCACCAGTGGTGCTGATGTTTCTATCAAAGTTAATGGTTATTTCTGTTGGATATTGCTGGAAAGAATTTACTGAGGAAGACTGGGAGTTTTTCTTCTTGCAATTGAGGTCTTGGATTCAGTCAGCAGTTGTGATGATGGAGGAAGTTACAGAAAATGTGAATGATGCTATCACTGGTAGCTCTACTTGTGAATTTTTGGTTAATCTTAGGGAACTAGAGCAGCAGCTTGTTTTGATCCCTGACATTTCTCCTATAAATGTTGCTATAAATGCCTTGGAATCATTTTCTTTGTTTTGTGGGATCTTGAGACTCCAACCACCAGAAATGAGTGATACAAACCCCTTGAGACTGGAAAAATGGGATCCAGCTAGAGATCGAATCTTAGAAGGTATTCTTCGCTTATTCTTTTGCACTGGCATTGCTGAGGCCATTGCAAGTTCTTATTGTCATGAGGCTGCATCTATTATAGCCACATCTAGGCTTGATAATCCCTACTTCTGGGAGTTGGTGGCTTCAAACGCTGTTAACTCATCACCTCATGCTAGAGACAGGGCGGTGAAATCAGTTGAATTTTGGGGGTTAAGCAAAGGGCCTATAAGCTCTTTGTATGCAATTTTGTTCTCCTCTGTACCACTTCCCCCATTGCAGCTTGCTGCTTATGTTATTCTCTCAGCTGAACCTGTTTCACGGTTGGCTTTCATTGAAGAAGGTTCTACTTCTTCCTTGGATTGTGATGTTAGTGATGATTTGTATTCATCTCGGCTTGAATTGACACCAGAAAGAAATGTCCATTTAAGGGAGGAATTATCTTGCATGACTGAAAAGCTATCTTACGAGGTTCTTGAATTGGATTTGATATCACATCGGCGGGTAAATTTACTTACATAAGTGCTTAAATCTATTCTGTCTGTCTGTTGCTTTAATGCAGCCTTATATCATTGATGCTCATATTGGAATTTAATTGGGGCCATTATGGCATTTTCAAAGTTGCAGGTAAATGTATTCCTTGCTTGGTCTTTGTTGCTATCACATTTGTGGTCATTACCATCACAATCAGCTGCAAGGGAGCAATTGGTCCAGTATGTACAAGATTCAGCTAATTCAATGATACTAGATTGCCTCTTCCAGCATATCCCTTTGGAATGCTGCATGGTACAAAGTCTTAAAAAGAAAGACGTGGATCTTCCTGCAGGAGCATCAGAGGCTGCAAGTGCAGCAACATCTGCTATCACAACAGGTTCACTTTTGTTTTCTGTGGAGTCATTATGGCCTATTACACCTGAGAAAATGGCTTCACTTGCTGGAGCATTATTTGGTATGATGCTTCGTGTTCTTCCTGCTTATGTTCGAGGTTGGTTTAATGAATTACGTGACCGTTCAACATCATCTCTAATTGAAACATTTACGAGAACGTGGTGCAGTCCGCCGCTTATTGTGAATGAACTGTCCCAGGTATATGTTGTTTGAAAACATAGTTAGATTTCTTGGGAACAAATCATTCTTTTTCCAATAGCATGATAGTTCAAGCAACGTAGGTTTTCAATCAAGTGTTCTGTTGAACTGATTTCATTTAAAAAACAAAAAAGAAGAAGAAGAAGAAAGAAAAGATTGAGAGAGAGAAAAAAAATAGAGAGAAGGAAAATCTTATATCTTTTGACCATTGTTTTAAAACTTTTTGGATTTGATACTTTTGGCATGCAGAAACTGTTTGCCTTCATGTACATTTCAACCATTTATAGAGCTGCTTTTAATTGGACAGGATAGAAGAGTGAATCCCCATTATGTAATGACATTGTTGGGCGGATTATGTGGTTCCAGGATTGCTTGACACCAAAATTTTATTTTCCTAGTTATAGGTGCTACCTTTATTTTGTAAATTTATATTGAGGAAAAAGGAAATGTCTAATGTGGCCTAGTTTGGCTTTTTTTGCACAGTGATTACACATTGTTCTGATATAATTTACTTAATGCAGATAAAGAAAGCCAATTTTGCTGATGAGAATTTTTCAGTCAGTGTAAGCAAATCAGCAAATGAAGTAGTTGCTACATATACGAAGGATGAGACAGGGATGGATCTAGTTATTCGCCTTCCAGCATCTTACCCTTTGCGTCCTGTAGACGTTGATTGTATGAGAAGCCTAGGCATTAGTGAAGTGAAGCAACGGAAGTGGTTGATGTCAATGATGCTGTTTGTTCGTAATCAGGTACTTGCTATAAATGTTATTGTTTTTCTATTATTGTTTTGGGAATACCTATCTCTGTGTAGTACAAGACAGTTGATATATATATATATATATATATATATATATATATATATATATATATATATATATATATGGAGCTTGTGGCTTATCTTGCAAATGGATGGGGTTGGGGAATGATTTGGTGCCTAAGCAATGGTAGGATTAGATAAATGGAGTAGTTGTCTAGGACTGCGTAATTTTATGTTACTGGTTAAAATGTAGCGGCAAAGCAAATAATTATTATTAAAAAAAAAAAAAAGGTACTGAAGAGAAAACATGTAAAAGAAACATAAACTAGAAAGATGGGAACAGCAGAGAAAGATAATAAGAAAGATATACCTTCATGCAAAAGCTTTACAGCTTAATCTCCATAAAATGTTGAATTTCATCAAACTGAGAAAGGTGTCTGCGAATACTGAAAGAACAGCTACTTACACGTTACAACCTGTCTTGTGAACCCTATCCATATAATACACCTCTATTATGAGAAGCTGAAAAGGTCTATATACCCTTACTTTTTGGATGCTACTTCAACTGTACTGTAACTATGAAGCTCTTCTGAAAGAGTATGAATTAGAACTCCAGTGAGTATTCCTGGTGAAATAGAATGGGATTTTCTTGCCTTTTCTTACCCTACCTTGTTTTTATATTAGCGTTCAGTAGGCCTGGTTTTCAAACAAGAAGTAACAAGAAATGGGGATAAATATTGTTCACTTAGAATGTACATTGCAGTTATGAATTGGTGGTGTGAGGAGAGGGATGTCGAAAATATAATGATTAATATGAAGATACTTGATATAACCAGATTATTTTCTTCTGTGATGCAGAATGGTGCTTTAGCTGAAGCTATACAGATATGGAAGAGCAATTTTGATAAGGAATTTGAAGGTGTTGAAGAGTGCCCCATATGTTACAGTGTTATCCACACTACCAACCATAGTCTTCCTCGCCTTCCGTGCAGAACTTGCAAGCACAAGTTCCATGCCGCCTGTCTGTATAAATGGTTCTCAACCTCTCACAAATCATCCTGCCCATTGTGCCAGTCCCCATTCTGAACTAGGGATAATATTCAAGTTGAATTTTGTGGATCTTGCTTTACTGACCATAAATTGATAATATCAAGATGTTCATGGAATACACTACAGTGCAAAAAAAACTTGTAAGCTCCCCTGCCTTGCACCCAAATAGTGAGCTAAGGAGAGCATTGAGGATTCTTTCCAGGAGGGGTGAGTTGCTACGAAATTAAATGATTTTCCCCTGTTTTAAACTACATTTCATTCTCTCTCTCTCTCTCTCTCTCTCTCTCCTGCTTTCATGTTTTTCATGGATGATTAATTTTATGGGACGCAGTTGCAGGTTTTGCAGGTGTGCTGAAAAGGGTTCATTAGCATGACCAACATAAAGGATTTCCAGGGTAGCTGTGAGCTCCATACAAAATGACGAAGCTGCCCAGTTTTGGGGCCACGAAATTGAGATGTTGAGCAGATTAATCAGGAATATATATAGAGTTAATTTAAAGAGTTATAGCTGACTTGTTTAGCTCTTTCTTCTCCAAAGGGCGTCTTTTTGAAGAAGCTAATTGAAGCTGAATGTCAATTTTACACCCTCTTAACAGTCTCATCCTGATTGAGCAAGTAGTTTGTGACATGAAAAGATCTTGGTGAGCCATTTGAGAATTATGGATGAAAATATTTATCGTGTCTACAAATCAAATTCAATTAGGAGTATGAGATGTAAATAATGTTTTAAAGTAGTCTTGAGGTAGAAATAATTGTTGTGAGGTCTTTCAGCAAATCTAATAGGAGGCCACCCAGTAATTAAGGTAAACAAGGCACCCATTTCTTTGACGATTCTGGAAGAGCGAGGAAAAGGGAGATGTTTTGTTAATGAAAATAAAAAAGGTGAGAATTCGATTAATATTTAACAATCAAATTATAAAGATTTGTGTCTTATCCCGTAAATCTTTTTGCAAGAAATAAATATTTGCATATGTTTGCCTTTAATTTTTTATTCTAGCTATCATCAATGCGAGAATAATAATAATGATAACAATAAATAGAAATTATTCGTTTATTAAAAAAAAGGTGAAAACATGAAGTTACAATCAATTAAAAACTTGTGACAATCACAGCCGGAGCGGTTCTTGATCGGTTTTAAAATTGTTCACAGATTAAAGATTTAATTTGAATTAAAATCTCCTGCAATTTTAAATAATATTTATTATTTATATGTTAAAAATAAATATAATATATTAATAACTATTATTTATACTAAGCTTTTATTGATATGGATTAGTAATGTATATTATATGCTCTGAATGAATGTTACAATTAGATACGCAAAGTAAGGTTTGCAATATGAGTGACATGTGATTTATAGGTAATTCATGTCGGTCTACAAACCGAGTTTTTAGTTAAATCGGTTAGATTGATCTGAATTTAAAAACATAGGTTAATACTTATTCAAATTCAAATAATCCTTCCTAAATATTTAAAAAAAAAAATGAAAGTGCATGTTTGGCCTTGTCTTGTCTTCTATGAATTGTTATATTATGAACTCAAGTTCATAATGTATTATGAATTAGAATTCAAAATACGTTATCATCTATGTAGTAAAAAAAATCAAAAATACTAAGTGGTATAGATGGTTAACATATTAGTATCTTCCCCTTGAAGTTTCAAGTTTGAATTCTAGAATGATTTTTTTTTTTTTTTTATTTGTTATATTTGTAATTAAAATTATATTTATTTTGTTTTATTTCTCTAAGAACAAATTATATTAATAGTTGAGTTTTTTATTTGTTTAATTGTTTTAATAAAATTTATATTAATTTCTATAAGAAAAAAAAAATTATATTAATGGTTAAATTTTTTTCTTTTTTCTTTTTTTATTTAATTTATGTTTTAATAAAAACACACACTTTTCCTTTTTTATTTTTAAACTTTTAAACTTTTGGTGTTTACTTTATTTTAATTTTATATTTTAAGTATATTTTATACTTCTTTTTTATTACATTAAATTTATTTTTTAATCATAAGCTAGTATTTTTACAAGAAACATAACATGTATTAAAATTTAAAAAAAATTAATCAACATAATTAAAAGTAAACATATGGGAAAATAATTTTATGTTTCTAAAAATTTAAAATTAAAAACAAAAATAATTTTTATCTTTTGTTTCTCTTTTAAATTTTAATTATTTTTTATCATTACATAATAATATTTTAATTTCTTAAAATTTAATAATAATAATAAAACATTAAAATTAATGATTTTATATTCATAATTATAAATTACACAACATAATCATATGTTATGAGCACAAATTTTTCAACAAACACTATAAATATTAATCATAAAGCGACAGGTTTGTAAGTTAAAAATAACAGGTTTATAAATTATAAGTTATAGATTCATTATATACATACTTGATATTCATATATTATTGTTTAGAAATTAATAAAATAACTACAGGTTCATAGTTTAAAAGCAAAAAATTCATAAATTATAACTTAAAGATTTATCACAAATATACCTGAAGTTTATAAATTGTAGTTCATAAATTCATAGACTAAAAAACATATTCTATGTTAACTGATAAATTTACAATTCACAAATATTGAACTTATACTTTATAGTTGATAAATTTATAAATAATACTTAATGATCCTGTTACTTATAATTACATATTCATAATTTAAAAATAAAAGATTTATAAACTATAACTTAAAAATTCATCACAAATATAGTTGAGATTTACAAATTATAGTTCATAAATTTATAAACTAAAAAACAAATTCATGTGTTAATTGATGAATTTATAATTCACAAGTGATAAACTTACACTTTATATTTGATAAACCTATGAGCAATACTTAATGATTATGTTGCTTATAACTATATGTGATAGTAAATTTTCAATGAATCTATATCATACTACCAATAAACTTACATTCTTTATTTAATAAACCCACAATTTATTATAAATGAACCTGCATGACAGTGAAAATTCATTGTCATGTAAAAGATAAATATGATATTTTATAAAAATGTAAAATTATCCTTAAAAACCATTTAAAAAAATTACCCATAACATGTTAAAATTTATAAATAAAAATTTAATTTTTTATTTTTTATTAATATTCATGATAATAAAATTAATTATCATTATAAAAATTAAATAAAAAAAATTTAACTATTAATGTAATTTTTTATTATAGAAATTAATATAAATTTAATTAGAACAATTAAAAAAAATTCAACCATTAATATAATTTTTTTCTTAGAGAAATAAAATAAAATAAATATAATTTTAATTGTAAATATTACAAACAAATAAAAAAAAGAAAAAAAAAAGAATAACTAAAAAACAAAGAATAAGTAAAGAAGAAAAAAAAAATATAGAACAAACAAATAAAAAAAAGAATAACTTAAAAAGGAAAAAGAAAACCAAAAAATGTTGCTAAGGATCGGACCTAAGAGCCGAGACAACAATGTAATAGCTAACGTAATAACTAACTACACCAACCATTTGTTGTGATTTTTTTCTTACGTATATAATAATTAACCTGCACCTTTGGGCTATATGCATCATGGTCCCCAGTGCACATATAATTTGCTGTCTTCTATTTCCCTCACAAATTTTAAATGCATAAGTTTTAGTTGGTAAAATAAAAGTGCAAATATATAAACTAAACGTTGAGAGTATGCCTTTAAATTCACTCAAAGCGAAAACGAAATCTTGGTATAGATAGTCGTCACTCAAACTGGCCTATGACCCTTAATTTAATTGATATACAAAAATTCTCATTCATATATTTCTACGTACTACTAAAATTTTTAATTTAGTACAACTTTAACAATTTTCTATTGAAACTTCTTTTAAATGTCTTTACCATTAACTATCTTTTATTTTTATCGAAAAAAAAAAAGAAGTTATGATTAGTCTATCTTTTTGTAATTAATTTGCTTGCTTCCAATTTAACCAAGCGACTGAAAAAAAGTGACTTTAGTTCATCCCCTGAGTTTTAGTTCATCCCCAAGATGGAGACCAAAGTGAGTGGCTTCTCACACAAACCATGATGCAATCTTTAGTTCTTTAAACATCAATGCAATATTGTAAAAAAAGGGAACTTCTCTTGCTGGCAATCATATGCAGTTAGAACAGCAATGGACAAAAGATGTTTTATTTTATTGTAAATCTCTTAACACCTGCATAAAGAGAGATGGATAGAGGCAATTGCACAATCTTCTTCTGAGGTGCATTGTGCCTTGAGATGCAATTCAAGATCCTCATACAGAGAAAAATCTCGAGGATCAAAGAAATTATGAATGCCCATGTCCTTATTAGAAGCAGAAACAGCAAGGCGTGTAATTGAGTCGGTAGAAATGCATTGAAGCATGAAATATCAAGCTTTCCATTCACGAGAGGCTCAAGGACAAGGGGATAAAAGATACGAGCAAAAATGGAGTTAAGAAACTGGGAAAAGGACCTCTACCATAACAAACCCAAGTAGCGCAGTAGTCTCTCCTTTAGGGTCTGAGCAATCACTGTAAGTAAAAATGGGAGGCAAGGGCAATTTAGAATCACTTAATCACCAAAAATCATTGCATGAACACCTTCCATCCTTAAAATGATGATACCTGGTGGCATCTCGGACAATAATTTCTCTTTGCACAATACTACTAAGGAATTTGAAAACAGTATGGCAATCTCCACAAACACGAAGATTTTTCACTATACGTATGATTGTCCCGGGAACAGACTTAAGCAGGCCATAAGCCACAGCCAATCTCTCACTATGCGAAAAGAGCTGCCTCTCTCGCTCTTGCTCTTCCATGTCATGAAAAACATAAGTAGTATCAGGAACATAACCTCTTTTCCTCATCTCTCCGTGTAACTCATTAAGCAAATCAAATATTTCATCCTTCATAGGATGACATGTCTCCCCAGCATAAAACACTTGACTTTCCTTCCCAAAGGTGATGGAGCTAAAACCTGGCTCCTTTTTAATTTCCCTAGCCTCCATCAACTTCCTCACCAGTGAAGCATTTTCCCACATACCTGCCCCCGCATAAACATTAGATAACAGTATATAGGTTGAAGAATCTTCTGGATTCAAGCTCAACAGCTTATCAGCAATTCTAAGGCCCATTTGGGTATTTCGATGGTGCTTGCAAGCACTCAATAAAGCAGCCCATGTAGGTTCATCAGGCTTAAATGGCATTGTAGTGATGAGATTCTCAGCCTCATCAAGGTGCCCAGATCGACTAAGAAGGTCCAACAAGCATGTGAAATGCTGCAAGGAGGGTTTGATCCCATAGTCAATCATAGATTTAAAAAGTTCTCTGCCTTTGTTAACTAACCCAGCATGACTGCAAGAATAAATCAACCCAACAAAGGTCACTTCGTTTGGCTTTACTCCTGCTAAAACCATATTGTCATATAAATCTAATGCCTCGTTGGCTCTTCCATGCTGAGCTGCACCTACTATTATTGAAGTCCAAGAAACAACATCTTTGTGCATCATCTTAGAAAAAATGTTTTTGGCTGCTAAAAAATCACTACATTTTCCATACATATCCACAAGAGCATTACTGATAAACAAGCAGGATTCATAGCCAAGTGCTATGACAAGGCCATGAACTTGCTTTCCAAACTCCAGTACAGCTAAATTAGCACAACCACCTACAACGCTTGAAAGTACTAACGGGTCTAAAATATGAACACCTTCTCTTCTCATTTCGATAAATAAGTAAAAACCATCAATCCCATTTCCACTTTGCACTAACCCTGATATTAAAGCAGTCCAAGAATATAAATTCTTCACTGGAGCCGTCGAAAACAGTTTCATAGCCTCTACTTTTAACCCACTCCTAGCATACCCAGATATCATTGCAGTCCAAGAAACCGGATTTTTGGCCAAAATAGAATCAAAAACCGAACGAGCAATGTTAGACAATCCACATTTAGCGTACATATCAACCAAAGATGACTTAACAACATCATCATCACTGAATGAAGATACAAGAAAACGAGCATGCACTTGCTTTCCTTGTCTTATAGCCCCTAAGCTGGCGCATGCCTTAACGAGAGTAGCATACACGAAATGGTCGGGTTGCAACCTATCAAACATGAACATGTTAGGAAAAACCGAGAGAGTTGTATTAGGAAGGTTGGCTTGGTTGTATGCAGCAAGAATGGAGGCCCAAGAAACACGGTCCCTCTGGGGCATTTCGTCGAACAAGTGATGCGCATCCTGAAGTAATCCGCATTTGCCATATACGTCGAGAAGAGTATTGGGTAAGGGTTTGCAATCGTTTACGCCAATTTTGATGATTTGGGCATGTAGTTTCTTGGCAGTTAATGGGGTTTGGCGTTTGGTGCAGAACTGGAGTTGGTGGAGATAGTTAGAGATTAGCATGCATTAAGTTCTGTAGAAAACTAGTGTATGGGTTTTAGGCTTAATTTTCATCAATTCTCATTTATTTATTTAAGGGCTCTTGCTGCAGTGCATCTTTTTTACCTTTAAACATTTGACTTTAGACTTGGCTTTAGGTTTCTATAGTTGTCATGGATCTCACTTCTTTTCTTTCTTTAGCTGGGGAGAATTTTGGGAGGAAGGATAATCCATTATGAATTTTTCCTTCAAATTATATATGCACTTACCATTTGAATAATTAAATTTATTTATAAATTAAGCATCATAAAACGACTAAATTTAAGTGTGATGCATTACAAAAATATAAATATAAATATTATAAATTATAGTATTTCCTATATATTTGGCAAAAAAAAAATATATTTCCTATATATTTTTTAAATTATTATTTATTTTTTTATATTTTATTTTATACTTACTTTCCTTTTACCTCCATTAATTTTCTCATTCAATTTTTTTTTTTTTATAATTCTACTTTTTTCATGACCCTTTAATATCTTATAGTTTTTCATGGTTAAATCTTTCACATTGTTCACTATTAAATTATTTACACTGTTTATTTTTGTTGAGTTGGCGTTGCCGGTTGATTATTTTATTTTATTTATTTATTTATTATTATTATTATTATTATTTTTTGTGATATGGTATGTCAATAAAATATTGTGGGATTCACCATAATTTAACCATTAAAATATAATTGAAATTCAAGAAGAAAATTGATTTGAAAAAAAAAATAGTATGAAAACAGAATTGAACGCATAATGGGGAACATAATTTTATTAAGTTGAAGCCCAAAACTCCAAAAAACGCTAGTGTAATTTTTTTTTTTTTATGTTCTCTATTTTATTTTATTTTGGGGTTTGATTACTCGAAGAACAAAAAAAAAAAAAACCTTTATAGTATTTGCCCAAGAACTTGAATATTGATTTTCACAATCAAATAGAAATCTTAATCAATAAGGTGTGTGGTTTGATTGATTTTTTCACATCCTTTAATGAGTAAAATATGGGAGGTATTATATTTAAATCTCTCAAATTATAAATAATTATTATCAATTTGGTTAAAGATATTAAAAGAAAAATTTATATTACTGTATAACTTATTATATTTTTATGAGATATTTCTCTTTTATGGTATCTAAAATAATAGAAATCTCAAAATTATGGATAAATAGCACTATCGATCATTAAACTTTAATATTTTTTCAATATAGTCATAAAAGAAAAATATTTTACCGAAAAATACTTTAAGTTTCAAAATTTTTTCATATGTAAATCACGTGAATCACGATCGAAATACAAACCTAAGAGTTAACATAGCATGTCGCCTAAACATGCCACATTACATCAGTATGCCACATCAGCCAAAGTGACACATCAGTATGCTGCACACAATGAGCCCTACTTTTTTAATTCTATTAAAAATTTTAAAAAGAAAATAAAATATTTTTTAAATACTCATATTACCCTCGTCTGTTTTCAAATCCCTCCATCTCCCTCATTTCCTCTGTTCACTCAGCCCTCTTCCTTTTCTTTTCTTTTCTTAATCACCTAACATTGACAAACTTTGGATATGAAATCCCACCCTTTTCCTTTCAGACTCTGACTTTGATTCACTCACAAAAACCTATTTTTTGAACACCATCGTCATCCCCACTAATATTGCATGCGACGATTTCAGGTTGGGTGTTGCAGCCACCGTCCTCAACTCCTAGCTTTACACTGTCGATGGAGGCCGATGCCCTGTGTTCTTCAACAAAGCTATAAGTCCCACGACACAGGAGTGGGATCCTCTAAAAAGTCAAGGTCGCGGGTGGCCAAGAGGGCCCAATTGGAGACTTAGACCTCAACAGGCAATGCGAAGGTTGCTTAAAGCGGGGCTGATAAGCGAAAGATAATCAATTAATTTAGTTCTGATCTAAGTAGGCATAATAGGGAAGAATCTAACACTGGGAATCTGGAATTCTGAAAGCAAAACAGGTCGCGGTCTTGAAAGCGAAACAGGTCGGGGTCTTTTAGCCAACTGGGGATTGACTTTCATGAAAGCACCTATGGGTAATGGTTCTTCTGCATCGAGACTCTTGAACCAGGAATCGTGACTAAATCTCTTCTATCTTATATACATACATAATTGATTGTTTTTTATTCCTTTAGTCTTCACCCCATAACTAGTAAGAGTTTGCTTGTGTAGTTCCATTAATGGACACCACCGTTGGTGAAGGGACTCACTTCTTGACCTCGTGGCTGCAGAAACCCTTTATCTTTGATATTCTTAACCAACCCGACACTTTCTCTTCCATCTCTGGCATCAAGGATCTCCGGATGGTTAGTCTTATTAATGGTGTTCTCTCTCATCTTGATGTAATAATCTCATCTCTGTAAATCTTGTTTAATATTTGTGAAATTAAGCATCTTTTACCTGATATTTTAGTTTTGAGCATATGGGCCTTTTGGTTCATGGTTTTGGAAGAAATCGGTTGTTTCTTTGTTTTTTGAGATGGTGAAGATGGTAGTAATATTGACGTTTTCTTGATATTTAGTTAGGTGGCAATATTGGTTAGATTTGGGCTTTGATTCATGGTTTTGGAAGAAATATGTTATTGTTTCTTTGTTGTTTGAGATAGAGAAGATGGTGGCAATACTGACTAATTTTTTGTTATTTAGTTAGGTGGCAATATTGGTTGTTTGGACTTTGAGCTTTGGTGATCTCAAATGGATCAAGGCGTAGAGACCAAAATCAGTGGGCACTATGGGAATTATAAATATAATTTTTTTTTAATTTTAAATAGAATTTAAAAAAAAAAAATGGGGGTCATTCTGATATAGCATACTGTGGCACTATGAGTAACATAACATGCTTATGTGTATGCCATGTCAGCTCTATGTTTAGATTTTGATTAGTGACTTCAATGTAAAAAAAATTTAAAATTTTAGATATTTTTCTGCAAAAAAATTTTCTTTTATGATTATATTAAAAAAATACTAAAATTTAGTGATTTTAGGTATCATTTACCCTAAAATTGTAGAAATATCAACTGAAATATTAACATTAAAAATATTAATATGATTTTAAAACGTAAAAAGTAACATGTATCTTATAGTTATTAAATTTTGTTCAGCGGATCGATCCAGTAATCCGGTGACCTAAGCATTTAATGAGGCTGAATTTTTAATTAGATCGGATTTGTAACAGAAAAAATCATCTGGACAGTTAAATTGGTGACCAAGCCAATAATTCAATGATTTCTCAATTTTTAATTTTTTTCTTTTTTCACTGAAATTTGTTCTAAAAATTTCTTTAATCATTTTGCATATTTTGCATTTTTGTTTTATATTGTAAAATTTTAAAAAAATTATTTTATTTTAATCGTTTATGTTATATTATTTAATAATTTAATGCCATTTAATTCTTAAGTTGCCATATAATGAAACGTGTTATACTTATTTACACATTTTTCATAAAAATGTAAATACTACAATTATTAAATCTCAATATTTCACACTGTTTACCGTCAAATCACTCACACTATTTATTTTTGTAGAGTTGGCGTTGACGGTTAATTATTTTATTTTATTTGGTTAATTATTTTATTTTATTTAATTTTTTGATATGGTAGGTCAATAAGATATTGTGGGTCTCACCGTAAATTAACTATTAAAATATAATTGAAATTCAATTTAAACAAAGAAGAAATTTGTTTTGAAAAAAAAAATGGGGCTTTTACCTAATTAAGTAAAAAAAAAAATTATTTCTGCATATAAGTTAAGTGGGAAATATTTTTAGGGATAGCAATGAGATAGAGAATCTCCATTTTCAGTGGGGATTAGCCCCGTATGGGATGGCTCTCCCCATGGAGACGAAGGAAGGGCAAATTTTTTTCCATTAATAGAGACGGGGTAGGATGGGAAGTATATTCCCTACCCTATGAGAATCCTCTTTTCATGAGGATCTGGTAATATGATTATATAATTACTCTTAATATAATTAGTAATAACTTATATAATTAACCTATAACATAATTAGTAATTATCAGAAGAATTTATTTAAGTATTTTCATTATTATGTACGCTGAATTTTTAATATTTTTACTAAAAAAAAATTGTAGCACATTTTTAATATATTAAGAATATTTATATTTTACTTTTGTTTGGTTAATGTTTTTTGGGTTTTAATGTATTAATATTTTTTAAATATATTTATTTTTATTTATTTATTATTATTTATGAATTATATAAATATATATAAATTTAGTAAGACAAAATTCAAATATGAATGGGGATTAAATTGTCCCCTATGTGAGACGGGGACAGGGATGGAGATTTCCTGCTAAAGTGAGGATGGGGATAGGGGATGGTTCCCCCGCCCCCGCCCCGCCTCATTGTTATTCTTAATCGGAGTGGTCCCCCAGATATATTGTTTGGACTCCTCTAATAATTTATTTTACAGATTACTCGATTCGTCATATTATATACTTGATATTGGCCTTCAACTCAAGTGTTCTTGCCCCTGCCTAGTCTGGTGGAATCTCCTGAACAACTAGCTACACCTCCCGAGGCCCTGCCAGAATCACGCTCTATCTATATAGATACAAATTGTGTCAATTTTTTTAATAATTTTATTTTCATTATATATTGTTAAATATAAAAAATTAATTTTATAATAAAAATAAATTTGATATACTAAAAGAAATTCTAAATCAAATAAACATTCTTATGAAATATCAAAAAGTGAATAATATTGAAATATTAAATAAGAAAATTCTAAAAATAATTTTCATGTATAATCGGAAAGTACTTTTCATATATAGAAATTTTATATACAAAAATTATTTTAGTAATAATTTTTATGCACAAAAATTAACAAAAAATTTTTATTAATAATATTTATATAAAAATTTTTATAAGTGTGAAAATCAAAAGACATTTTTTATAATTTTTAATAATTGAAAATATTAAATTTATATAATATTTAAAAATTCATAATTTTAATTAACTAAATTTTTATATAATTAATAAAATAAATATAAATTATAAAATTAACAATGAAAAAAAAAAGTATGGCAGTGATAAACATGTAACAAATTATTAAAAAAAAAAAAATTAAAACTAAGAACATTGCCACTCTAAGTGGCAAAGTAATAAAAATCGCTAGTATAAATAGCGATTTTGTTATTGTCCAAAGTCACACTAACAATTATGATTGTGATTGTGAAAATTTCAACCTTCTTAAACCTGGCATAAAAGAGTATAGATGATAAAATATTTCCCTACCTATCTCATGTGCGGAAATATTTTTTTTTTTTTTTAAATTCATAGTATTTGCCCAAGAACTTGAATATTGATTTTCACAGTCGAATAGAAATCTTAGTCAATTAGGTATGGTCTGGTAGATCTTATCATCTCCTTTAAGGAATCAGAAATGGGAAGTATTAAGTTCGAGTTTTTTAAATCACAAATAATTGTCATCAATTTGACGAAAGATATTAAAGAGGAAGGCTACCTTATTGTGTAGCTTATTATATTTCTATGGGATGTTCCCCCTCTAAAGATGTAAACGAGTCGAGTTTCGCCGAGTTTTAATTTGTTTAGGCTTTGCTTGATACTTTTTTTTTTTTTATCTGAGCTCAAGTTTTAAATCGAACTTGAAAATTATATTCATGTTTGGCTCGCTTAAACTTGAGCTCAATTTATACTCAAATCTTTAATAAATTATAATTAAATTAAACTAGAACTCAACTCATTATGAAATTTATTTACAACTTATCAAAATACTCAACTTTTTAAATATTTATTTATAATAAAATAACTATAGTGAAAATATTTAAAACTAATATAAAGTAAAAACATCCAATTAATAAAAAAAATACAATCATAAAATTCAGCATTACATATACTACAAAGATATTAATTAATAAAAAAATATATTTTATATAATATGAAAATATTATGTTAGGTTAATTAAGAGTGTGTATATTTTAGTCAATTTGATTAGCAAAAAGTTTATGAGTATTAAAATATATTTTCTAGGGTGCCAAAATTATTAAGTTAATAATAATAATAATAATAATAATAATAAAGTTGTTTACTAGCTTATTAATTGAGCTATTCGCGAACTTATTCACGTGCTTATAATCGAGCTGTTCATGAGTCTAATCGAGCCGAGCTTTACTTTACTTAAATTTGACTCATTTATTCACAGAGCTTTAAAATAAGGCTCAAGTTTTACTCGTTTATAAAGCGATCTGAACGTAAACAAGGTTTTATCGAACTAAATACCAAGTTGCTCGCGAACGGTTTGACTCATCTATACTCCTATCCCCTCCCTAGTATTTAAAATAATAGAAATCTTAAAATCGTAGAAATATTGATTGAAATATTAACATTGAAAAATATTAATGTGATTTTAAAACATGAAAATTAACATGTATCCCATAGTATTAAACTCCGCCCGGCAGATTGATCCAATGACCTAGGCATTAAACCAAGTTAAATTTTTAATCAGATTTGTAACAAAAAAAATATGCCATCTTAACAGTTGAATTAGTGATTCGATGATCTCTCAATTTTTATTTTTTTTTCTTTTTCACTATATCTTGTTTTTATTTGGATAAATTACTATGATGTGCATTTTTATTTTCATTTCTAAAGATTTCTTTAATCATTTTGGATTTTCATTTTTTATTGTAAAAATTAAAAAAAAATAATTTAATTTTAATCCTTAATGTTAAATTCATTTTAATCTTTGAAATTCAATAATTTAATTACATTAAATTCTTAAATTGCTATATAATGAAATATTTATACTTATTTATACGTTTTGATAAAAAATGTAAGGATTAAAATTATTAAATCTCAATCTTTTTTTTAGTTCATGGTTTGATTCATGAAAATAATAGTTTAAAGATATATAAAAAATCTAATAACTTATTTATTGTAAACTGAAATATCTAATTTATTAATTTTTATTTTTAAATACTCATAAATTTTTTAATATTTTATATTTATTTTATTATATAAAATTATAAATGATATATTTAATAAATTATATTGACCAATTGGTTCAATTATTAATTTAACCAGACCAAGTTTAATAACTATGATGTAACCTTAAAAATTTTACATTAAATTTTGAGAAATATTTTGAAAGAAAAATATAAAAATTTATAAATTAAAATATGGTAAAAAGAATTTATTCATAAGATAACTATAATTATAGGGTGATTTAGAGTTGATAACTAAAATTATATGCCTAACAGAGTACAAATATAAATTTTGTCGGACAAGAAGTTTACCACTATAATAACATCACATCGCGTTTCATCTGCTGAAAAATTGCAACGGAATTTTTTTTTGGGCAATGACAATGTTCTCCCCAAGTCATATGTCAGTAACCTAAAACACATTTAGAGTGTTTTAGGTTATTGTTATAAGTTAAAAAAACACTTCTTATTTTTACTTTATAAACTGCATTTTCAAAACTAATTTTAATAAAAACATCAATTTACTTATTTTTATTTAAAAGTAATTTTAAAAAATAATTTTGAAAAAAATATAAAAAATTTTATTGAAAAATGCTTTTAAAAAATTCAATTTCAAACGGATCGTCAATATAATTATGGACCAATTTCCATTTCATATTCAGCTTGTTCCATTTTCTTTTAAATTTCTTTGATATTTGTCAATATTTTATTAATTTTATAATGAAACTTCACATATATGGGTTTATTTCGCATACATCATCAATATGGCAATAGACGGTTTATATATATCATTCGAGGTATCAACTCACGAAGCTGGATTATGCAAAATTACATTTGCTAATGGCAAAGTAAACAAATAATTAATAGAATCTGAGAATAGAATGCATATATTGGGTAATATTGTTCTAAATATACTCTCTTATGGGGCCAAATTGAGCAGCCTAATTCCTAAAATTATTCATTTAAATGACAATGCTACAACTACAGCACACAACAAAATAATTGAAATTAATTTGTTTCTTATCATGTGCAAACAAGAAGAAAGGGTTACTTGTGAAGATAAAACTGCATTAAACCACAGAACACGTAAAAATGCCAAAACGACAAGGATACATAAAAAATAAAATACAAAGATGCTGCAGGAACTCAGTTTGGCACTTGAGATTATTTTCTTGAGGCTATATATCAAGGCCCTTTATTTTTTTTTATTGTATCGTCCGTTTCATGTACGAATTTGATTGTATGAACTACTTGTAGAGATTGAATATCTGTTCTTTGTATCGGTCCATGACTTTGTCCCTTCGGATTTTCATGGTTGGGGTCAGCAAGCCACTTTCAATCTGAAATAGAAGCGCAAGTGAGGAAATGGCAAATATTGCTCAAACATCAATGCCAATCTAGTGAAAGCAGAACAACTTACTGTAAAGGGCTCATCCACAATAAGGATTGGTCCAATTTGGAAAGAACAGCCTGATGTCCTGCTCATGAGATTACATTCTTAGATAACAATTAATTTGATATCAAGCAGATAGATAGATCCAACATTCTCAAGTCAAGAATTATGCAAAAATCTGCTATTGTTGTTTCTAAAACCCAAAATTTCCCTTTTAAATATAATGCTTTCAGCTACCCAAGAGGCCAAAAACACATTGTATTTCAATATGTGCTCAGATGCATTATCTGACATGACCAAATTGGCAAATTCTACTTTCCTTTTTCATGTTAACAAATATACATAGTGCTAGTGAAACTGTGCAAATGTTAAATAGCTAAATACTGTTCATTAACATCTCTAGCACCAATCTTAAGCTACATATTCCTAACTCTTTTATTTTCGATGTGCTTGTCAAAACAGAGGTTGTATACTGATAAATTTTTGCATCAACTAGGAAGAAGTGGTGGATAGTCATTTAGATTTATCTAAGGTTGTATTTAGATAGAAAATATGAAATCTAAAGATACGAATTCAAGGTTTTGCAAATATAGAATTTGAACATGTGAAAGAAGAGTAAAAAACAAATGCTTCAACCATCTTAAGGAGCGCATTTGAAATTTAACCTTTAGCATGTCTTTGTGATGAAGATTGAGTTTGCTTAGATGCTTTTTAGTTATTTATATTTTTGGAGGAAAACTTAAATTCAAGTTTTTGGTTTATGCTTATATTAGTAAGTCTATTAGTGGAGTTAGGTGAAACATTGTTGGAAATATGAATTTGTAGAGAGATTTTAGTTACAAAATCTGTTTTAGTTAAAAAGAAATGGAAATCCTCATTTTAAGGAGAACAGGTAAGTGCTAGTTGCAGAGTAAGAAGCTTTCTCTTCCCATAAAAAGGCATCCTGTAGCCAAAAAAAAAAAAATTATTGTATTTGTATGATACTTTAGTGTTTCTAAGTCTACATTTCGTGAATTTGCAGTAATAAATTTAAATTGCTTCCTCTCTTCTTCAACTTGTGTTTTGTTATTTTAATATTTGAAGTTTCTATTTTATGTTTTGAGAAAGCCAAATTGATTTCCATACCTATTCTCCAACATGGAATCAAATCTCAAATGATCTTTGAGGGGCTTGTTTAAATGAAAAAAAAAAAAAAAAAATGAAGTCTTTTGGTTTGAGATGCAGCACAACTTCATCAAGTATGCATTTTATGGTTCAATGTCTAAGTCATATATTCATGATTTGAAGGAAAAGAAGTGTTTGAATGAGACCAAGTAAAAAAAACCGCAGATTGCCTCAAAAATGTGTTTAAAATGATGATTTCAGATTTGTGTTTTGTTGGAAAATATAATCTCACATGGGAAAAGTATAAGAACATGAAGTGGAATATATGTGGAGTAGATTGGGCTTAGCACAAGTCAATTGATTTTGTACAATGTGAGATTCCAACCCCACTTATATGGCTATTGATATCATTTTGGCCCACCACTCTCAAGGGCCATGAAGTGCTACATTGTATCAAAGCTGAAGATGGCCCAACAGCCGGATAATTCTGGGCTTGTATTTGAAAAAACTAGAGTTTGGGCTAGTCAGAGGAGTCTAGACCCGTTTGTTGACCTAGAACCTCAAAAAGTAGGCCTAACTGTGTTTGTTATGGGCTTCTAAGAGTAGACACATCTTAGGCAAGTAATAACTGGTCCAAACCTAATTGCACTTGAGGAGTATTGGAAAATATAATCCGACAAGGGAAAAGTATAATAATATAAAGTGAAATATATGTTGAGTAGATTGGGCTTAAGGGATCTTCATGTCCCTAAACTGAAAATATCTATGAAAGGGACCTAGGCAAATCCTTAAATTTCAAAAATTGAAGGAGGCCATCATGTCTTTAAACTGAAATGTTGATGAATAGACCTTAAACTCTTTAAACTGAAAAATGGATGAAGACCATGTCTTAAAACTGAAAATTTCATGAAGACCTTCAAGTCTTTAAGCTGAAAATTTGATAGAAGTTTGAAGGAGCCTAAACACGTCTAAGAACTGCTGAAATTTGATGTTCTTGATGAAGAGACGGGCATATGCCTCAAAACTACAAAAAGAAAGAAGAGACCAGCGTGTCTCAAAACTGCAAAAAGAAAGTAGAGACTTGCATGTCTCAGAACTGCAAAAAGATTAAGGGACCAACATGTCTATAAACTATAAGAAACTTGATGTTGGAAGGATGAGTTTTTCAATCAAGGAGATTATACTCCACGAATAATTCTTGTTGCTTGATGCTCCAAGATGAAGGCTTGAATCTGCGGCCATAGTTTCAAGGAGGAGCTGCTACTTGGAGAGATTTGTATCTAAGACAGAAAATTTAAATCTCTAACAAAATCTCATGGAGGAGTGTTGGAAATATGAGATTTTGTAGAGAAATTATAATGACAAAATCTGTTCTAGTTAAAAAGAAATGAAATCCTCATTTTAAGGAGGAGAGCAGGTAAGTATTAGTTGTGTAGTAGGAAGCTTTCTCTTCCTATGAAAAGGGCATGCTGCAGCAAAAGAGAGATAAAAAAAAAAAAACAGAGAAGATAGAGAGACAAAAATAAAGAAGAAAAGAAAGAAAAAAACAAAAAGTTGTTGTCTTTGTATGATACTTCTGTGCAAGTCTGTATTTCATGAATTTGCAGTAATAAATTTAATTGGTTCCCTTATGTTATTTCAAAATTTGAAGTTTCTATTTTATGTTTTGAGAAAGCCAAATTGGTTTCCATTCTTATTTTCCAACAGGTATGCATGGATATTTCCGAGCGTTAGAATCCAGTAGTGTTGCTTAGATATAGACATAAACCTAAGCATGTTGTTGGTAAAAAAGTTAGGCATGGCTATAAGCTACTTTTGTACTAATTCTTTTTGTGTGTGTGTGTGTGTGTGTGTGTATCAACGTAGTTGCTGCCTCAGTAAAGTTCAACTCCAGAACCTGTGTGTGGTTGAACTGTGTCAGTCCCCAATGTTTGGAAAGCATGTGAAAGCTACGGAAATAAGAGGAACTGAAGAAAAGTGGGGAGAAATAAAATTTTCCCTTATTTGGGAGGAAGGAGACATTCTACCAAAACAAATAACTTTTGGCTCACGAAAACCTCTCACTGCAGTTTCAGGGAAAGGAGGATTCAAATTTTGAATATACAGTATTTACACATAGAACCAGACATGGGTCCAGTCTGGGCCAATCCTGGTTCTGGTCAGAATTTTTTTAGGCTATCTTCTGTCCGTAACTAGCCTAGAACTACTAACTTTTTCTTTTTCAATTCGACCAAGCCGATTCACTGGTTCCAACCAAGTTTAGGAGGAGGGAAAAAGAGCGAGTCCTGCCATTCCAACCCAGGACTGGATCCAGTTTCCAAACATGCCAGGTCTGGGTCAAACTTGCAAGTGAAAAAGGCTATTTATACACATCTACCATGTAGATGAATGCAGAATTACATTTCTTGGTTTGGGACATTTCATTATCCAACTTCAGTGAAAGCTGTGATAGTTTTTCCTTCACTAAATTGTCACCATCATAACATGGCATCTTAAGAATTCCTATTTAATTAAAAGAAAAACCCTTAGAAAATATCACCACATTTGATATTGTTGACTTAGCATTTAAAAATAATTTTAAGGGCAAGGTTTTACCAATTCCTTAATTCTTCATGTATCAAACTGGTGAGCTGTTCCTTCCTCAGCTCAGAAACATTGGCATCGATAATGGACAACTTTTTCGCAGCTAGTAGTACTTCTTCTTTGTTTGGAACAATTATAGCTCCAAGACGACGTTGGTCCTACATATTATATATGGTCATGATTAAATAAATGTATAAACTGAGAAGTGGAACAGTGTAGGTGAGGACAATTGCTCACACACTTTCAAAAGCTGCAAACTATCAAGGATACAGACCCTTGAAATATACCTGGCCAATAACAACAATCTGTTGAATAAGAGCACTTCTCATGGCAGCTTCCTCGAGTTCTGAGGGCTCAACATTTTCACCTATTTCCTCCAAACAAATTTGGAAAAGACGTAAGTACAAATTTGGCTGCAAAATAGAGTTGAACTAGAGAACTTTACACTGCCGCTTGCTCAAGCATTAAAAAGTAAATAAACAAATGTACAAAAGCAGCCTGAAAATTTGAAATTTCTTCCTAGTAAAGAGTGAATGCACCATGTTGCATGACATCCCCATTCCACTGAATATGTCTGTGACTACCACATCTATAAACATAGCTTAACCTTGCAAAATGTGATATAATTGTTTTCATTTTCAGATTAAGAAAGGCATCTCACAAAGGCGAAGAACGAAGAGGAGAATACTGAAGTAAGCATTACTCAAGGAGAAATTGATAATTTTCAAAAACTACAATCCAACAAATGTCTTGCTGTAAAGAGTTTGGTGACACAGCAATAAAAATGCACTAAGCATTACTTGAGTAGCCAAAGGGGGCTGAAAGACATCATTAATCTAGAGTTCATAAAAATATTTCACTTTCTTAATGCACATATTATGTATATAAAGGGTGAGGATCTCCCAAGAGACATTTCAAAATTTGCAATGTTCTAGTAGGAAAACCATTTAGTTACAATATACCTGTTGAAAGAACTATAGTATCCTTAGCACGCCCTTCAAGAACAATAACACCTCCACAACGACGGCTTCGCCCTATTGAATGTTGAGGAGCAATCCAACCTATATCACCAGTGTTTAGCCAACCGTCCTCATCTAACACTTGCTTTGTGGCCCATGGATTCTAGTGGAACATTAACACCAATGTATCATCATAATTAACATTATGGAGCAGCTCAGCTATCATGAATTGAACTTGATATACTAATTGATAGACAAATTACTGATAGAGTTATCCAAAAATAGAAGGGAAGGAATTTCTATAGAAATCAAAGAAGAATGCATGCATATTATGAATTTTCAGCTCACAACATTGCTATAATCAAATTAGTACAAACAGTTTTTTACACCAGTAAATTAAGATTTGCAAAATTAGCTTTTGTTATGTTTGTTTCATTGTAATGGATTGAAATAGAAAATGCACCAAGAAAAAGCATTGAATAGGGTAGAATACAATGAACTAACCATTGCACATCTTTTTTTTGACTTCAAAACAAAAACATTAATGTAACAGGGATTGTTTATTGTTTTTGTTTTGCATTTCACTAGATGGGGTTAGCAAATTTTACAAAATTTTAAAATTTTCAATACAGATTTTGATCATATTAATGAATTCAAAATTTTTCACATATTAAGGTTTAGAGACAACTAAAGGATAAGACCTAATTTTGGGGACTAACCTGAGAATTTTCCAAATAAATGATACTGAATGACTAATAAAATACTGCTTTTTTTAAAATAATCTACAATTGAAAGGATCATTTTGAAATTAAAAAGGTTTTGTACACTTAAACGTGTGTTCTAATACTCTAAACAAGATCCAAAAATTTAATGGATTTAGTTAGAACATTTTGCAAATTTTTATAAAGTGACAGAAAAAAGTAAATTTACAATATATGTAACTGTCTTTGTGTTTTCAAGCAAGTCTTAAATACATTCTATAATAATAATATTTGTTGGATAATAATTATTAATAGTATTTCAGGAAAAAAAAATTAAAAGAGAGGTCAACTAGTTACTAATAAATGAAAATATACATCAAATTATCAGTAAATTCCCACCTTATAGACCTCAATTATTCATATTTGCAGAAACTACTACAATAATAACAAATATGTAAGTTTTTTCTGTTATGAAAGAAACCCCCAAAAAAAAAAAAAAAAAAAAAAGTTTAAAGTTTGTCGCCCCTCCCTTATCTACCCTTCCTCTGAAAAACACATAATCGTAGCAAACATACCTTGCAAATACACTAAACTTAAGTTTTAATGTTCACCAGAAAAAAATAGAATCCAGCTCTCAAACTCTATCTATGGACATAATAGCATTTTTTTTTTTTTCCAACAGCTGAAAAGCAAGAGTATCTTTAGGGAGGATGTCACCTTGTAGTAACCCATCATCACTTGTGGTCCCCTAACTTTCACAATCCCCTTTGATCCATCAGGAAGAGTTTCTTCAGTTTCAGCGTCTACAATTTTAAATTCTGTATGCTGAATTGGATGCCCAACTGAGCCAAGAACCTTCAAAATTTAAATCCAAAACAGTGTCATATAATATACTACTCTATCAGAAGGTACACATAACAAGAAAGGCAAGATAAATAGTTTCAACTAGGTGGCCAAAAGACCACAAAAAAAAGATGCATGAAGATGTTTCTTATTATGGCTTGATAACTTGAAAATAGAGAAAATTTAATGCAAAATGTGAAAAAGGGCTTCCTTGAGTAATTACAAAACCTTCAAGACTTGAAAGAGTAGATAACTTTCCATGAGTGTTGCAGATAACTTTCCATGAGTGTTGCAGGACAGTTGGTTCAATAAACACCACAAACTGACAACAGCAAAATGATGTCCTCCTAGTCTTTTGAAGTTAAAAGACACAGATCAGTGGATTAGACACATGTGGGTATGGTTATGATTTATAAAAGATTGAATTTGGATGAAGAAAACAAGCCACTGAGGGCTATTCTTTAACTGCCAGACCACAGTGAACAATAATATGATGTTTTCAGGTTTATTGATGTGACAATTTTACACGTATAATTTCAGGTTTCATAAACCTTCAATTTTAATCCTATGGGGTGTAAACAACCTTTGGAAATGATAAACCCATATATATGTGGATGTATTCTTTCATCGAATATATATCATTTTTTACAATCTGAATTTACAAATATAACCTTATAAGATATGCATAGTTAACAGAAAATAGCATACTGAATATACATATTCAATCAGCTTCAAATCCAAAAACACATGACAATCCTTTTGTTAGAACATCGACAATTTGATCGTAACTGGATCACACAAACAACTGACCTTCAGTGACCTTTTCCTTTTCCTCTTACAAAAAGTATGTCTATCCCATGTATTTAGGCTGAGCATGCTTGACTAGGTTAGTTGCAATATAAGTGGAACACTTATTGTCACGGTAAACACTGGCAATGGCCTGAAGGTCAATGCACACTTCATGAAGAATATTTTCTATCCAACCAAATTCAGACTACAGAAGTTACCACCCTATACTCAGCCTCAGCACTAGAACATGAAAACATAGCTTGCTTTTCGTTACAACCTAGATAGCAGATGCCATTACACATACAACTAATATTTTACCATAATCTACATATAGCTTGAAAGCTTCGACATCCAAAAAATTATCTTGTTTTGCATAATAGCTTAGCTTATGTGTATGTGTATAGACTTCAGCAATCCTAAATCTATAAGAGTTTTAAGAGCTAGAAATCTGACTTCAAAACTAAATAGGGCACATAATAATAACATATAAAAAGATCAGTAGAGACATAAGATATAGCCAATATTAGAAATTCAGACCTTACTTGTGAACCAAAATATTACCAAAATATATTCAACGTAATACAAATTAGGTAAATACTAATTAAAAGTAAACCAAACACTTCTCACCTCAATGGACACAACAATAAGACTCCACTATTAATTCCATACGATTATTAAGACCTCAATCATACAATGACTTGATATTCAACCTAACCCTTTCTTAGACCTTGTGATACAGTGTATATCAGCAGTAAATCAATTGGATAGATTTCAATACAAGTTAGTTGCTCATTTACTTGATCATCAGTAAAATTCAGCTATAAGGATCAGAGACCGCATGAAAGAATCAAGGGAATTAACAACTTATATATTAAGATGGTGCACTAAAAATTTAAGAGCTAAATTTTAAGTGCTAAAAATATGTGGATGAATCTTTTGCAAATTTGCTTAAAAGCCCAATTATTGATTGTGTTTAGTGCAAATTTTAAGTTAACATTTTAAGTAAATTTTAACTCAATGGAAACTTTCAAATGATATATAAAAAGATGTTATCAAACAACTTAAAACTAAAAAGAGCTGAAATTTTAAGTTTAGGTATCAAACGCCATGTTAAGTCTACTGTAGTTTCAGAATCCTGATTTTTATTTTATTCTCAGATAATCTTCTAATACAATATCTTGGTTGGCGGCCCATCCAATTTTATTGATCTTCACCCATTTCATTCTATAAAGCGAAGGAAAGAATCATTCAAATTTCTAGTACGAAAGGGCAGTTTTATCATAGATGTAAGACAACTAGAAAGGTTTTTAGGATCAAGATTTTATTTATGACCTCAAAGAAACAACATAAATATGTCTAGTAATGGCAAGACCAAGGGAATAAAATAAAATCATAAGTTTAAATCCAAATTTTATAGGCAACACATGCAAAGTTGCAGCAGGATTGAACCATGTATTATGATTGTCTTGTCTCAAACCTATACTTTTTTTTTTGGCAAAAAATAAAGAGCATGCTAGTATTTTGTTGTATTCTACTGCTGGTAAGTGGTAACTTGTGCTACAACAATTCATGGTCATCTTGCCTTGTATATTTTTTGTTTGCAATATTCCAACATAGGAGTGTCCTGTACTGGTTGTGTACAAACTAATATGGAATTTCCTTAAACACGGCCCTAGCATACACAAGTTCAAGTTTTTGGGTTCAATGCTTTTAAGTTTTCATGAAAACCACCTTAATTTTTTAAATTGCAAAATCAACTCTAAATTTCATGAAGTTTCAGATATTGCTTCAATGTAGTCAATGTTCAACTTAAGAACAAGAAGTTCAAAATTCCAATATTTATGCACATCTTACATTGCAGGTAGCTCGTCGACAAGCAGTAACTGGAGATGACTCTGTCATACCATACCCATTCTGCAATTTCACGTCAATTGCCTACATGCATTATAGACATCACTATAAGACATCATAATCACAAATCTCTTAAGTTAGCCATCAAAAAATGATGAACCTCTAACCTCAAAAAATTTATCAACGTATGATGGTAAACTACTACCTCCACTTATGCCAGCCTGCAAGGTACCATAGGCATCGATGATATAATTTCCAAGTAATAAGACAAATTTATATTCAAAATCCAAAAAGGAACAAGTTGACTTGAGATAAATAGAAAAGGAGAGAGATAGAGAGGGAATTCCCTTTTTTTGTCTTAGGAACCTTTTATTCAGTTTCTTTTGGGCAGGCGGGAGGAGTGGTTAAGAGCTTGTCCCCAAAAAAAAAAAAAAAATTGGAAACTAGGAAGAAGACTATCCATAACTTCTAATTGCATTTAAAGCCTTTCAACTTCTTCTGATTGCATTTAAGCCTTTCAAAAAGGATTGCCAACTTGAATAAATTGTTCAGCCAAAGAAAAAAGGAGCACCAACAAAATTTCACTAAGGTAATGACAGAATGACTAATAAAACCTTGATTATTCCAATAGCAGAGAAATAAAACCTTGCTTAATCCAATAGCAGAGAAATAAAACCTTGCTTATTCCAATGGTAGAGTGAATTTTACTGTAAACAAGCTTCTTAGCCAACATATGCACTGGTAACAAGATTGTAGCCAAGATTCTTGCCCATAGATAGTCCAACACTGAAATAAGATATGATGGTTGCTTCTGTGTCTTTGTCAAATAAGTTCCCTACAACAACAGTGAAATTAGTTACATAGCAGATTGTGTTGGCATGTAGCCATTACATTGTTAAAATTAAATTCGAGGAATCTCTTCAACATGAGATTAGATCTCAACTTTCATGCAGTTGGAGATAAAAATTTTATTAAGAAGATTTATAGGCACCAATAGAAAATACTTCCACAGATTAGAACTGTAACTGGTGGATCCCAAACTCCTTTTTTTTTTTTTTTTGAATGACTCATTCTTGCAAGACAAATATGACAATGCAAAGGATAACCCCTTGAAATTTTATTAAGAAGATTTGAAGACATCAATAAAAAGTATTTCAAAATGCTCAATGGGCATTTTATGGGATTTTATTAATTTCACTGACACATACTTCATATAATACCTCATGCATGTGTTTAGAAGCTCTATGCTAACAAGAGAACCATGCAATAAGAATCACAAGAGTGATAATAGGTTGGAATCAGATTGTGATAGCGAGGACCAATGGCAGAATCTTGCTTCAAAGAATACATAAAATATCATAAAAATGGATCCTCACAAATTATAGTTCCATGCATTAGAGCTCGCAATATTTCATAGAGTTGGGAAGGCAAAATATTAAATTTCAAACCTCATAAATTCTCTTCAACTCTGTGTAGGCAAGGCTGACTCTGATGAATGTAAGTGCAACAAGCTTTCGGATGGTAGAGCTTGTAGAAATCTGCTTTTGTATCCCTCTATACGGACAATGCATATAGAATCAAATAATCACCTCAACAAAATAAAACAGACAGGACAACAAAGCTAAGCAGGCATTCAAAATTTCTATATTCTTGAAAAGTACAAGTTGTGAGCTGCAAAATCAGGTGGTGGAAAAGAAGAAAAAGAAACACAAAAATAAGACATGCAATTCAGCACAAATCCTCACTCAGGAAATAAGACAAGATAAATTTACTATCAGAAAGTTCAGAATGAAGAAGATCAAGCCACCTATTACAAAGGCAACTTAGGGACTTAGCAGTAAAAACTTCTGAAGAAAGACAATTGATGGAGCAGTATTATGTTATCTAACCACCAACTCTCTTATAAGGTTTTTCCTAATTAAGATAGTGAGTCCTGTTTCAATTTCAAGTCTAATCATATCAGCAATGTAAATCATTCTGTTTAGATATCCAGATACTGCCTCAACCATCATGTATAAAAAATTTTAAATAAATAAACAAGTAATTTCTAACAAATGATTATTTTATCCTAATCAAGACTTGACATATCCCATCGACAAAATATCAAAGAATGCAGTAGAAAATGTTTGTGTGCCTTTAACTATGGGCAAGAGTCTACCAGTTCTACAAGCCAACTTATTTTTATTCAATAAACTCAATTTAAGATGAATATATAAGCTGATAGACACATGAACCCACAAAGATCACAGGCAATATATATATATATATATATATATATATATATATATATATATATATATATATATTTTCAAGGAAATAAGACACATTTTGCAACACATTATCTTCAACTTGAATTCTAAGAAGTTCCAAAATAAACACAGCTGTACACTAAAATTTAGATTAAATCTAGAATTTAGACTATATCAAATACAGTGAATCCTTCCCATCTCCCATTTAGGCCAATCTTTCAATACATTGATAATCATTAAATTAAATGTGTTTAGTAAGACGTAATAAGATGTAATATAATGTAATCAAATAATGTTAGAAATTCATTTGATTACATTATATTACATTCAATTACGGCCTACCAAATGCAACCTAAAAGCATAAGCTTCAATGTGTGGTAATACTGCACTGTGAATGATATAATTTTATTGACAAGGACAGACCTGTAGAGTGTCTCATATACCAAAGGAACAGAGATAATATAGTGGGGCTGATAATGCCGGAGATCTTCCTATCAACAAAAACAATGGCAATTGAGGTACATTAAATAACGTCAAGTTAGTAAGCAGTGCATTCAGCAAAAGATGGCAACCAATAGGTAAGATTATGACTTAATTTATTCAGGATCACTCCAACAGCTAACAATTAGGACATACTTACCCTTAATTTTGTCACAGTTGTGTATACTAGCTCAACACCAAGTGTCATTATGAAATACTCACAAGCGCGCTCATATGCATGCCAAGGTGGTAGCATGCTTAAAAATCTATCCCCAGGTTCAGCAGGAACAATGTCCCACAGATTATTTATCTGGAAAATAAGTGAAATTGAAAAGCCTCAGTAATAGGTTTAAGCATTGCCATCAATTGTGACCAAAAGAATCAGGAGATAAACAATACTATAAAGGTTGATTAATAAAATCTATAAAAATCAAACTGGATTCAAATGGCCAAACACTTGATCTAGAAAATATGAACCCAAAACAGGTAAGTACTACTAACAGCATAGCTGTCTCAAATGTGAAATCCTATATAATTGGAACATGTAAATTCAGGTACTTGAAAATACCTGACCTGTAGCCATCCCTAAGAGAAATTATTCACTTAAGAATAAAAATAAAAATAGCTCAAATAAAAATTTTGGCACTAAATTGATAATCTAGTATAATAGGTTCAAGGGCCAATCTGACTTTTGGCCTTCTAACTAATAATAAAATAGTAGTAATTTTTCTTTCCATTTTGATTCAGGGTAAAATTGCAACTATGCTTTTGAACTTGAGTAAAATGGGTGCAATGAAGAGCACAAGGTAAAATTGAAAAGCACAAAAATATTAGGTTTTTTTTTTTTCCAATTAGCCATTAAATTAATTATCTTAAAAGAATTTGTACCATATCTTGTGGAATGTATTTTAAATACATTTTATTAGGTTATTTTCATGAACAATAAATTTTTATATATAACCTTATAATAAAACTAGTGAAATATACTTCTACCTCTTCCCACCCCCACCCACCTCTCTCTCTCTCTCTCTCTCTCCCCTCACCAGACCCTCTCTTCTTCAAGTCCCAAGCATTTCGGAAATGGTATCAAATAAGAAAACATGTAGACTGAATCGGCTGTCCCTATCGTGAATATTTTTTCCAAGTTTTGCAAAATTACTCCAATAAATATTAAGAAAATACTTCAACCAAATAACATGATAGTCTTGCATGTCTAATAATTTAGAGTGATAAATATTAGTGTAGTCAAAGGCGCAAGCCTAGGCGCACAAGGCAGCAAGGGTTAGGGTTAATGCTTCTAGAAGATATAGGCGAGGCGCGTTTAACTAGGCACTCAATTTTTGCGCTTAGGCAAGGTTTTAGGTTTTTGTTTTTTTTTTTTTTTTCCCCCTAAAGGTCCAATTCTTTTCTTTTATTTTTACTTGAAAAATGAGGGTAGTTTGACATTTTTTAATTACTTTTTCTAAGAGGGAGTCTAAAAGACACTCTAGTATTTCTTTTGGGATTTTCATTATTTCTTTTAGGGTTTTTTTAGTACACATCTTGCAAGGTTTTATCTCTTAGTCAAAGAAGGTACAGTAAGAAGTCTAATCAAATACAAATTCCTACACAGTGAGCAAGTAATTAAATTATCTTTTAAAATTATTTTCTTTTACATTCTTCAATATTTACAATCAACAATTTTTTTTATAATCTTCATCTCTCTCTCTCTTTCTCTTCTATCAACAATAGACATCATCCTTTTGCTGCCTCCCATTAATCCTTTTTTTTTTTTTTTTTTTTTTTTCCTTTGCTCTGTAAATTTTTCTACTATTCTCTCTCTCTCTCCCCTCTTACTATCAACAACAGACAACCTTTGTTGCCTCCCTCTCTTCGCCCTTTTTTTTTTTTTTTTTTTGGTATTTCTATTTTCCTAATTTTCTTTGCTCTGTAAATCTTTCTACTATTGATACAAAAGTGGAAGAAGTTAAAGGATGTGAAATTGATGGTGCTGTTGAAAGTGATGAGGATTTGAATGATGATTCTAGTGATGGATATTAAAGATATTTTCTGTTGAATTTTAGAGTTGTTGCCTACTAAGTTTAGAGGGCTAGTTTCTGCTAAGTTTTAGGATTATATTGTGCTGAGGTTAGGATATGCAGAGTTTTAGGTCTATTTTGTGCTGAGTTTTGGACTATTTTGTGCTATGTAATTCGAAACTTTATGATGAGTTTTAGGACTAATTTGTAGCTAACCTTTATGGCTGTTTTATGATAAGTTTTAAGGCATTTTTTGTTCAAACTTGTCAATTGTTTGCTTTGTATTTTTTGTTTTGAACTTAGATGTGCTAGTTTATGTGTTAAAAATCTCTTCATTGTCCTAAAGATATAGAATATGCTTATATAGATGTTATGTTACTGTTTTAACAATCTACTAGGTATTATTGGATTTTTTTTAGAACAACACCTTGCTTCGCTCAAGCGAGCACCTTTATTGTGCCTTGCACCTCAGGCGATAAGAGGACCTATCGCCTTGAGTGCGCTTGCGCTTTTGACTACCTTGAAAAATAAATGGTTAAAAAAATCATTTATTATAAAATTTGGTTAACAAAAATGTGATTTCCAATACCCATATTGTAATGGGAAATATAGTATCCATAGGCTAAAATTCCAAACATAACGTATAGGCCTGTATTCAAAACCATTGTCCCAAGCCAAATTTCTGGCCGCGAGCCTGCAACATTGGTAACAACTTGGCTCAATTCAGACTCTAATTAAAAATCCAACCATTGAACTTATCATTTTAAACAAACAATTTATCCTATTCACAATTATGAGAAAAATGTAGCATTGTTAATGATTTATCAATGGTTTCTCTTTGTGATGAGCCACTAGTTGCAATATAGACACCTATTTGAACCATTAAGGAAGTTTAGATTGAATATAGAGAAAGAATGTGTTTTTTGGCCTTTCTAGATTTCATGTGTGTTGGGAAATGAATCCCACAATATAAAAAGGATTTATAAGTGAGTGGGTGTTGGACCCAGTACAAGCCAATTGGTTTGATATAAGTGGGTTTTAACCCTTACCTACTTATAAGCCCATATATGTATAGGTCCATGGACTTTATTATGGTATCAAAGCTTCATGCCCAAACGGGCTAAATCGTGGAACCCATGTTCAAACCTCCAGTTGTTGGACTGATGATGATGCCAGTCCATACCAAAGCTGAAGAAGAGATGCCAACCGGTCCATTTGTGAGCAAGTGTCAATCGGCTTGTTGATATTGGCCACGGGCCAAACCCGGTTACACTTGAGAGAGTGTGTTGGGAAATGAATCCCACATCAAATAATAATAAAATATAAAAAGGATTTATAAGTAAGTGAGTGTTGGACTTAGTACAAGCCAATTGGTTTTGTACAAGTGGGTTCCAACACTTACCTACTTATAAGCCCACATATGTATGGGCCCATGGACTTTAATAATGTGCTTTAAAGAGATTAAGCAGAAGTGCACAATGTAACTTGCACATTTCAGTGAGGCTAGTTATTCCCTGCATAAAGTTAATATGAATATTGAGAGCATAAAAGCAAAAACATTGAACCCAAACCACCAATCCATATACAAGTAATTCTTAGGCTTTGACCGCCAGCAACAGCAGGTCCTCAAAAGAAAAATAGAACTATTGCTAAAAGAGCTCATTCAATTGTTAGTGATGGTTTACTCTAGGTTAACTTGGCAAGGTTGTTTCTTTTTATGTAAATTATTTGCTACATTCACTAGTTTATCAACAGATCAAGTAGATTACATAAAGGAGACACTAATAGTATAGTCTTCTCCAATTAGTTAAAGCAGCTAAAGAAACGAGATAGCAACATTGAACAAACCTGGTGCAATAAATTCTTATGCGTAAGCATAACACCTTTAGGATTTCCAGTAGTTCCACTAGTATAAACAAGTGTAGCAATATCATCCAAGCTGATTGTTTTGTACATGAAATGCTGCCCTGCAATCATGTTGTTAGCTGAAACATTGCATTGAACCTATTGTGAGGTAAAGAAGTAAAAGATTGTCCACTTCTAGTTTTTTTACCTTTTTTCTAATAAATAATTACATATAAAAACTTTGTTCTACAGAATGAGAAGCATAATCAGTTTTTTCTATCTGTCCATGTGCTATTTACTTTCAGGTATAATTCAATTCAACTGGACAATAGATGGTTTGTCTTTTTGTGATATGAAGCACCAATTTTTGCATATTTACTTCAGCATTCATAATTTCCATTTAACAACTAATTATATGTGATTGTTTATCAAGACTCCCATATCTCAAAGTATATTTTCTCAATTTGGCTTGGCAGATTATGTGCACAATTTACTAAAAGAAGTTACAACTTACACAGGAGACAAGTGGATATCAAAGCATAAGCATGCTTAGTACTTTGATACAGAACATTTGTAACTACAAAAAGGGTTTAGAAAGAAAAATGAAAAAATACAATTGTAGCGCTATATGTCTAATAATTCAACATGTAATGGCACCAAGATAGAAGATGCAATCATATCAAACTGATATGGGGTATGTCAAAACTCAAGTTAGAATCCTTCCAAAGCAATGTGGTTGCGAACACTAAAATTGAAGTTAGAAGTATGCAGAGCAATTGAATTCCACCCCCAGCCCTCACCCACATCAACCAAAAACAAATTCTTAAATAATACAATCAAATAAATTGCTCTGTGGACTAGCTGAAGCAGTGTAAAGCTCCTATTTTTTTCCTTAAAACCCATAAAATTACTATGAGAAAATATCTGTCCCTTTTTTGGTTTGCTAGGATGAGGTTAGAAGCATAAGAATCTAATTTTAGATTTAGAAAAGGATCCACAGCTTCAAATTTAATCCTGTTTGGTTTTTGGGAAGAAGTAAACTGGAAAGGGAATCAAAGCATTCATTCCTATTCTTTGGCTGTTCGGCTACATGGAATGAAGGAAACCAGAATAAGAAATCAGGAAGAAATGAATCTTTATCACCTGATATTCATTCCTATATTGGGTTCCGGATTTAAACACCAGGAATAGTAATGAGTTAGTTTCCACTGGCCCTTTTACTTCGCAGATAATAAACAGCTAACACGCTATCACAGACCTCAAGGTGATTTTTATTTTAGTCTAAGCTCCTTTCTATCATATTAGAACTAGAGGACTGCAAGGGGACACTCATGGATATTAAGGAGAAACAACTAGAATTAAGATATACATGGTAGACATAGTGATCAATATCCTCCATGACATTCCTTCCATAGGTAACCACCAGCTAACATAAGTTATGTCTTTGTTGTCAAAAAATAGCATTAGGTATTAAGGATACAGATATGTTGTATTTTTCAGTCCATTCCCAATATACCATCAATTTGAGTTATTTTGCTAATTTCTTTAGAAAAATCATGATACAACGGCCCGTGAACAACACACTTTGGCCACAGCTCTCCAACAATGTAGCTGCAAGTGGAAACCATATGATTAGACAATATTTGTAATCATACTTAACCTGAAAGAACACCATCCCATCTAATTTTCCTGTGCCACAAATCTGCCCACTAAAAATGAAAGTTTACAACCATGTTTATAAATTGTAGCACTTCTTCCCAACTAATTACTAGATTCCATATAAATAACCTTTACCCAAATAATATACATGCATTAGTACATGCATACACACATTACACAACATATATATATATATATATATATATATATATATATATATATATATATATATATATATATATATATATATATATATATATATATATATAATGGATATTGATTTGTATATGTATATGTGTATATATGTGTGTGTGTGTGTACATATACATATACACATACATATACACACACACGCACGCACGCACAAGCGCGCACGCACGCACACGCGCCCCCGCCTGCATGCACGCACGCACACACGCACACACACACACACATATATATTATATATATATACATTATGTATATATATATATATATACATGTGACAAAATTTTACACTGGCAATAAGATGTTATATGTGTATAACAATAAGATACCACGGTTAAGAAAACAAAGATGGAGAATATAAATATAAAAAGATCACTAAATTCCAAACGGAAGCAAGGCAACCAACTCAAGTAATGCAGTAAATGAACAAACCTCATCAAATATTTGCTTTTCATTCTATCCAATAACCCAAAAACACTAATACTTAGAACTATGGACAAATGACATGCCTACCTAAATACCAACATTGATGCTGATTCAGTTTTCATCTTTCACTTTTAATAAATATACTAATAATTTCCAAAAACATGTAATTAATATTGTTGTACAAAAACAGTTTCTGCCAAGCTTCATAATAGCAGTCTACCATCTCAGCATTTGCTTTCTGTATCCACAAATGAAGACAAATAAATGACGACATTCCTTACAGAAAATGGAATGGGGATTTAAACTTTATACTCAAAAGACATCAAGGGAAAATTGTTGTAAGGGAAATTAAAAAAAAATATATATATATATATATAATGAGTTTTTTGAAAAAAGGTGAGCAACTTACTAGCATCATCAGAATCAAGCAAAGCTCTTCGGCTCTCTCGTCCCAATTCTGTGATCTCTTTGTAACTAAACACAGGTATCCCATCCATTCCATCAAAAGCTAGGCAAGATTTCTCTCCCCAAAGTAGAATGACAAAACTTATAACTGCCTTGGAATAAAATGTTTCCGCAATTCGATTGAATAATTCAGGACTGTCTACTGCTAGTGCAACACTGTAGTAAAGAGAATGGACAAAATCAGCATCATCACCAATGCCATAAACATTAAAGATAAAACAAATTTACACAACCAACCACAGATGAATTAATAAAATAAGATTGATTTATTGTTATTAGTTATGTAATTTGAATTTCTCTAGGCTAAACTATACTTATTTAAGTATTGATTAATTTAATGTATTATATTTTGGACGTTATGTCAATTTCTTATTGATTTAAATTAGTTTGCTAATCATTTTTTAAAATTCACAGTAGCATCTGATTCCATTATATTGATTTCGATACCGATATGGTACACTGTACTGCTATTTAAAACTCTGCTCAGAACTTCACACAATTTATAGAAATTTCAAATATGATTGGGGTGCCATTTGATCAAAGAATTTCTTCCCTTTTTGTCCTACATCACTAGCTTGCTCCATTCCCATCATCTCTCTTCTCTTGGTCTCCCTTCTCCAAGATCCTCCAACACTTTTTTATATTCTTTGCACTATTTTGCACCATGCTGGATCAACCTCTCAATTCATGTACAACTCATTTCTTTATATATAGGTTCGCACATCTTTAAGTCATACATGCATGATCATGATCCTTCCCCTTATATGATGGGCCCTAAAATACCAAATCTAAACGTCTTAGCATAGTAGTAAAAGCAAAGGCACACAACTCAAAATCCACCTCAAATGTGCACGTCAGCAAAACATTTTTAAACATACTGGAAACAACCAATAACAAAACCTTTTAAATAACACACTTAAAAAAAAAAACCAATAATTTATCCATAATATTAATTCAAGCTCATCGATCATCTATTCAAAAATACCAAAAGCTTGATAAATTGAAAAAAAGAATCAAGGGTGAGCAAACAGTCAGTTTAATTCAAAATCGAATTGAACTGAAATAACTGAATAACTAAAATTCACATTTTCATCAAACTAAACTGAACCAAACTTATATTGAAAATCGAACCGAACTAAAAAAGTTAGGTTCAATTGGTCAGTTTAAGCTGGTTTTAGTTAGGTTTTTTTTTTGTTATTTCTCTTTTTTTCATAAATTTGAGATAAAATGCAAGTAACTTGTAATATATGTTTAATAAATATATATGATATAATATACATATATTTTAATTAATATATATATTTAATAAATATGTAATTTAAATATATTTTAATATATATGTGAAGTTCAATCGATTCGATTTTAACTGAAACTTTTTAGTCAAAAGCCGAACCTAACGGAACCAAAATTTAATTCAAATTTAAAATTTTCAAACCGAATCAAAGTTTTTTAAAAACTAAACCAAACTAGTCGGTTCAGTTCAATTTTTGGTTTTAGTTCGATTATGCACACCCCTAAAAAGAATACAATGAAAAGGAAAATATTTTTTCGCAAACCTTTCTGAGTGATTGTATATTTGTAATAGTTCTTCAACAGAAGACCTAGATCCCCTCACAATATTAATTGCCCCCATGGCCATCATACCTAGAACAAATAAGAATTAAAATGCATTTCAACCCACAACAATTGAAATACAAAAAAGATATGCAACATATTAGACGTCTAAGCAAAGTACCATATAAGGAAACTATTTGTATCTACAAAGTAAAGTATAAAACAATAAGCCAATAATATCACTTTAAAAGGTAGCTTGTGGAATATGGATATGGTAAAACGAAGCATATTTTTCTTTTGGTCACCCTAGAAATTCTTAAAGGGGAGGTTATTGTCAGCTTTGAACCCCTGACACCCTACACTACAAGGTAAGCACCTAACCACTAGGCTATTATCCCAATGGTAAATGATGCATATAGCCATATAGCCATATACCTGCATAATTCAACTACAAGATGTTCAAATTTTGTTTTCTAAATTGAACCATTGATTTACACCTAAAAGGTCGAAAGATAGCCACATGTTTGCCACGAAAATCTAATTGTTGATTTATAAGTTCTACGATAAACACAGCATTTAGACTAATTTTCTGAGTTTTTATGGATTCAATACTACCAGAAGTGAAACAAATTTTATGCATGCAAAAGGTTATGGAAGGAGGGAATTTCACTTTGTAAACAGGCAGCATTTTAGTTGTGAACTTTTTAGTTTTTACATCCTAAATCCACATAATATTTGCAAAACAGTATATAGATAGACAAATTCAGAAATGGTTTGCAAGCACAAAATTTTTAGCCTTCTTTTTTACAATTCTAGAAGCATGATAGTAAATGACTACCTTGCCTTTAGAAAAGACTAAAAAACGGCTTCTGGATTGTTGGATGCAAGAATATATTTAATGACCGAAAATCCAAGTTCCTTGTAAAGAGATGCAAAAGCAAGGAAATGATAGAAAAAGAAGATGCCAAATTTTAGTGTCGTTTCTTCACTCAAGTATTGTTAATGCAAGAGACTGTGGACCAAAAGCATTCCAGTAGAAGCAACAAACCTCCATGGCTAAGTATGAGCCAACACAGACTCAATTATACAAGTTCACCCAACTCACGCACAGCATAAGGGAGAGGCAGAATATTGCAAGACAAGAGAAAGGCTTGATGAGAACTCAACAATATTCCAAAAATAATTGAAATTTCCATGTACCTTGATCTGCTACAAGCCATCGATATGAATTATCCGCAAAAAGAGCAAGTTTATCATTGGGCTTTACACCAATAACTCTTAATCCTTCAGAAAAATGTAAAATTTCCTGCTCCAACTACAAATTCATAGGAAGAAGAAAGGTTTTATGAGAAAAATGCTGAAAATGAAGAGTAATTTGCTTTCTACAATTATTGAAAGGATCCAAAAAAGCATTGAAGATTACACAATCAGCATGAGTAGGAAGAAAGTAAATAAAAAAAATTGAGAGTTAGTCAAAATGAGCCAAATGAATGTATTCAGTTGAGTGAACTCATCTATTAAAGTGTGAAGAGAGTAAATCAATATTCGTGCAGCAACAGAAATTTAAAATGAGAAGATGTACTGATAATTTGAAGTTATTCAGTCTTATTTGGGCCAAAAACTTCAATGATCTTCGAAATTTCCAATGAATATGCATTGGTCCAGAATGTTCATGCAGTTCTACATTAACCTATATAAGGAATTTCCATTGTGCCCACAAGTTATTCTTGCATCAACCAGTTCCCCCATTTTATTCTCTGTAAAGAATATTGGAGAAAACTGAAAATACCCTATTTTAAGAGACCACTAGTCCAATACTGCACTTCCATGATGCAACTGTAATTGTTTGTGCATGATGTAATCCTTCACGATAGGAGTTCCAAAGCTGTTTTTGATGCCCAAGCACTTACTTCGCACAAGTCTGATGATAAGAAGCTTAGTTGGGAACAGGATTTCATTGTTTTAGGAAGTAGGGGTAATTATGTATTTTATGTTCTTTGCTGGAATAGTTGTCCAGATGTCTTTAGGAGTCTCTATTTTGTTTTGATTCCTTGTTGCATTAGGTTAGCATTATTCTGCTTAATTTTCCTGGGAGTCCACAATCCTTAAGGGGATTAATTTGGAAGGGCTGTATGCCTAGTTTTACCTCTGCTATTTGTGCTCTCCTGTTACAGTACAGCAGGTGCTGTTCACAGATTAAAAAACAGCCACATATTTCTTTTCTTAATATAAGGTGAAAAGAGAGAACAATGAGATCAAAGATCAATCAAATAGGCCGAATTTTCTTGTTACAAAACCAGGAAAATAAACTACTAGCAACTGGATTTTTTTCACTTAATCTGCCTACAAAACTGAACATTACAGCTCTATTATAGCCTTAAAATTCTACTTAGCTTTGAATTCTACTTAGTTTTGAACATAAGATCCTCATAAAATACTCTTTCAATAAAATCTACCATAATTAAAAAAGATTAATAGAAGGCATAAGTAACACTGATTTGAAACCTGCTACACTGCTGTGAAAAGTAATTATTATAGTTAATTGAACCATAACTTCAAAATATTCCTGCATCGATTATTCTCAGACAAAACTATAACTATCACATACTCAAACACACCACATAAGCAATTAAACAAATGCAGATAAGTAGGCCATCTCAAAAATTATCAAATATGAAGAAAAAGATGTTCTATCCATATCAAAGCACAACATCCATACCACACATTCTGCTTTTATTCTTTTTTCTTTGGGGGGGCGGGGGCGGGGGCGGGGGCGGTGGAATTGTGGAGTATGCTGGGTAATAAATATTATGTATCCACAAATTCTACTACAAAACCAAAACCATGCACCAAAAAAATATCTGAAAATGAACAAAAATTTCATAAAAAAAAATTAGGAGAATCATATAGGGTCCATTTGGCATTGAGTTTAAACTTACTTTACAAAGTTACTTTTTGATATAACTTTTGACTTTTTATTTATATTTTAAAAATTTTTATTATTTGTGGTAAAAAGAACAAAGCTAAAAAAGACAGTTTTTTCATAACATTGATTTGCTAACTTCTCAACTCTAAAAGAGGTTTGCCAAAATTTATCTAAACGCAATGCTAGACATGCACATAGCTTTTTTTTTTTTTTTTTTTTAAAGTATTGGGTAAAAGGATTCGAATCTGGATCTATTGCCCAAGTGATATATGCACTTACCACAAGTGTGCAAACAAGCGCCTAAATCATCCAGTGGCTATAATATGAATGTTACTAATCATTTATCCAGAATAAAAGAAGGGAGGTGATATTAGCACTCTACAAAGGGCTTCTAGCACTCCTATTATTAAATTTATTACTCAAATGGACAATCTTGCCCTTTGTATTTTATAAAGATTTTATGATACCACATTTATTCTTTATTGATCCTTTAAAAGAAAGGGGAAAAACGGTTTTAACTCTTACTAGTTTCTTCATTGATCTAAGTTTCAATTTCTTCATCTTAAACCTTTTCGTATCAATATCTTAGTCCGAAGAAATTTTATATCCCTGTCGTGTTCCCTATTGCTTTTTATATTCATGAATATAAAAAATTAGAAAAGAAACAACTGAAGGAAATTGATTTACGTAATGAGAATGAAGCATAAAAAATCCATTAATTCTACTGAAAGTCATATGCACACGCTAAAATAAATTTGTACTCGAATGAAAACAATGAATTTAAACAAAATAGGAAGTGAATGAATAAAAATTCAGAAAAAAAAAGAAAAAAACTAAGATGGTTCAAAATCATTTTCCCCTAAAAGCCGAATTTCAAATTTCATTGATTTTAGGAAATTTCTATTCTATTATTCATGTATTAGAAACCCCATTTTTATAAACAAGAAACAAAATGAATGTAGTAAAACCCAGAATACAAAGCTCAGATTAACCAAACAATTAAAAAATATATATTTAAATATCAGCACCAATAACTCTAAATTTTATTATTGTTTCTAGTTAAATCTTTTAAGCATATAACTAAATTAAAAAAATTGTAACAAAAAATAAATAAATAATTCTTTGCAAAACAAATTCTTCTCAAGTCTATATTCATCCAGTCAAATCTGGACAGCACAAACTCTATATGTCTTATTTCTATTTTAACGTGATATATATATATATATATATATATATATATATATATATATATATATATATAAAACATAAAAAAACATAAATTATTCTAATTTAATTTATTTATTCAAACTACTATTATTTCTTTTTTAAAAACATACAAATTATTACTAATGATTAAAACAACAAATTTTAAAATTTATAATGCAACAAAGTAATAATTTACACAATGAAAATCAAATTAAAATTTCTCTAACTTATTAATATTCGAACAATCAAAGTCAAAAAAATTTCTCTAGTTTCTTAATATTCGAAAAAACATTAAAAAACATAAATTATTCTAATTAAATTCTTTTTTATTTAAATTAAATATAATTAACTATATATTAAATTAAATTTGTTGAATTTGTTCTTTCTTTATTTAAATTAAATTAAATTAGATAATTAAATTATTAAATTATAATTATATAATTATAATTATTAAATTTGTTTGACATGATGACTTAAAAAAGTTAATGAGAATAAAATTAATAAAAATAAAAGTTTATGGATTAGATTAAGGAAGAAAATAACTATGTTTTTATAGAACAAATTTAATGTAATACTGGCAGGGGAAGGAAATATAATTCATCTAAGAAAAAAAAGTTCTATTAGGATTAATAATTTTAATGTCCAAAGCTAATTCTATTAGAATTAATAATTTTAATATCTAAAACTAATTAGTGACCTAACGAAATATGAAAGAAAATTAAAACCTGACATCACGAAATATGAAAGAAAATTAAAATTTGAGTATTCGAACAATATAAATAAACAATTAATCTTAAAAATTAAAATTAGATTCCTTCAAAAAACATAAAATTAGATTTATAATAGTAGTTCCATTATATATTAGATTTATTTTAATCTTAAAAAATAAAATAATTTTAATAAATAATAGTCAAAGACTATAACACCTTCAAATTAAATACACAACTAGTAAGAGCATAACAAATAAAACATAAACAAATATATTTTTTCTCCCCCTTACCGTACATTTACATGTAGTATAGATTATATTATATTTTTTTCTTTTTTTTTTTTTTTATGTTCATGAATATAAATAGCAACTGAGAACAAGACATGGATATGAAAATTCAAGGAAGAAATTGAAACCCAAAGAAACCAAGTTAAAAACCTTTTTTTGTCTTTTTGTCTTTATTTCTTTTTAAGGATAAATGTGATATTATAAAATCTCTACAAAATAGGAAAGGAAGGATTATCCATTTGAGCAATACAATTAAATAAGAGTGCCTGAAACTTTTTATAAAGTGCCCCTAAAAAAAGTAGAATAGAAAATAGGGCCTAATAAATGCCCTTTAAAGTTGAAAATATTTCTAAACATTTTCCTCAATCAAAAATTTAAAATATTATCCAAACAAAAAGCAACCATAAATAAGGGATTCAGAAACATCAAACACAACTAACCTCTTTATAAGTCAAATTAGTAGGTGGATCATGATATGGATCCACCAAAGCAACCCGATCACCATATTTCTCCGCTGAAGTCCTCCAAATATCAGGAACTGCTCTCCACTCATCATCATGAGAGGCGAATACACCATTTCTTGTAAGCAATACCTTCTCTAGGTAAGGCGAACACTTCCTTACCTTCTTTTCCTCTATCTACCAAATCAAAAATACAAATTCACCAACAATTTTAAACCAAAAAAACATGAAAAACGCATTAGAAATTAAGAGAATTACCTTGGCTTCACAATTAACTCGAAATCGACGAATCGAAGAGAGATTAATGCATTTTGGAAGGAAGATTTGATCAAAACTATTGAAATTACACAAAAATTGATGAGAAGCGATTCTATGATTACAAGAGCTGAACATAACCATTGTATTTGGAGACGAAAGAGTAATTAACGGATTCACCGATCCTCCTCCGAAGGCCATAACTGACAAAAATGAACATGCAGTGATGGTTTTTTTTTATCGGAAGTACAGAGAAAAAGCGGAAAGGGCGAGTTTTTAGCAAGAAGACAAAGAGTAGTGGAGTGTTTGTTGTTTGAACGTGACTGAATGATAGTGAAGCGCTGGGTGGGAAATTGATTAGGCAAAAATCATCATTTTGACATACCGAATGTCCTAGATCATCGGTATTAAAATTTGTCTAGAAGTGGAGTGGAGCGGGGAGTTGATGAGCGGCCCATCTCGTATTTGACACAAAAGTGTTAACTTTGTTTGGTTCAGACTAGATGGCAAGGCCGTAGGATTCAAGGATGTAATTAATTAAAAATCAATCAACCAATCCGTTTTTATTAAATTTTTAAATATAATTCCATTAAAAGAACTTAATACTCAAAAAAACATGTGGTCAAGCTAATTTCGATCAAACAAAAAAAATTAATACATGTTGAATTGAATGGAATTGAACATGAACATGGTACAGTAAAGCAAACGGAAATGAGGTACCTGCCCTAGAGATTTTATTGAAAATAATCGAATGATAATATCTAATGATATTTATAGATAGTAGGTCCTAATTTTATTTGAGCAAAAAGTAGGGGATTGTAATATGAACTAGATATTGAATTTGTATTACTTTTACTAGTTTGCTTAAGACACATAATACAAATGAGGAATGGATTATTCTCTTTTAAGTTGGGCTTTGTTGGTTATGTACTACTCGTTAGGGCTATGGTCCAGTCTTAACTTATTTAGTCCCTTATTAGTGGCCCCCTATTTCACCAAAGTGAGTGATACGAGTACTTCGGTTGAAACATCTTTGTGTGCAAGTAGCCCAATTCGATCTAAGCAAGATGTCCCTTCATTTCAACTAAAATGGTTCCAGCGAGGTGCACCCCTCAAGACAATTTTTGTTATGTTAACTTTGTCAACGAAGTCATTTCTATAGAAGTTCGAGGGTTCATGTCTGTTTTCCACACACATGGTGAGTTTCTACATTTAATGCAAGGACAGCTTCTTTTTCTAAAAAGCTGTCACGTGGGTCGATTATTGCCATACAAGCTTATGTTACGCCATTTTTGAATTTAAAATTATTAATTGGCGTGTGGTTTTAAGTTTAAGTTAGAAAACCATTTCATTCCATCTTCTTCATATCCTTCTTTCCAATTTTCCCTGTATGCTATTTACTCAAGAAAAAACCCTTATATTTCAGCATCCCTTTTCCTTTTCTTGAAATTTCTTCGTAACGGCCCCCAAGAAAGAAGAAATTTCTTGCCAAAATATTAAAATTGATTTAGAAATGCCTGGGGTGAAGCGGCCTCAGTTTTAAAGGCTGCTGATCTTAGCCCTTACGTTGAAAATTTGGAAAGTTAAGAAAAATTGGCCATTGATCTACGAAAATCTTAGGATAAAATCTTTAAAAGCGCTGGTGTAGGGGAGACCCAGGAGATGTTGAAGGATGATGACCACTATATCATCTTCTATCATCAAATCAAAGCTAGTCTTCAGTTCCCTCCTTCTCTATTTTTAATCAAATGTTTCAACTATTTTTGCATCAATCTGATGATGCTCTCTCCGAATTCCATGCAAGACTTCCATCAATTCGAGGTCGTTTGCAAAGCTTTGGGTATTTGGCCAACAGCCTGCATATTTCAATGCCGCATCCAATTCACTCATTTGAATGTTTGGCGAGTATGGTGCATTTGAACAAAGCCAGGTTGATGTCTCTTCAATAGTAAGACAAATAAAGTGGCGAACTGGCATACTAAGTTTGCTACTGTAATGATAAAAGAAAAATATCAAAGTGGAGAAGGTTTTGGCTTGAGAGGCTCTCTTTAAGTACCCGCCGTGTACAGGCTTCCTAATACTACAATGAACCTTCTTCCGGAGGAGATAGTGTGCATGCTAACTTTGATCAAGGACAATTACTCGTATGATATGGCGAGGTTGGACTATGCTTCGTAAATAAAAGATGCTCAAGGTAAGGTTATGCACCTCATTATTAAGGAAATTATGGGGTGAGTTCTCACCTCATGGTTTCTGTTAATCTCAAAAATTTCATGCTTTTTATTTTGCTAACACTTTATTTGTTTTTTCTTTGATTTGTAGTTTATATCACTAATAAGGACAACACCTACAAGAAGATTCGCAACCTTGAAAGGGTCTTAAGCCGCTTCCTTATAATAAGGCTACTTTTTTACCTCTGCTCTACGAGAGAACCGGTCAATTGAAGGCGGCTACTATAGTGAACTGGTGAGTGGAGTCCTCAGTTGGGGAGAAGAGGAAGGTGTCCCTAGAGAAGGAGAAGCCCAAGATAAAGAAAAGAATCTAAAAATCCCTGAGGGTTGCTGAGAGGTCAAAATCTAAATAAAAAACGACAGTGGACGGTGCCATTTATAAGCCAGCACCTATTGCCACGCTCTTAGAGGGCCCCTTAATTAATTTGCTAGAGTTTAGCAATAGTGAGGACAATCTAACAGTCACCAAACTGGTCCACCAAGCTATAAGTGACTCTTCTTCTTATTCTTTTGAACAAACTATCTCTGACTCCTCGAGGAATTTCCTAGTTAATAGTGAATTTTTTGATTTGATAGTCGAGCGATTTTACAAAAGGGTGCTTGCCAAGGAGATAGCGGATAAAGTTATCTAATCCTTGTTAGAAAGGGATCCCCTTTAGTCTGCCATGCCCTCTACTAGTCCCCTTACAGGTATAGTCTTTAAGTTTCCTTCTATTCTTCTTTTCTTTTCTTATCCAGGCTCTTCTCCTACTTTGATTGTTTATTTATTTATTTTTAATTACAGGAACTGCTAATATAGCTCATGCTACTTCTTCCGAGATGTCGGTGCAGCAGGTATTTATGGATGATCTTCTAAAGCATATGGATCATATGGACAATTTTATTCCTTTCTTTACTTTTCTAATCTCTGATCTTGACCTTTTGCTAGGTCAACATAATGAGCCACCTTGCCTAAAGAATGCTGGGCTTCTAGCTTAATTGGTTCCTAATCCAAATGAGGCTGCGAACATTTTGGTAGTCAATAATCTTGATGCTGCCCTTTCTCAAGGGGATGCCGACAAGGGGAATTCATCTCACCCTAATGAGATGTGAGAAGATGGGGTTCAAGGCAAAGTGGTAAAGATTGAATGCCCAACTTGTCTTATCGAAGTGGTAGATGAGGCAGTGAGTATAGAGACTCTCATTTCTTCCTTGCCACTAAATACGAAGGCTCCTTCATCCTTTAAACCAGCCTTCCCAAAACAATTGTTACTTGATATAGATGCTACTTTGGACGAGGTAAGCTCATTTACCTTTTTTTTTTTTTTGCATATATATGTTTTTCTTCTTTCTTTTTTTTTTATTTGATTGCCATCTTATTATTATCTTTTTTTTTTAGCTCTAATTGTCTCAAATCAACAAGTCTTTAGGGGAGAAAGTGAGCAAGTTCGCTCATTAGTAATTCGTGGTGCGTCAAACTCTCTCAACTAATTATGATGTAATAATCAGGCAGCAAGCTGCGCTTTCCGACCTTTAATCCTCATCTCATAAGGTTATTATTGGTCTGATTGCCTCTTTGAAAGCTACTCTGGAGGAGGAAAGGAAGAAACATATAGACCCTTCGAAGTTGGAGTCATTAAGAAGCGAGGTGAAGAGGCTATCAACAGAGAGAGACCACTTTAAGGGCCTCTTAACTAGGAAATCCAAGGAGTTAGAGTGTGCTACTGTTAACTTCAACTCCTAATTAGCTGACCTAGAAACTAAGTTTAAGGCTAAAGATAGTGAACATCAGGATCACCAACGACTGTTGGTGTGCTGCAAGTTGAGGCTGAGAAGATGAAGGCCGAGTTAACAAATCTTCAGGAGCAAGCCCAAGACTATCCGCTTTTGATGAATAATTTTCAAGTGGTTGAAAAACAAGTGGAGGAGCTCCAAACTAAGCTCCAAAGCTCCAAATGTCTTCGCAAAAAGATAGAGGACAAAAAGGCTACCCTTTTGACAGACTACTTAAGTTCTCCTGACTATAAGGGTCAACTCACCATGGACTGTGGGGCTCGAGCTATTCAATTTTACAACTTAGCAATCGATGTTTGTGCAACTAAGTTTTCGGACGTTCTAACTCATGTGCTAAAGCGGGTATTTGTTCCCAGTTCATCTTCATCTCCTGCCTCCTCCAGTTTTGTTTGCCCTCAAAGCATTCCTCTAACAAATTAGTCTCCTCCAGCTTCATGATGATTTTTTTTTTTTTTACATTGTACAACTTTGAACACATTTGTAAAAATTTTAAAAAAATGAAATTACATTTTTCTTTCAATCTTGTCTTTTAAATATTTTGTTTCTTCAGTAAGATAACATTTATTTGGTTTTGCTGAAGTAGACATAACTTTCAGATATCATCTTGCTTTTAAGTTGTTTGAGGCCTTCTATGACTTATTGAGTGATGTTGCTTTCTTTTATATGACTTAGACCAGACCTCTCAGTGTCATGAGTTCTATAAGATTTTGACGAGCTGTTCCAAGTCACTTAGTTGGGCTTTTGATCTTCTATTTCTTTTTATTGGGCACTTGCTCCCTTAACAGAGAGTAATCTCCCTTTTTCTTTTTGTTGGGCACTTACTCTCTCAACAGAGAGCAATCTCTCTTTTTTTTTTGTTGGGCACTTACTCTCTCAACAGAGAGCAATCTCCATGATTGCTTTTATTTCTTTGGGAAGGAATAATTTTAAGAAATAAAGAGGCCTTTTATTTCCTTATTGATAGTACATCTTTAGGTATTAGATGTTCCAAGTATGAGGAACTTCCACCCCTGCAAGGTTACAAATTTGTAAGTAGCTGGCCTTATAACTTTTGGTACTTTGAAGGGTCCTTCCCAGCTTGGTGCGAGCTTGCCCATTCCTTCTCTTTTGCCTATAGTTTTGAGGTATTTCATGACTAGGTCTCCTTCATTGAACATATGAGCTTTCGCTTTTTTGTTGAAATAATTGCTTGCTTGATTTTTGAAGATAGCCATCCTAATAGCTGCTTTTGCCATCCTGATTTTTAAAGGTAGCCGTCCTGATAGCTACTTTTTCTCTAAGCTCTTCAAGGAGGTTTAGATCTATTTGTCTTTCATGATTATTCACCTTATTATCGATGAAGTTTACTCTCCCACTGGGCAAGCCGATGTTGACTAGGATGACTACTTATGTTCCATATGTCAAAATGAAAGGAGTCTCCCCAACAGGTTATCTTGGTGTTGTTTGATATGCCCAAAGGACGTGACTGAGTTAGTCTGCCCAATTTTGGCCAAATGTGTCCAATCTCCTCTTTGACCCTTGAAGGATAATTCAGTTCATCACCTCAGCTTGTCCATTGGTTTGTGGGTGAGCTACTGAGGAGAAACGATGTTTTATGTTGAGTCCTTGGCAAAAACTTCTGACTTTAGCTAGTAGGGTATGCTAAATCAACACACAACCTTATTTCATAAAAAGCTTATGATTTTGTTTGCAGTTATACTAGCCATAGGTTCGACTTCTACCCACTTGGTGAAATACTCTACTACTATAAGTAGGGATTTTCTTTATCTAGATGCTATGGGAAAAAACCTATTATGTCTATTCCCTATTTTGTGAATGGCCATGGGCTAGTGATCGCCTTTTGTTCTACTACTGGTACATGTTTTCCACTGGAAAATTTTTGGCAAGTTTGACATTTTCCAACAAAGGCAATTGCATCTTCTTTCATATGGGGCCAATAGTACCCCTGCCTAATGATCCTAGCAACTAAAATTTTTCCTTTAATATGCATTCCACAGCACGCTTCGTGAATTTTTTGGAAGATGTATCTTGCTTCACTTGGTCTAAAATACCTTAAACAACAGAGGGAAAAGGCTCTTTTATGTAGTACACCTTGGTAGATTGAAAAGTGAACACTTTACTGCTTGTCTTTCTTTACTTCTTTAGTGTCAGTGGGTAATTCATTTTTCTCTAAGTAGTTCTTTATAGGATCTATCTATGAGGGTTCGTCATTTATGTCCATTACTTCCTCTCCCTCTTAGATGCTCTAGAAAGCTAAGTATTTTATGAAGATCCTTCTGAGCTACTCGACAAGATGGGTGGTGGCTAGTTTAGAGAGGCCATCTGCCTAGCTATTTTGTTCTCTTGAAACCTTGTGCACTTGTAATTCCACTCCTTTGTCTTTCATTTTTTGGACTATAGTTTTCGTCTTTTGTAAATAGTTGATCATGGTAGCTTCTTTAGCCGCAAATTCTCCTATTATTTGCCCAATAATGAGCTATGAGTCGCTATAAACATGGCGTGACTACAACTGTAGGTAGTCTACCAATATTAGTCCTTAGATTATAGACTTATATTCTACAGTATTATTAGTGGTTTCAAATACTTATCTAAAGGCGAACTCTAGTGAGAATTCTTGGCCATTTCTTGGAACAATACCTATGCCCATACCATCTTTGCTACTAGCTTCATCGACAAATAGCTCCCATTTAGATCCTTGGTTTCCAATTCGCTCTTTCACCCTCTATTAGCTAGTTGGCCTCGTTATTTGTTTCTTTAAAATTAAATAAGCATCTGATATGAAATCGACGAGGGCCTGTGCTTTGATCGCCGACCTGGGCTTGTATTGGAGGCCATATTATCATAACTCTGCTTACCAGTATAGCATTTGACCTGATGTCTCTGGCTTGTGTAATGTTTTTTGTAAGGGCTGGTCTATTACGATTACGCCTTGGTGAGCTTGTAGGTAGATTTTGAATTTTATCGCAGATAGCACCAATGTGTAGGCTACTTTTTCAATAGGGAGGTAATTCAGCTCGGTGCAATGTAACACCTTGCTAAAATAATAGGTTGGCCTTTGTATGCTTCCTTCCTCCTTAATTAGCACTGAGCTTACTGCTTGCTAAGAGGCTAACAAGTAGATGAATAATTGTTTCTCAGGCAGTGGTTGGCTTACCACTTGTTCCGAACTGAGATATGCCTTTAGTTTCTTAAAGGCTTATTAACAATCCTCAGTCCATTTGAAGTTGTCAGATTTTCTCAATTTTTTGAAAAAATGAGGTATTTTTAAGCAGACGTTGATAAGAATCTATTTAGGGCGGCAATTCTACCTATAAATTGTTGTATCTATTTAACATTGTAAAGTGCAAGCATGTCCAGAATTGCTTTGACTTTATCTGGATTTGGTTCGATCTCTTTTTCACTCACTATACACCTTAGAAATTTGCCCCCTTGAATAAAAAAAGTGCACTTTTTAAGATTTAGCTTCATTCCATATTCGTTCATGATTCTCATCAATTTGGCTAAGTCCTTTAATAATCATATCATCCACATTTGCCTCTAGGTTTTGTCCAAGCTGCTCTTTGAACATCTTGTTGACTAATCTTTGGTAAGTTGCTAATTTTTTAGTCCAAATGGTATGGAGACATAACAATAGATTCCTCTTCCTGTTATGAACGAGGTCTTTTCCTTGTCATTGGGGTGCATGCAAATTTGGTGATACCCTTGTTTAGTGTCTAATGAGGACAAATATTTATAGCCTGCAATTGTCCACCAACTTGTAGATCATTGGTAAGGGAAAGAAATCTTTTAGGTAAGCTTTATTTAGGTCAATGAAGTCCATGCATAATTCATATGACCTATTTGTTTTCTTTACCAATACTACATTGGTTAATCAGTCTGGGTATTTTACCTCTCTTATGAAGCCTGCCTTCATCAATTTGTCTACCTTGCTGATTATCATTACCTGTCTTTCTGACCCAAAGCATCTCTTCTTTTGTTTGACTGGCTTAAATATAGGATCCACGTTCAGTTCGTGAGTTATGGTGTCTAGGTTAATACATTTCATATCTGTTGAAGACCATGCAAAACTAGATAAGTTGGATATCAAAAACTGGTGGGCTTGGGCTTTTTGTTCCTTACTAAGTGACGTGTTTACTAGCAGATATTTTCCTACCTCTGATCCAATAGGTATCTTTTCCAATTCTTCTCCAAGTTCAGTTCGTTGTTCAAGAAATTTCTTGACTACATCTACCAATGCTACCACCTCTGTTTGAGGGGATATTTTCTTCACTTTTTTCTTTTGTGGTTCCCCCTGTTCTTATATCCCATAGTCATTGACCTCTCATCCTTTAGGTTTAGAAATCGTCATTTTTAAGTGCCTGATGTTAGTGGTTGCGTCTAGATCGTAAATGAAGGGTCTCCTAATGAGAATGTTGTATGCTAAAGGTAACCTAACCACCATAAAGTTGGCTATGGTGGTGACGGTTTCTAGGGCTATACCCAGGATGATAGGCAACCTAGCTATTCCTGCTGATGGCACTTTTATCCCATCTAATGTGTGAATCGGTGTCCCCACATCCTGTAATTTGCATTCTTTCAACCCCATTTTGGCATATGCATCTGAGGTGAGGAGGTTGACTGAGCTACCATCATCAACTTAGATTCTTTTCACTAGAAATTTTGCAACCACAACCTGTATGACTAAAAGATTAGAATGGGGGTACTGTAGGTTACTGCAATCTTCCCTGCTAGCTAGCTCCCTATTCCATTGTAAAAAATAAACTCAAGGGCTTTTTTTTTTCCTCTAAGAGGCCTTGGTCTGATTGCAACTCATTGATTCGCCAAGCCCCCTATAAGACAGTTAATCACTCCAGCCGACTCATCTTTGACTAGTTGTTTCCCCTTAACCTTATGGGTTCTTCGTTGATTGTTGTTATTGTTTTTTATGAAACTCCCCAAGTACCCTTGTTTGATTAGTCTTTCTTTCTCTGCCATTAATTGCCAACTATTGCTAGTATTATATCCATGGGTGTTATGGAATGAATGCTGCGAACACCTCGGCTGGGCTTACATTTAGAGGGGTCCTTCTTGGCAAATCTAATGCATAAGGTGTTGGACTCTTGCTGCTACTATTTTGTCCTAACATCGAGTTTTTCCTAGATTTTTCATCTTGTTTATTCATTTTAGGTTCTCCCTTTAGGGTTTCGCCTCCTTTCCTTTTCTTAAAGGCAAAGGCGTCATCCTGCCTAATATACTTATAAATAATCATCATGTATCTTGAAAGATAAACCAAATAAAAGAAAATAAATCCTATATTTTCAATTTTCACTTACCCATAAAAAAACTAATCGTGTAGATGTATATCACTCATAAATATAACTAAAAATAATTTACATCGAAAACCACAAAATTAGAATTGGGCTTTTACATAGCTATGCATGATTTAATTCTTTCTACATCTATGAAAATTTAACTCTTTTTTTTTAGGTATGACTTCTGCATGTATAAAGGGCTGCTCTCTCATTGCTTGACTTTTCTTTTTTTGTTCTTTCTCTTGGTCATGTATTTTTGTTATTGAAATGATATACTTCTATTTCTTTTGTTAATATAGTCAGTTTCTTTTACCTGAATTTACCAATATATGATATTGTATAATTTTCTTTCTATTCTTTGTAATGGTCATGTATCTCTGTTATTCTATTTCTCTTTTTTTTTTTTTGATACAATATAAGTCTTTTGTTATTTATTATTTAGCTTATACCCTTAAATCCTTCCTTGTGATGTTTATTTGATTATTTAGATGGCAAAAAGATATGACTTCGTGGATGACAAAAGTCATATCAGGGAAATGTCGAAGATTACGATCATCATCTAGCTTTGATAGAGTTGGTTATGGAAACAACATCGAAAAGTTATTGTTGGATGAGAAGGTATGTACCTCATAAAAGATAGATACTATATATCTTTTCTAATATTAGTTTTAATTTTTTTAATAAATGAAACGAAACATGATAGGATAGTAGAATTCAAGCAAGTATGAAAAGGGCACTAATAAATAAATTCCAAACAGTTGAAAATATAGAAGGTTTTTATGATTACCAGTTTCATTATGGGCTAAAATGGTGATTCTTGCATATGGATTTAAATTTATTCCAATTAATCAAATCCTATCAAAGAATGTTGATGATTTCTATTTAGTTGGTATGTTGTACTAGAATTTGCTGTTCATATGTCGTGATAAATATCTTTTTATTAAATTTTTTACTGGTTTTTTGTTAGAAAATATTAGTGTTATAAGTGCATATATAATAAAAGAGAAAAATAACATAAATAAATTTTAACTTGATTCAGTCTCTTAATAGACCCACATCTTTTATCCTTCGAAGGAATAATCCACTAAATTATCATATTAAAATTTTTGGATAGATAAAATTGCAAACGCTCGCATAATATCATCGCTCATCATAAAAAAGTACTCTATCTATCCATGCACTTTGTGTTACGCTCAACTAATGGGCAAAAGCTGCAACTCAATTATTGGGCGAAAAGCTAGTTACATACTTATGCGAAAACCAAACAATTTCTCATATAATACTCCAATTTATAATGTTATTTACTATCATTTTTAATTCAATAAGGATCCTACTCTAATAGGAATACATTAAAATAAGGATTCTACTTTACAAAGGAAATAATCCTCCACTCAATTTAGGAATATTTCTCCTGCACCAGATAGAAAAATGTTTTCTTTCAAATCCTATTAGAATTTTGGGTAACAATCTCCTCATTGACTCAAAATCTCTCTATCTTGCAATATTGAATAATCTCAACATTCTCCACTTTTCCTCATAATCTCTCAATCATGGAATCTTCAAATCTTTAGGGTCTTCAATCATCAAACCTCCATGTTAGAGCTCAATCTCAATCAATACTCACATGCAAGTGCAACTTATCATCTTAACACATCAATTTAAGAATCATCATAATTATTAATTTCCAACTTGCATTTATCTTTAATTTTCATCTTCTCTTGCATCTTCTTTAAACTCTTCAAGTTTTCTTCAATTTAAGCAACAATACTCCACCTTGCTAAAGTTTCTTACTTATTATCCTATATTGATTCCTTTTTTCAAAAATTTTCCACAACTAGCATGACTCTTAATTGATATGTCTTCACTCATCATCATTTTCTCAATTTACAAAAATCTCAACTTCAATATTTTTCTCTTTTCTAAAAATAACTCTTGAACTTTGTAATAAGAACGAACAGCTCTAATACTACTTGTTAGAAAAAAATCAAAGTTACAAGTGCATTGATAATAAAAGAGAAAAATGGCAAACAAATTTTTATATGGTCTCTCAAAGGGATAATCCACTTAATTATTATATTATAATTTTTGAATGAAATAAAATTATAAATCCTTACACAATATCATTACTCATCACGAATGTACTTTACCAATACGCTTTGTACCACACTCAATCAATGGGTAAAAATCTCAACTCATCTATTTGGCAAAAAGCCAATTGCATACTTAGACAAAAACCAAAATACATCTTTTATAATAGTCTTATTTATAATGTTATTCACTATCAATCCTAACTGAATAAGGATTCTCATCCAAATAGAAATAACATTAAAATACCAAATTTACTTTACAAAGAAAATAACTTTCCATTTAATTGAGAAATATTTCTCCCACACAAAATAGAAAAATATTTTCTCCTAAAACCTATTAGAATTTTGAGTCATAATCCTAACTCTATTACTGCTATTGAAAATGTAGAACTAAGCACAAACAATGGTAAACAAAGTAATAGAGTTAATATTAAATTATTTGATAATAGGTAAGTGTTAAACACGCATGAAATTTCATTTTTTTATCCCTATGTTAAACCTACATGAAACTTCATTTTTTTATATCTATGTTTGTTTAATTTAGCTTAAATAATTTTAATATTATTTTTTTGAATCAGTAAAAATATTTTGAGCTGCACCATGTGAGATGAGTTTGCAAACTAAATATCCTCATTTACTAAAACACGAAGCCAAAATCCCACTATTGTTGTTCTCCAATTTGAAAGATTAAGTTCTGAAAAGGCATTTTCTATACTTTTGAATTTTCATATTCAATTTTTTTTTTCGTTCATCTATAGTAAATCTCTAAAATCTATCACTTCAAATTTATTCCTATAAAAATAATCAACTCGTCTTGTAATAGTAAGTTTATTTTTCAATGGAAATCTAATTTATTGTTTAAACATCATTAATTTGTATTTTTATATTTATGATATTGCATTTGCAACTATAAAACCTGTAAATTTAAATCTGGGTTCAACAATATTGTCAAACTCAATGATCTATTTAAGACTTATGATCAATGCAAATATCTCTAAATTTGTTGATTTCAAGAATAGGCATTGTATATGCTTCTATTTTGCCTTCTTAAATTCTTTTAATATTGGAAATTTTCTATATAATATATGCTAACAATTGTGTTTGCCTTGTATTCCAACTAAAAGCCATTGTGTTTAATAAGATAATTCAAGAGTACTAAGTTATTTGTCTAGCCAAAACACATATTCTATTACAGATGAATTCCTGCAAGTTTATGAGAGGAAAACTCTTGATGAGATATGGGAGGCCAAAGAGGTAAAACATGAATGGCAACATCTTACTTTTGTGCATACATGAAGTACGTTTTTAATTTTGATCTATTACTATCTTTTTTTTTCTTTTTTTTTTTTAAATCTTTTAAAAATTAAAATATTGTTTTAATATGGAATACTCCAAGAGTCAACATTGGCTACTATTCTTTGTATAGAAAATAAGTACAATTAGTTCTACAATTCCTACTAAAAGTGTAGGAAAAAGGTAAAAATTGACAATGGAAAATATTTGTGTGATAAATGCTGTGAGTATATCAAGTTTATTATGCCAAGTATTGTAATATATTTTTTTGTTATTTGTATATTATAGAAATAATTTGATAATATGACCAATTATCTAACATGATGAATTTAACTTTTTAAATAGATTCAAAGTTCAAGTTAGAGAAATAGAGGATATATCGAGTGCCTCTTTTGTTCAATTTGATCGTGAAACCTAACAAGTAAAGGGAAATCAACTTATGAATTGAGGGGTCAATTAGTAAAGGTAATATTTTAATTTATGTATTATTATGTAGGTTCTATATACATATGAAACCTCAAATCTACACCTTTATGATGCAGCCACAGTTTAACACCTGCTAAAATTAATGTGCTACGTAGTACGGCTATCCCGCTAGCCAATTAGAAGGTAGGGGTCAAGGGGACAACATCCCTTGCAGGGTGCAGGGTAGCACCTTGTTGACAAAATAAATTTTCTCAAAATTACACCTCTAATTGACCAATTTTTTATTACGAATCTATAAAATCAAATCGAGCTTAAATCGGATCAGAAACGGATTAAAACCAACCAAAATAGTGTGAAACCAGGTCAATCCGGCGAGTCAGGGTCAGACCAGCGGCACACCACGCGTGCCATCGAGTCGGGTGACATGCCAAACATGTCGCCTACAAGGGCAGCACGACATCACCACTTGGGTGTTGCCCGACCGGCTAGTATGCCGTCAATGCTCCTCTGGACACCCTTTCGCCTGCTCTATAAATAGAGCTTCCATTTCAGCTCTCTGGGGCAAATTTTAAGGCAAAAACTCACCTCTATTGCTTTACTTTTTGTGCTAAAATTCTCTTTGAAATTTGATGCTAAAAGGCTGTTGTTTCAAATTCTTTAATTTGCATTTATTATTCTATTTTTGCTAACTTTTTGCTGTTTAAGATTCAACTTCAGGGTTCTTAAATCCAAGATGGAGTTTAGATTCGGAGTTAAGCTTGCCCTATTCATCCGAAAGTCAAGGAAAGTGAAGGTATAATTCCTTTTCTTTTTTCCATTTCTAAAATTTTAAACTCAAATCTAGAATTCTCTTTATGTCTAAAACAAAAAAGATCTAAAATTTATTAATTTAAAGATCAGAATTAAATTAATAAATAAAATCAACACTTTTTCCAAAACTCCACCTTTGCAAAAAGGAAGAACTGCTTGGAGTTTGATTCCTATTCAATAGGATACGCAGGTTGCCATTCTATAGAGCATCAACTCTAAAATATTTTTCAATAACATTTTAACTCTTATTTTCATTTTTGTAATTTAGTTGAGAAATGTGAGTTTTTCCTACTATCCATAAGGGCTACAGGAAATATCCTTTTTATTTTATTTATTTTGATTTTGTAATAATTAAATAGTATTTATTCTCTACTTGTTTGTTTACAATTATCATTTCATTCTATTATTTATAATTGTTTCATTCATCATTTTACTCATATTCATGCATACACTAAAATTATCATTTTTAAAGAGTTATTTTGCTACTTTTAGCTAAACCGAAGAAAATTATATTTTTCTTAATTGTTTAATTACCAAAACTTGATCCTTAAACCCTTTTTGGTCATTCGTGGATTAATACTTTTCCATTAGAATAAATCAAAATATTTTTTTGGAGTCAATCAATTCGAATTTTTTTTTAATTTTCCCAAATAAAGTAAGTAAATTAAAGTGACGACTCTCTTTTACAAATTTAAAATTACAAAACTCAATTTTCTGAACTCACAGCGAGTTCCAATTATGGAGCTTCTCCCGAATAGCATTTTGATTCCCCTTAGTAGATTGGTCCGGTACTTGAGCGAGACCTCACAATACAACCTTTTAACTTATGTCAAAAACTACTTTTAGTTATTTTTTTCTGTGTTTAAGGATGGATAATTTGATTTTTTTCGGATGAACTCAATGCATTGTTGAATAAGAGGTTTCTTTTCCAAATACATATATCAACTTATAATTTGAAGGAAAATCATGCAACATTCATCATTGCTAGAATCAATGATGATGAAAACACAAGCTTGTGTGATGGAATTCAAGTGTTATTATTATTATTATTATTATTATTGTTATTATTATTATTATTATATATGTGTGTCTATGTGTGTGTTAAAATTTGTTACAGAAAATCTTCAACATGTTACTTATATATCTGCTTTTTAATTGTTTCTAAAGTCTATGCAGGGGGAGTCATTATCCAATACAAGATGCAAATGAGCTCCCAGAAATTATGATTAAATAATGTTCTTGAAATAATTTCTTATTTCTGATAAGCATTACATGTTTTTTTCTTTTAGTTTTTTCCATTTAATTTGCAGATACTAAAGCATTTTTGGCACTTATGATCAATTTGCATAGAATTGCTAAGCAGTGATGTTTATTTTAATTTAATAGTATTGTGTGGCCTATTGCCTAGTTTCTTTTGGGACAAGATGAAAATGTCTATTGATTTTATGTAATCAAATTTATGTTTTCATTTTGTTTTCTCAAAGAACAAGAATAGTTGGTCATGTTTAACCTAGCAAATGTTGTTTATATAATGTTTTTGCTGACTATCAATTACTTTTTTATAAAATTGAATGATTATATAATTGTGTACAATGGAGCAGAATAAAATGAGTTACTTTTTATTATACATTTGTCTGATAGATTTTTAAATTTATAGATATAGCAATCTTCTCATTATTAATTACATATATAAATTTATAATCAACAAAATAAATAATTCCGTTATAACTCACAAGTTTGTGTCTAGTTTTATGTAATTTTAAAACACAAATTCGTATTCCCTATTCTCCCTCTTTATTATGTTCTACCTATCGGGATTTAACTTTTATTGGTTGCCTTTAAACCTATATTTAGTTTTCCTGTTAATAATTTTGGTCTAATTTTGATTAATAGATTGAATTTATTATTCTAAACTTTTGAAGTATGATTAGTGTAAGATCTTGGAGAGAGAAATGGTTTGGACTCTAGAATCTAGGCTTGTACTTATTAGGTTCACTTTGGTTCAACTTGCAAAAAAAAAAAAAAAAAAAAGAAGTATAAAAGAGCCAAACCCTAACATGCTAGGAACACTTTGATGCTTAAGTTAGTAGCAGTAATGGAGTTTATGATATAGAAGAAAATGACTTCTAGTATACCATATAAATTTTGAGCAAAGAAGGAGATGAGAAAATATAGAATCAGTAATTTTGAGTTAGTGGTGCTTCTTGCATTTTATACTATATCCTTTTTTGGTTGGTGGGTAGGTGATATGACTAAGAGGTACACTTTATTAAGTCAAAGGTAGGTTGAACCTATATTACCACCAAGTTATATCTTATGTGTGGAGGTAGGGGTCTTCTTAATTCTCACATAAAGTATGTCTTTGGGCTGAAATCGTGGATGTGATGTTCCACTTTTCTTGATTGGGGAGATCTCTAGTGTGAAGAGCTTGTTCGAGACAAAGGGCTTATATTGATTTAAAGGGATAGTTTGAAGAAGTTCTTTTGATAGAAATGACGTGCTTTTAAATGAGTGCTTTGCCCATTATGGAACAGTGTCATTTTGCCACTTGATTGTGGACTTCTAAGGGCTATTTGTCTCATGACCCAACTTAGGACACATGCCCTATATTACGACATTGGTGATGCATATGACTATCAGTACCCGTAGTAAGTCAGATAACTTGCTAAACAATAAAACTATCAATATGACAATTGTAGCTATCACAGAAATAGGGCTATAAGCCCAACTGTTAAGCAGAGTCGATTAAATATCAAGTCAATTCAATATCTATCAGGTAATCATCTCAATCAAATCAACATTCTCATCACTAGGTTCATGCTTAATAGAACAACATAACAAACAAAATGGAATAACAGATAATGAAAACATAACCATGTAAAGTGCTAGAATTTTATAATACATAATAGTATGAAGTTATTTACATAACTAAGTAAATCAAATACACCTCACTGCTAAAGGATGAAAGACATGAATAACTTAATATGAAATCTTTTCTCGAGCTCAATCTGGAGAAATATAAAATAAGAATGAGTGTTCGACTCAATTAGCTATATAATGAGCGTTCGACTTAATGAACTATATAAGATTAATATAACTTACCATTTCAATGTCAAAGATGCTAATGAACATGCCAAAGAGACAAAGAATCATATAAGCAACCAAAAATGGGAATCAATACAAGACCAAGAATCTATTTTAAATTTGTCTTAAAGCACTCAATGCTCTTGAAGAATAGATGAAGCATCTTATGCAAAGGCAATTAAACTGATACATATGGAAAGCTATATTGCCATGCCAAAAGAAAGGAAAAAATATTGGGTGCTTAATATTTGAACTTGCTTTCCTAGTAATTAGGTATGTAGGTTTTTCCTTTGTATTCTTTTTTTTTTTTTTTTTCCTTTCAACACATATTAACATTGTTGTATTGTAATGCATTTGATAACTTGTCTTTGTTAAATTTTCTTGTAGGATGATTTGTTATGGATTAATGAAATGCCCATTTTTCCTTTCTAATTTTGTCACACCCTTTACACCTTGTATTTTCTCTCATTTTTATTTCATCAATCCCTCTACACCTTATATTTTCTCTCATTTTTCTTATATTTCTCACACTTTTTTATGACTAAAACCTACTTCACCATTATAATATCATACATCCATCAAATTAACATATAATTCCAATAAAATAACATCAAAATCATTTCCAAAAGCTGCACCAAATAATAGTTACAAGATTTTCATTTTTGCAAGTATACTTCCTCCTAGTTTGTCAATCTCATTGGATTGTGTTTCTAAAGATTTCTTATATCACATGCAAGTTTATTTTTAGTGTGAAATTCTTAAAATTCATTTTACTATTATTATTATTATTATTATTATTATTATTATTATTATTATTATGTGATTGTATGGATGGAATTAGGATGTTATAAGACACATAGAATTATGATTATGATTATGATACAATGAGTTTATTATGTTTGACTAGCGTGACAATGAAAGTGTTCATCCTCAGTGCTACTTGCCAGTGAGATTGAAATGCTTAACTTTAGTTGTAATGGTTGAACTCTAGGCATTGAAATGTGATAAAAAGTTGTTTGCATTGAGAGAACAAAATATGGGAGATTGGCTTTTTAGATTAATATTTAGTATGATTTCTATCGATTAATCTCTATCCTTTGATGATTATGTGGTTTTTTGTCTATTTAACATGTTCACGAAGGATGATCCTTCTTAATCCTAGGGTAATTGTATAACAGTTGATTATGAATTAGTTATTACCACATATTGCGTTGAGCTGCTTAATCTTATCTCTTTATTTTTCCAAGTTGCAGGTTAAGCTCTCAGGGAAATATTTAATTATTGATGTGTTACTCCTGTCTATCTCCTCTGAAAGTGAGTTATCATTTTATTATATTAATATGTATAAATTCATAAATTAATTTTAGAAATTAACAATAATAGTAAATTATAAAGATTTGTAGATGTTTAGGTGGATACTGATGAATTTCAATATTTTTCATAGCAAACTTAGTATAAAAGCCTTGTATTTACATTTTCAGCATTCTTCTAATTTCTAAGCTCTTCAATTCTTATAAATGTAACATTTTCTATTTTACGCAATGCTATTTCTTTTATCAAAATTCATTAAAATTTTAAATTTAAATATATTTCATTAGCTGCTAGTTAGAATTTCAACATTAATTATCAAAGGAGGTGAGAATTCATAATTTTTTGGTTAAAAATTCAGGTGCATATCAATGATTTGTATATCTCACGACAAGCTCAGCACAAAAACAAGTCAACAAAATAAAAAGAATTCTTCATCATGACAAATGAACAGGGTTTACAAATCTCTATCAAAATGAAAAATTTTCATTTTCCATGAAAATTAAGACATGAATACATAAAATAATCCCCAGTAGGTAAATGTGGCCACAGATTTTTCTCACATATATAACGCTTAAAATAATGGACTGTAAAAACTACTCAATCTTCTCAAATTTTACAAAATAAAATTTCTAATATATATTATGAAAATTGAAAGTATTAATTTCTTACATTATCATACGACTTAGTTTATACAAGTATAATTTCAAAAGTATTTAATTTGTCATTAAAATTTAATTTTAATAAATAAAATAATTATATCCGAAGGCGGATAGAAGGGGACTGACTTGAGATCCCAATTTTTTTTTTTTTAATAGGCTGAAGCTTCTGAATTGGATGCTAACTCAAGTCAAGCCTGATCCAATATGTGACACAAAGCCTAATTAATTATAGAGCCCTTTTTTTTAAAGCAAGTTGCATTGCCAATTTGTGTTGGCCCAGTTATCATTGTCGTGGTTATCACCATCATCTTCATCATCTTTTTCTTATTTTCCTGCTTGACGAAAAAAATTTAAAAGAAATCTTCTTACAATCAAATATAAATATAAGGTGATACTACTTTAAAAGTGAATATCAGAATTTAAATCTCATGAAATAAAATTAATGCTAAAAAAATTATATTTATAATATTTATAATTTTAGGAATTATTTTTATATTACAAATAAAGCATATTATTATTATTATTATTATATAATAAAAGAATGTTGAAAAGTTTTTGTTGATGTATTGAAAAATAAAAAAAAAAATTTATTATAGTCTGCTCTCACACTCAACCCATCTTCTACCTAATTTCAACATTAAATCACACTAAAACATGATTTTTTTTTTTTTAAAGATGTTATGAAAATTAAGAACATTTATTATTTAGTTTATTATGATGTGAATATAATTTAATAAAATAATTCAACAATTAATGATTCAACATTATTCTGCTATATTGAAATATCTATCAACAATGTTAATATATATTTACTTGGCAAAAAAAATGTTAATATATTTTAAATTTATGTTTTTTTTTTTTTTTTCTATTTAAATATTATCATTAATTTAATGTTATAAATAAAACCGAATAAGGCGAGGCATAATGCCATCTTTTTGCTGCTGTTCCTCAGGGAGTCGTTCGAAGTTAGCTCTTTGATTTTCCAGTTCTCTAATTTGAAACTCTACCAAAAAACCAGAGATGGCCCGCAACGAAGAGAAAGCTCAATCGATGCTCAATCGATTCATAACCCTAAAAGAACAAGAAAAGAAGAAACCCAAAGAGCGCCGCCCCTACCTCGCCTCTGAATGCCGCGACCTCGCCGAGGCCGACAAATGGCGCCAACAGATCTTACGAGAGATTGGTCGGAAAGTCGCCGAAATTCAGAATGAAGGACTTGGTGAGCACCGCCTCCGTGACTTAAACGACGAGATCAACAAGCTAATTCGAGAAAAAACTCATTGGGAACGTCGTATCGTTGAGCTTGGCGGCCCTAACTATGCCAAACACGCCCCTAAAATGACTGATTTAGAAGGCAACATAATTGATGTCCCTAACCCTAGCGGCCGTGGGCCTGGGTATCGTTACTTTGGTGCGGCGAAGAAACTACCAGGTGTTCGAGAATTGTTCGAGAAGCCACCGGAACTGAGGAAAAGGAGGACTAGATATGATATTTATAAAAGAATTGATGCGAGTTACTATGGTTATAGGGATGAGGAGGATGGTGTTTTGGAGAAAGTTGAGGTGCCTGCGGAGGAGAGAATGAGGGCGGCAGCTGCTGAGGAGTGGAGGAGGATGGACGAAATAAGGAGGGAAGCAAGGAAAGGAGCACAAGAGGTAGTGAGCGTTGGAGCTGTGGCAGCAGAGGTGTTGTTTGAAGAGGAGGAAGATGTGGTGGAGGAAGAGAGGAAGAGGGAGAGGGAGAAGGAAGAAAGGGACGGAAAAGAAAAAGAGAGAGAGTTTGTGGCCCATGTTCCATTGCCAGATGAGAAGGAGATTGAGAAGATGATAGTGGAGAAGAAGAAGATGGAGCTGTTGAGCAAGTATGCAAGTGATTCGTTGCTGGAAGAGCAGAGCGAGGCCAAGGCTATGCTTAACATTCAGCGTTAGAGATAATGGTACGTGTATATTCTGCTGGTTTGTTATTGGCTAAATTTCTAGTAGAACGTGGATATTTTTTTTCACCATATTACTATTAATAGAACCTGGATACGTGCTTTAGTTATATAAGGAGCTCTTATTTTATTATCAATTGTGGACATTTTTGAGAAACTGTTGCACTAATATGGAAGAATGCAACTAACCTTTTTGCTGCCAACTTGAAAGTGCTTACTTTCTCCTTATTTGAATTTGAATTTTTGGTTGTTTTATATCATGCTGGAATAAACTAACAATCTATCTCTCTACATATTTTCAAATGTGCATGTATCAGATGTGTAGCTTTATTCTTCTCCAAATTTTTAATAGTTTATGCTATTGCTGGAATATAAACATTATACTGTCTGTATAGAACAACATCTAGGCAATAGGTTTCCAAACCAAAATGATCTAGCAGGAGCCAGTGGGAGGTCTCTGAAAAGTGGAGAGCAGATCGAGTGTTTTGGCTTCTCTAAAGTTTTAGAAGCTATTCACTGCAGTCAGGGCCGGGTTTTTAAAAAATGAGAATTTAAGTTTGCTTCATAAGTGGAGTTTCAACATATTGAGAATTTGGATGTGTTGCATTTGTTGTTGTTAGATCAAAGTTATCACTATCTGGTAGAATTATGGAAACTGCAAATTCTGGCATGTAGAGCTGAGCTGAGAAAGTTTTTCTGCTTTTAAGCTTGCGCTGGAAGTTGGATTGTGTAAGGATTTAAGTCTTGAGTAGCTTCCGAGTTAGGTTAAAACCCACAATCTAGTTTCGAAATAATTATTTTCAACTTTTTTCCTGACCCCCTTAGGAAGATCAGTAGCTTTCTCATTAAGATATCAGCCCATTCACTCTTGAGAGTTGACCTTGTCAATTAGCGGGCTGATTTACCTAAGATAATATATTGTAATGAGTTTTGTTATAGTACTTACTTGCTATGACATAACCCATTCACTGTTGAGAGTTGACCTTGTCAATTAGTGGGCTGATTTACCTAAGATATAATATATTGTAATGAGTTTTGCAATAGTACTGTATCTAAACTAGAGTGCAGAGGATATGCGAATGAATGTTTTTTTTGTTGGTGGGCTAGGTCTAGATTTGGCTTGCAGATTGAAAGAGGGTTAAATGGTGTTATAATTGGCTTAAAAAGATTTTCTTTTCAGCTAGTTGTCTATGGAAGCAACTGCAGGAAGCTTAATTTGATATATGGTTTACATGAAATAGTTTATTGTTATGTCAAAAATCTGTAGAGAAGTTCTAAGGAAAAATTAATTAAAACCTTTTGAGTTTTGTCTCTGACACCTGAACTTGTATGCTGTCACCTTCAAGTTTTCAGTTTGATTACCTTGAAGAATTATTTGACAATTATTAAAAACTATGTATTACGCATGTCGTTAAAAGCACAGAATGGAAAGTAGTCTGAATAGGAAGAAGAATATAAAAAATAATATTTATTTTTTACACAAAAGTTAAAAAAATTGAAAATAACTTCAAATTTTCTGTCAGCTCCTAATTTTTCTCATAATACCCCTCCCCATTTGCTCATTATATTGTTGCTTCTGATGACTTCATATTGATGGCTGGCCAACAACCTCATTACCAGTGAGCATTTCACGACTCGATCGAATAATGCGGTGACTTCTCATTGGCGAAGAAATGTTCATAGTTGATTATCTCTATTTTTTTTCCTTATTAATTCGTGGTTTGAATTTTGAACCTATTGGGTTTTTTGTTCAATTTTACATTGCTAGTGATTTTGCATGGATGAGACAATTGCTTTTGCTCATTTCTATAGTTAGATAGTATAGTTTTAAGTTTTTGTGATTTTAAATTCAACTTTCTTTTTCCCTTGAGTTGAAATGCTAAATTGGTGTATATGATGTCCTTATTTATTTTGTTCATTTGAATATAAAATTCATAAAGGCGGTGAATAATGGTGCTTTTTCTCTTCTTGCATGTGCTCTTTATTCATTTGTGCTCTAGGGTTCTCACACTAGTAATACTATTAGCATGATTAGCCTATCCTACTTGTCAAGGACTTCTTAGTATCATGTTTTATCTACTTTATGCTCCCTTTGATTTCATATAAATATAGTTATTTTCCCTCTCTCTCTCTCTCTCTCTCTCAATTTCGTCTTTTCTATGTTGAAGTATTTACGCACAATAAAAGGAATGATTTTATAATATTTTTTCAACCAAAGTTAATGGATTTTCTGAATTTCTCCCAGTGTTGGCAAATAAGTCCTCAATGTACTCTAACTGAAAAGTTATGTTGCCAACAAAACTAATTTCTTGAATATATGGCCCTACTTTTACTTTCCCATGTACATGAGAAAGCATTTCCCCATCTCATAGGGTATGAAAGTTACATTTTCATGGAGTAGAGATATTAAAAATAAATAAATAAAAATACATAAATATCGTTAGTTAATGAAATATTTGGAATATGGCATTTTGTGTACTATTATTTACAAGAATAAAAATTAAAACTATGTAGTTCTACTTATTACATATGAAAAATGAATATGTTATATTTATTAAATACTATTTGTACAATATTTATATTTTATATTAATTTGTTGTTATAAATTTTTTATTGTATTTTTTGTGCTTATATATATTTATGGTATACTTTTATATTAAATTAATAAAAGTATTCAAGTTAAGTGTGTTAATATAGATCCAATATCTAATATATTTTTTGCTTTTTTTTTTTTTTTTTTTTTTTATGGTTTAATCAAATGCAATTATTTTATCTTCCTCAAATTTTTATATCTAGCCAAACGTAATAATTCAGCATTCCTGAAATTACTTGTCTGGAAACCTTCCTTCGAAAAAGAATTTTGTATGAGAATGTTAAAGTTCAGCAAACAAATGCCCTCTAGAGGTAATTTAGTGGTTGTTTAGCATAGCTATTAGTGTGTTGTTCAAGCATTCAAGTCCAACAGCAAATGCTTTTCCTTTCAAGATTGTTTCATGCTGTGCGAGTGGCACTCTGACGGCTATGCCAAATGGGTGGCTAAGTCATATGCATTGTTAACAAGACTCGCATTCAAACATTTAAGCTAACCAGTCTTTATAATTGCATTTTATCATTAACTTAATCTTTCTATTAATTTTCCTGTTAAATGGATGTGGAAGTTCCAATTTACTCAATGAGACACTCATTTCATCCTCTCTGTCTCTCTATTTTTTCCCCCTGTATATTCTCCTTCTAGTTTCACTCAATATTAGTATTTGTCTTCACCCTTTATTTTGTTTGATGTTCATGCCTTGCTGTCTCTTTCCATTTTCTCCACCATCTGCTCATGCTGTCTGCCCCCTATGTCGAGACCCTCCTGTTCACATCATCTGCTGCCCCCTGCTTGCGATGTCTACCCTTTCTACTCGCATTGTTCCATTCTTTGGTCTTTCCATTGTGTAAGTCTCTTGATTGAAATTAGGGATTTTGTCCCTTTAAGGGGTTTTGCCGTATTAAAACGAGGAGAGGTTTGCTGTTCTGAAAGAGAGGAGAAAAGCTGTGTGAAATGATCATTTTACGTTGAGATGCTATCTTTTGTTTATGTTATTCAAACTAGTGATTATTGTCGTTTGATATGGTTATGTCAAAGTATTAAATGTGTTTGTTTTGTGAAAGTTCTGTGAATGACGTTCTTAACGATAATTATATTATTTATCTTTTTTTTTTTTTTTTTGGTCTGTCATAATTTGTGCTAGTAATATGTTGATTATTTTTGTGTTTCAGATATGAAGAAAATGCATGTTGACGGTCCACCAAAATTTAGGGTTTGTTCTATTCCAAGAAACTTGAGCTTTCGACTCAGCTTTTGTAGTAGTTGATAAGTAGCATAAGTGTGCAAGAGAGGAACTGAGAGAAGTTGATGTTCAAGAAAGGTGGTGTTAGGAGTTGAAATTGAAGAATCTCGTCAAAATGATATGCAAATCCCTATTAAATGAGATGAAGTTTTTGCCCTCTGGCGTCCTTGGATGCTGTAATTGTTTTTGCGATTAGGTGTTGGAAGTCCTGATTTAAACAGACCTGGTAGGAGGGGCTCATCACCTTTGTATTAATGGCTCTCTCATATGGTCTTGTTGAAAAGATACCAGGCTTAATCTTAAACTTAGATCATCCTAGGTAGGTGTAGTGTCCTAGGGCACGAAATTATCATTATTATCTAGAGGTGTAAATGAGCTAAGCAGTTCGATGCTCAGCTTGATAAAAACTCATTTACGATTAGATCGTTTTATAAACGAATTAAGTTTTAGCTTTATTTTAAAGTTCGATAAATAAATGAGTTAAATTTGAGCAAAGTGAAATTCGACTCAATTAGACTCATGAATAATTTGATTATAAACTCGTGAACAGCTCAATTAATATACTAATAAACAGTTTTATTATTGTTATTATTATTATCAACTTAATAATTTAGGCATTTCAAAAATTATATTTTTAACACTTTTATAAATTTTTTACTAATCCAAATTGATTAAAATATATATACTCCTGATTAACATAATTTAATATTTCTGTATTATATAAAATATATTTTTATTAATTAATATTTTTGTAATACTTGTAATGCTCAATTTTATTATTGTATTTTTTCATTAATTAAATATTTTTACTTTTATATTAGTTTTAAATATTTTCATTATAGTTATTTTATTAGAAATAAATATTTAGGAAGTTGAGTATTTTGATAAATTATAAACAAGTTTCATAATGAGTCAAGTTTAAGTTTAATTCGATTATAATTTATTAATGAGCTGAGTTTGAGCTCAATTTGAGTTTTAAGCGAGTCAAAGATTGAACATGATTTTTAAATTTAATTCAAAACTTGAACTTGAAAAAAAATATCAAACTGAGTTTAAATAAATTAAAATGTGGCTCGACTTATTTATAATCTTATTATTATCTTTGAATCTTTGAAAAATTGCTCGAAACAAAATTTACAAGAATTTTGGTCGTCATTATTTTGATTATTAAGGCTTTACCATTTTCTTTCCCCTTTTTCACTATCAAGTATGATAAACAACAATGGAAGTAGGTCGCTTGTGGAAGTAGGTCGTTTAGCATCTTCCTCCTCTCCATTGACCTCTCTCAAATGTTTGTCTTGATCTTTTTTTTTTTTTCATTTTTTGTCATTTTTAAATCAAAGGGTTACAAAGTCTAAAAGCCTTTCAAAATTTTGTTAGGAGAAATGATTTATACACTGCATGTTAGAGGTTTGTTCTGGAGTACTTAAATGAGAATTTTAATTCATTTGAATTTTTTATTGTATGAAATAATTAAAAAGTAGATTAATTCACTTGATTTTCAATCACTCTTATTTATAAAGAGAGATATATATGATTTGAAAAAGAATATTTTGAAAATTTTATAATATGTATTTTCAAGCAAATTGAATTTCTTTTTTCATTCTTTCATTTTTTTTTTCGTGACTTCGGCTTTACCATGGGTAAAAAGCTCCCATTATCATCGAATTTTAATATTTTTTGATGTAATCGCAAAAGTTTTTTTTTAGTGAAAAGTATATGAAGTTTTAAAAATTTTTCAAATAGAAATCACTGGTCAAAATTTATGGCTAAAAAGTTGACATAGACTGTCACGTAAGTATTTTCAGCCGATTTAGCTATGTTAATATGTCAAATCAAATTGTCACGTCATCTTATAATGTTCCACTTTAAAAAATAAAAAAAATAATAAAAAAAAAATATTTTTAATACCAATATTACCGTCCGCTCCTTTTCAATTTCCTTCCTAAATCTCAAATCCAAATTTTCATTCCCAAATCCATATTTTGCAAGAAAATCTCATCTGCAACAAATTCATCTCACACTCAAAAACCTAATATTCATCTCTTAAATTCCTTGAAAGCACTCAAATTCCAAGCCTTAACTCAAAAATATTGAAAACTCATAACCCACTTTACCTGCCTTACCTACCACCGGTCAAGCCACTACTGCTACAACAATAGTGATAGCAATAAAGGCCATGTCTCAATGATTCGTGACTACAGGGCCAAGATCGAATATAAGCTTTTCTTGTTTGCTAAGGAACAAACAACATTCTTTTTCCTTCACAAGATTTTGGTTAAATTATAACATCTACCGACTCTCATTCACTCAGTTCTTCATCTTCTACTGTTTGATTTCCTTTTTTTCTTTTCGATTTTCACTGGGTCTCTCTCATACACTAACTCTCTCAAACCCACTGTTCATATAAAAAGTCATCTTTGTGTGTCTCCAAATTCATCTTTGTGGGTCTTGAAATTTGGTGAAGGGTTTGGTACTATTTAATTTTTTATTAGAGAATCTATTTTCTCATTTTTTTGATTTTCCTTAGAACAAAAGCAATTAAATAGGTCAGGTCCTATTTGGAATTTTGCATTATGAGTGCATATTGATTCTTTGAAATTTTTGGATCAGATGTTCATTTTTTTTGTTTGATTTTGTTGGATGTTTATTTTTGTAAAAGAAAATGATAAATTGATGGTCTAATGATGAAATGGTTCTGGTATTATAAATAAATATTAATTTGCTCTAATATTTTTGTTTGGGATAAATAAAAGGTTCATACTTGTTCTCTTTGGATTAGTTGGCAAATTTTGAGTTTTCAGTTTCCATTGCTTCGAATATTTAGTTGGTTGATTGTATTTGCTTATGATAGTTTTTATTTTGAGGAAATTACATTGTACACTGTTTTTTGGATAAAAATATCATTTACATCATCATTTTATTTTTTATACATTTTTATCTCCTGTCTATTTCTTTTATAGCGTACTTTTTCTATTTTTTTCTTTTTTATGTTTGTTTCTTGTTTTGTTGGTTTGGACAGTTATTGTTTTGGTGATGCAGTAAATGACGAAAAAAGTAGTAGGCTTATTTTATTTTTTTGTCTCTTTTTGAGCTCCCAAACATATCTAATGAGCAAACAATAGTCAAAACTTCACACATACTTTTTTACATTGTATTTCTTTTTTTTTTTTTGTAATTAAAGAAAGGGCATTCATTTTTTCATTTTTTAAGATATATACATTATATTTAATTAATCAATTAATAATAATAATAATACATTAGTAGTGAAAAGATCTACTAATTACTAGTAATAATATTGTTGCAATATCTTTTTTTCTAGGTCATTATTTTTTTTTTCAATTTTTTCCACTTATTATATTGAACAAATGAACCTATGGAAAATAATCCTTCAATTATTCTCTTAGATGTATTTTCTATGAAATATATATCAAATGTATACAAAATATATATTAGTTATTTTTTATGAGTCATTATTACTTTTTTACACTGTATTTCTCTTAGATTGATACTTTCCCACCTACTGAACATATATTAATAAAATTGAACATATATTAATAAAATTGATGGTGTAGCGTGTGGGTATATTATTATGATAAGCCTAGACACAAAGGCAATCTATCCTATCAAACTTGGTTGGCTAGTTTCAGTAGAAAAGTGCAAAATTTAAATTTTTTTTTGTGCAAAAAAAAAAAAAAGGGTTTCTAACTTAATCATTTTATTTTATTTTATTTTTATGTTGGGGTGTTATTAGTTGATCTCAAATAATTTGAATACCAAACTCAACTCAATTCAAAAATTATAATAATTTTTGAATTAATTTGATTGAATATCTAATTTTAAATATATTTTTAAAAAATACATTATTTAAGTAGTAATTTATTAATTCAAATTTGAATTCAAACTATTTAAGCTTAAGTTTATTTGAGTATTAATTTGAGATTAAATAAATATGTTCAAGAATTGAGTATTAATTTTGAGATGAAATAAATTTATTTGAATTTTATCTGAGATTAAATAAATAGATTAATTTATTTATTTGAGTTTAATATTCCAAATATATACGAAATCATATATCAAATGCTATACCAATTGTAGCAAATATATACTAAATATTAAATATATACTAGACATTTACCAATTATATATGTCACGTATACCATATATATACCAAACATATACAAAAAATATACCATTCTCTAGGTCTATTCTTTTAGGTATATATATAAAATAGTTGCAGATACCAAACATATATTAACATATACTAAATTTTGGTATACATATACCATTTACTATTAGTTTATCTTTTTAATTTTTTCAAAATTGCAATATGTATACATTAAAGTAGTTGCAGATACTTAATGTATACCAAATTCTAGTATACACATACCATTTACTATTAGTTTATCTTTTTAAGTCTTTAAATTTGCAATATGTGTATATTTAAAGTAGTTGCAAATAGCAAATGTATACCAAATTTTAGTGTACATGTATTATTTACTATTAGTTTATCTTTTTACTTTTTCAAATTTGCAATTTGTGTATATACAAAGTAGTTGCAAATACCAAACATATACTAAACGTATACCAATTTATGGTATAGATATACCATTTACTGTTTATTTTTTTAATTTTTCATATTTCTAATCTATATAAAAATAAAGTAGTTGTAGATACCAAATATATACTTAAAGTATACTAAAATTTGTTATACATATACCATTTATTGTTAATTTATCTTTTTAATTTTTCAAATTTGCAATATGCATGTATTAAAAGAGTTGCAAATACTAAACAAATACTTAATATATACCAAATTTTGATATACGTATATCATTTACTGAGTTTGTCTTTTTAATTTGTTTCAAATTTGCAATATATATATATATATATATATATATATATATATATATATATATATATATATATATATATATATATATATATATATATATATATATAAAGTAGTTGTAGATACCAAATATATTCTTAATATATATCGAATTTTGGTATACGTATACCATTTACTATTATTATATCTTTTTATCTTTTATAAATTTGCAATTTGTATATAAAGTTGTTGGTGTACATTAATGTAATATAAATTAATATCTTTTTATTTTTTTTATCATTTTTGAGTTTTTTTTTTTGTGAACAAATTCAAAAAATATGCTAAACATATAATCTGGTAAAAATGTTATTTTTTTAAGTTTAGATGGTATTTTTGAAATTTTTTTATGAGCACTGTGAAAATGATATTTTTTGCCTTTTTTTGGTTATTTTTGAAATTTTTCCATTTATTTTTTGGGTTTTTGAGGTGTAATTTAAAATTGAATTTGAATATGGTAGTGAGTTGGCAGGTCTGGTTTTATAGATATTATTACTCCATAAATATATTTTGTTGTGGTTTGATAAAGTGATTTGCATTTTGGATCTTCTAGAGGGTTTAAAGTTGAATTGAGTTTAAGTATATTTGTTTTGAATATTTATTTTGCATTCTGATTTATTTCTCAAAATAATTTAATTGTTTTGCTTTATAAAATATGCCACGTATCATAGTGATGTGGTATATTTTGCTAATGTGCCGTTTAGTTGTCAAGGAAGTCGACATAAATATATGATGTAGCATGCCACGTCAGTTTTTCACAGTTTTTCAGATCTGAATTTATGTCAGTGACCTTTGTGTGAAAATTTTTTAAAATTTTAAGTATTTTCCGGCAATCTTTTTTTTGGGATCATATCGAAGAACCACTAAAATTTGATGATTTTTGGAGCTATTTACCCTCTTAATGATTAAAAATTTTCAATTTTTTTTAATTTTATCAATTTTATATCAATTTTAAAATTTAATTATAATTATGTTCAAGTGAGAGATTGATTAAAATTGAAACTAAAAGAAAATAATATTATACTTCGCAATTGAAATAAAAATAATATATTTATATATACTTGAGGCCTAGTTCAAGTAGTAAAAATATTTGTTACTAAAAGTAAGAGGTTTTGAGTTTGAGTTATCTCTTCTATATTAGATAAGATTTCATCTTTACAACGAGTGTAAAGAGATGATTACCCCTCTATTGTGTACCCTATGGCTCAATGAGCTCTCACATGGATTATATATATATATATATATATATATATATATATATATATATATATATATATATATATATATATATTATAACTTTTTAATTTTCATTTTACCCTTCATTTTTTTTCTTTTTTTCACCCCCTCTCTAAACTCTATTTATTAATAATTGGGATTGAATGAAAAATAGAAATATAATTGTTTTTTGGAGATGCGAGTCAACTAAAATATAATAATGTAAGAGAAAGAAAGTAATAATACAAATTAGAAGAAAAAATAATGATTTTTTTAAAAGTGAAAAGAATGGTGTAAAAAAGAAAAAAAATATTAATATAATTATTATGTTTTATTCGTAAATATAATATTATTTTTTAAATATAATATTATTTTTTAACTTCAATTTTAATAAATTTATCTTATTTGAATGTCATTATAATTAAAATTATAAATTTAGATCAATTTGCTTAAATTAAAAGTTTTGGACAAAATTGCAAGAGTAAACTTTATTTTTTAAGTAATAAGAATATGTCCAATAAGTTATTAAATTTTTCTCTTTCTCTATTTTAGGGCGTTCAACAATAACATTTTTAAAAGTTTCTTAAATATTTTTTTTTTTTTGCAATTTTTTAAGAGTCACAATCTTTCTTTATTTTTAAAAAGAGAAAAAATGGCTCTTAAAATTTTTTTATTATTTCTTTCTTTTTGTTTCTTTCAATATTTTAATATTTTTCTTATTCTTTATTCATTTTTTTCACTTTTAAACTATAATTATTATTATTAATCAAAAGTTTATTATTATTAAATTACTATATTATTACTAAAATATTATTTTATAATATTTTAAATCATATAATTTTTTTATATGTACTGTTGAAGCAATATGATAATAATAATAATAATAATAATAATAAATATAATATATTTAAAAAATTTTTGACAGAAAAATTTTATGTGAAGTAAAAAAAATGAAATTATAAATTTATGTATAAAGAAATGAAATTGTACACTTATTAATAAAAAAAAATGAAATAGAGAATATTATTAGAGCATGTATATTTTTTGAGATAATTTAAAATAAACAGTTGAATTGTTTATAAATATAAGAGGAAGCATTATTAAACATGTTATATATTTAATTTTAAAATAATTATTTTTTCAGTTAAAAAATTGAGTTTCATCGTATATCTTTTCATTCATGATTAAAAAAGAGAGAGAGAACTAAATTCTTCCAAATTTTGAATTCTTCAAACAAAATTTGAGGTGGTTTTTTTAAAAAAAAAAAAAAAAAAAGAGGGTTGAAGTGGTTTGTCAACCATCTTCATTTATTTTCAGGCCACTCTACTCAATGCATCTTGTGTGTGAGATGCAACATATTACTCCCTTTTAAAATATTTGTTATTTTAGATTTTTTATAAATATATATCTGTTGGTACTATAATTATAGTGAGTTGTATATTTATTGGGCCAAATAACGGTTAATTAAGTTAGGCCCATAAACTATAAATTTGGAGCTCATGGTAGAGATTATTAAGTGGACTTGTGAGAGAACAAATCAAATTTCAAACAAAATCTGGAGACTTCTTAAAGAATACGAAGTGCTGAAATGTAAAACTAATAGTCTGAGAGTAAAAATTGCCACCAGCACAGAATATGGGGCTAAAATGCATCTTGAGGCAAAAGAAAAGGGATAGTGGCTTTGTGGAGGAAATGGAGCTAAAATTCAGGAGCCCACTATTTGTTAAACGTTATAAAAGCAAGAAGACTCCACAGAGGAAGACCCCAAATAATAAGCTAATCAAGAACAACAATAAAACAAGAATCACGTTATACATCTCTTATTTTAGATTTTTCAAATTGTCCAATCCTTTGTGCCTTTTTTTTTTTTTTTACAGTATTTGCATTTACAACTCAAAATCCTTGTATTCAATGTACTCTACAATATAATAATACAAACCCAAAAAGTTACAAATTCTATATTCAATATATTTTATAGTGCAGTAATACAAAACCAAAAAGTTACAAATTGCATATTTTCTCCTAGTCTTTTGCGTGAAAATTGGTTAAGCTGCATCAGTAAATACAAGTTCCTTAAGAGGCTATTATCTCTTTGTCTCTTACACAGTCATTTCATTAAGAAGTCAGGTATGGGTGAGACTCCTAAGAGTTTTTGGCATGCTCAGCATTAAATTCAACCGAAAGGGCAACCAACAATAAATATTTTGTCAACAATTAATTTTAGCACATCCAGTGAGACCTATCACGCAATGGTGCCAAGAAAGAATAGTAAGGATAAAGAAAATACTGAACTGATTATATCTCAAGATGTAGAGGAAGTGGTTGCAACAATAGCGCTTGATATGTACCTCAAATGATTGAGCAAATTAAGAAAGTCACAGTCCCCTACAGGCTAGTAATATCCTAGGGAAAATAACTAATCTAGCACCTTATGTTTCTCAAGGCATTGATGGACGTCTAGATTCCATGGACAAGAACATGTCTCTCATGGGAAAAATCATGACTGATATCAAGACTCTTTTGGAGCAAATGGCTGCTTGACAAACTCCAACTTTTGGTGGGGCTGCTTCTATTCTCAACCAGTCTACCCGACAAGCTTTTGAAGAATCCATAGAGTTAGTGGAGTCTAATGGTGTACCTCCAGTGGAACGTTAACCTGCACCACAACAAATCAAAGAGACTCAAGGGTTGTCAAAAACCACCATCAATACTGGCCTCTCTTTCAATGGCAGGCCTACTCAAACAACACCATAACTATTGCCTCTACAACAAGTACCACAACAATTCCAAGGGTATACTACCCCAAGGACCAATCTGCAGCATATACTAGGGATAAAACAACATATGCATAAGCTTCAAGCTTGAGGGGCAACCAAAGGGTGGTTGCAAGAATTCACATACCTGGTGTGATAGCCGCTCAATATCCTTCAACTCTTTTTGCTCCTCCAGCACCTCAAGTGAATTTGGAGGCTGTTAGAGATGCTATATAGGAGTTATATGGTCTAGGCCTTCATCAAATTGGTAGGCCAAAATTCCACAAGCCGTGTCCTTATACAAGCCATATCCCTAAGCCATTGACAGAGAAAACCTATATCTAAGGGGATACCAGATCCCAGATTTCACTTTATTCTATAGGGAAGATGGACAATCCATATTAGAACATGTTGCAAGATTTACAATTCAATGTGGAGAGTTATTAAATTATGAAAACTTTGGTTTTTATAAACTAAGGTTATTTCCAAAATTCCTTGATGGGCCAAGAATTTACTTGGTACTCAATATTACTAAGGGATTCAGTCTATTCTTGGTAAAAAATGGAGAGGAAGTTTTATACCCAATTTTTTAGAGCTGAACTTGAGGTCTGCATTGTTGAATTATCAAGAATGACTCAAAGGAGTGGAGAGTCTGCTGATCTCTTCATAGCCTGCTTCAAGAAAATGAGAAGTAGGTGTAAAGTTTTCTTATTGAAAACTGAATTTGTGAAGATGGCACAAAGGGGAGTTGACATCAAACTCAGGAAGAAATTCTAGGGGATAGAATTTAGAGACTTCTACGAGCTCATTGTAAAGGTAGCAGAGTATGAAGAGTTGCTAAGGGAAGACAACAGAACGAGAAAGAAGGCTATGGAACTTACTTTCAAGAGATAGGTACCTAAGAGACTGTTGTTGCTGACTTAGCCAATTCTGGATCTTAAGTCTGCCCACTTTTAATGAGATCATAGCCAAAGACTATGGATGCCTGGAAGAAAAATCAGAATTCCACAATGTAGTACACCTTTGATGTGAGCAAAACGGATGAAATCTTTGACTTTCTACTCAAAGAGGATTTCATCACTATTCCTATGGGCCATCACATTCCTGCAAAAGAAAAAAATCAAGGGAAAAAAGTACTGTAAGTATCATGATTCTTGGAATCATACAACTAATACATGCTGGTCTTTTAAGAATGTCATTTAGGATATGATTAACAAAGGGATACTCAAGTTCCTTGAGAAAAAGAAAGAGACTATGCTGATTGATGAAGATCCTTTCCTTCCTCTGGCCTCTGTGAATGCTATTGGAGTGGATTTTTATGCTTTAATCAATAAGAAAAAGAAAAGACAACAAAAAGCTCTAAGGGATAAAACAAAGCACCTACAGGGTCCTTAAGGGTCTGCATCAAAGTCAGCCTAAGAGTCTATTAGAGACTAGGCTAGATTGTAATATGAAAAAGAAGAGTCTACCTCAGAATTTTCAACCTCAAGATGATCCCTAAAGAAGACAGCCGAATATCACTAATGGTCTTTAGTAGGTTTTACCCAAGGGACTGCCATATATTCGATCAGGTTATAACACAAGGGATGAATATTAATGTGGTACTCATTACTTATAATTCAGTACTCGAAGGCCTTGGCCGAATATTATAGAGGATTTGCTTAAGGGACTGCTCCTAGGTCTACGTGAGTCTTCTCAAATGATTACCAGAGACTGGACTAGACTCTAGCATAAAAAGGAAAGGTCAATATGAGACTTACCATCGTCAAGTTGGTGTTAAGAGAAGGCAACCCAAGATTGCTAAGAGACTACCTAAGAGACTGCATCAAAGTCTGCACTAATATCCTTCGAAGGGTCTACTAGAGACTTTGCCAAATTCCAACATAAAGAGGAGGAGTCTACCTCAGACTTTTCACATACCAACCGCCACTCAAAGAAGATAGCCCAGGTTTATGCTACCACCTGTAGAAGTCAAGGAAAATCATCGGCACCTTGTTTACTATAGAAAATTTCCATAGCCTCTTACTAGAACCCAAAAAAGGAGGTTCCAAAGGAAGAGGGCAGTACTAAGGATAGGGGGATCTAGCACCAAAGGAAGACGAAAAGAATATTAGACTGAGGAAAATGAACATATAGGCATGGAGTCTATGGGTAGCAGTATAGAGGATATGAAAATGCAGGAAATCAAAGTATGCCAAATTACAGTACCTCTGAAATGTGCCATGGCAACCATCATGTTTCCAGCCTCATTTCAAAAGTTTGGAGATGAAGAGTTTGAAGAAAAACCTCAAGAAGAACTGGAGACTCAGGAGGCAACTTATGAAAAACACACTGTGCATAGTGGAATTACCATCCAAGCCACGGAACCTAGGGTTCCAAAAAGGGTTGTCTTTGAGAAGCCTACAGAAAGGATGATAAAACACATCAAGTCATTATACATCAAAGTTCACCTCAATGGAAGGCCAACCTCCAGGGTATTGTAGATGTGTTTATTTTAGCAATTAATGGGAAAGTCACAAACACTTTAGGAGTCTTACTTGTGGAAATTCAAGTTGGAAGCAAAATTTCCCTTATAGCTTTCTTTATGGTAAAATTTACTGCCAATTACCATGCTTCGTTAGGAAGAGACTGGATTCACGCTAATTAGTGTGTGTCATCCTCACTTCACTAGTTCCTCTTATTTTGGAAAGGGATGAGGTAGAAATAGTATAAACTAATGGAAAGCCCTTCAAGGCCTACATAGATATAATAGATGTAAGATTCTATGATAGAAGCTTTAGATTGATTCAATTTAAGGGCAAGAGTAAATATGGTAGACCAAAGGCACTTGCCATGACAAACAGAGAGGATTGCCGACAACAAGCAAGGAATCTCTTCTAAAAATCCGTGATCATGCCTTATCATCAGAGGCTAATCACTTAGCCTATCATAAAGGAGGTTGATGATTAAGTTCACTCAAGAAGAGAAAGCGGTAGCTATAGCTGCATTGTTGAAAGCATATATGTAGCAAGCTTTAGACAGGCTACTAATGAAAGAAATTCAAGAGACTGTTGGTGCTAAAGTAATTTTTTAAGGAGAATTGCCTGAGGAAGAAGTAGAGGAGATCTAGATACATGGGTTGAAGAATGCTCCACCTAAGTTAGATGATGCTATGATTGAAGTCCAAGACTCTTTAGAGGAGGTCAACCTTGGGATTCTTGAAAAGCCCAGAGCCATCTACATTAGTGGTCTACTCTAGCCTACATTAAAAAAGAAGATCATTGAGTTATTACAAGAGTTCAGAGAATATTTTGCTTGGGAGTATGACAAAATTCCTAGATTAAGTAGGAAGTTAGTGGAGCACTGGCTGCCTACTAAGCCAGATTATTATCCTTACCGTTAAACCCCTAGGTAGATGTCAAAGGATGTTGAGCTTAGTGTGAAGGAAGAAATTGAGAAATTACTTGAAGCTGGGTTTAGAAGACCTATTTGATATGCTGAGTATCTTTCTAATGTTGTTCCATGGTTAAGAAAAATAGGAAGCTCAGACTCTATGTGGACTTCATAGACTTGAATGTAGCTACCCTTAAGGACATCTATGTCATGCTAATTGCAGATATGCTTATTGATGTTATGGCCAAACACGAGTTAATATCCTTCATGGATGGATTCTCAGGCTACAATTAGATATTCATAGCTCAAGAAGACATACCCAAGACGGCTTTTCAATGTCTTGGCTCTATTGGAACCTTTGAGTGGTTGGTCATGCCCTTTAGGCTAAAAAATATAGGTGTCACTTACTAACGAGCCATAAATGCAATTTTCCATAACATGCTTGAAAAGTCTATAGAGGTGTTTGTGGATGATATAGTTGTGAAGTGCAAAAAAGCTGAAGACCATGTGGAGCATTTGAGGAAGGGCTTCTAATAGATGAGAGACCACCAATTAAAGCTGAATCACCTTAAATGTGCTTTTGGGGTTCGGGCTAGAAACTTCTTGGGTTTCCTGGTACATCAAAGTTAGTTGGGAAGTTCAAAGTCTTTTATGAACTACTCAAGCTGAAGTCTAAAGAAGAGTTTCTTTGGGAAGATTGCCACTAGAAGGCATTTGAAAAAAATTAAGAAGTATCTCAGTAATCCTCCAGTCCTAATACCCCTAAGGACAGGAGTCCTTTTGAAATTATATTTCTCCACTTTTAAGGAGTCTATTGGTTACCTCATAGCACAAAATAATTCTATGGGTCAGGAGCAAGTAATTTACTATCTCAGTAGATTCCTTACATCAATAGAGGTACGCTACTCACCTGTGGAGGAAATGTGCTTAGCTTTATACTTTGCATGCACTAAGCTTAGGTATTATCTGATTAGATCAAAGGTGTACGTAGTTTTATAGACAAATTTAGTTAAATACATGCTAAACCAACCCCTCATCACTGGGTGCATTAGCAAGTGGTCATTGGCTTTAGCTAAATTCTCCTTGGTTTATTTCCCCTAGAAGTCAGTAAAAGGCCAAGCATTAACAGACTTTTTAGCAGACCATCCTAATATGAAGACAAAAGAGGAAGACGAGTTAGACATACCAATCTATAGGGCTGAGAAGAAACCTTAGGTGTTGAAGTTTGATGGATCAAAGATTGAAGAATCTGCGGGTGCTGGCGTAGTCATTATATCCCTTTTGGGTGCTAAGACTGCCATCTCATTCAACTTGGACTTCGAATGCACCAATAACCAAGCAAAGTACGAGGCATTGATTATTAGGTTAGAGATTTTGAGAGAGCTGAGAGCCAAGGAAATATTAGTGATGGGAGACTCACAGTTGGTATTGAGACAGCTTTCTGGAGAATATTAATGCAGTAGCTTTACTCTAGCACCTTACTATACAGTAGTAGTTTAGTTACTGGAGGACTTTGTAAATATATCATTCCTACATATATCGAGAGAGTCAAATTGGGAGGCTAATGTGCTAGCCCAAATAGCCTCTGGTAAGATGATAGAAGAACTTACTTATAGAATAGTCCTCATTAAGAAATAGAGCCATCCTTCCATATTGGAAAGGGGGATTCCGGTTAGCACCTTCAATACAGATGTTAACATTTGTGGAGACTGGAGACAACCCTTTAGAAATTACTTAATTAATTTGTCTATAAAGGCTCCTTATAGACTCAAGGTTCAAACTCTAAGCTATATGTTAATAGAAGAGAAGCTGTACTGAAAGGAATTTGATGGATTGTTGTGAAGATGCTTGAGATTTCCAAAAGCTATGGAGGTGATGAAGCAAGTGCATGAAGGAATCTTTGCAGCACTTGAAGCAGGAATTAAAATCAGGTGGATAATAAGGAAGCATGACTATTTTTGGCCAACCATCCTTAAAGACTGCATAATTATGCAAAAGGGTGCAAACAGTGTCAAAAGTATAAAAGGATCCATAAACTACCTGCAGATGAATTGCATCCTGTGATCAAGCCTTGCCCTTTAAGGGGTTGGGCTATTGACTTGATTGGTAAAATTTATCTAGTTTTATTAAAGGGGCACAACTTTATTATTGTGGTAATAGACTACTTTACCAAGTGGGTGGAAGCCATACCTATGAAGAAAGTGGAACAAAAAATGTCATTCAATTTATAAAGGAGTTTATCATACACAAATTCAGTATCCCACAGTCTATCACTACAGACCAAGGTACCATGTTCATAGGGGAAGAAATGAAAGACTTCGTAGAAGACTGTGGCATCAAGATAATCAATTCAACACCTCACTACCCTTAAGTAAATGGGCAAGCTGAGGCTTCAAATAAAGTGCTAATTAACATCATGGAGAAAATGATTGAAGACAATCCTAGAGAGTGGCACATATTATAATCAGAGACTCTATGGGCCTACAAGACATCGAAAAGAAGTTCTACTAGGGTAAGTCCATTTTCTCTTACTTATGGTCATGATGCTGTCCTTCTAATAGAGGTAGTAGTTCCTTCTTTAAGAGTGGACAAACAACATGGTCTTACTCCAAATGATTACCACTAAGCTATGATGATAGAGCTAGAAGATCTTAAAGAAACAAGAATGCAAACTCTCAATCATATGGTGATACACAAAAAGAAAGTCTCTAGGGCTTATAATAGAAAAATTAAAAAGAAGACTTTCCAAGAAGGTGAGATGGTTTGGAAATTAAGCTTACCTGTGGGTGTAAAAGATAGAGAGTTTGGAAAATGGTCTCCTAATTGTGAAGGTCCTTTTAAAGTACATAAGGTGTTGGCTAGAAATGCATATTGGTTGTTAAGCCTACAAGGAGAGCCTCATAAAAGATTCATTAACGGAAAGTATCTAAAGAAGTATTTTCCCACTATGTGAGAAATGAGGCTAGCACATGAAGAAAATCAGTAACAAGGCTGATTCCATAGCCATTCAAGTACCTATCACCTGTATGAAGCAATATATATATATAGTGACATGTACAAAGTTGATTTTATGGCCAAAAATCATAATAAGTTGGCCTTTAGCCAATTTTAAATAATAACAAAGCCGATTCCATGGCTATCACCTATAGAAGCAATATACATAGTGGCATGTGTAAAGCTGAACTCATGGCTAAATTGTAAACAAGTTGGCCTATGGCCACTTTTTACTCAAATAAAATAAGTCCCAATTTATCACAAAAGAGTTTGAATATATTACAAGTCTCAAAAATCCAATAAAGTCCTCAAGTTCTAAAAGTGAGAAAGATGTACAAGGAGCAATAGATCAAGCTCAAAGGGAGGTGAAGTCAAAGGCCTGTAACTCCCTCCACTCGCTGCAACATCAAAGCCACATCTCCTCCAAAATAGTGCACTCTGCAACCCAAGTCTGAATCTGTGGATGCTTTACAGTCAAGAAGTTCCCTAGGTGATCTATTTCTTGGCTTTCCGTGGCATGTTCTCTCTACATCTCATTACCTCGAGCTAATAGATCTATAGCTCTAGCCTCCAAGGCCACAATCTCATCTTTTAGTTGTTGGATCCTATCGTGAGTGGCATCTAGGTCTTTACCAATCTTTTCATACTCTCGGGTTCTATCTCTATTATGGGCCACCAAAGCATCAAATTGTGTTTTCTACTCTAACACCACTGTAATCTTTTCCTGCAAAGAGGATATGGTAGTACTCTTCTCTTTGTAAGTAGAAAATGAAGTCATAACCCTTGCCTTCAAATCATTGAGGCAAGAGATGCTTTCGACAAAAGATGTGACTATGTGGAGCACTGAAATAGCTAAGAGAATGGAATCCCTCTGAGCATCTGTCAATGTAATAAGCTCTAAGGAAAAGAATTGCTGAAGGATGGTATAGGCTGCAGCTATAAACTTTGGAGCTAGGTGAGGTCTCATGGTGCAAGTATTAGAACTGGGACAAGTAAGGAATGAGAAGTCCAGAATAGTAGCAGGATTATCAAAAGCACCAATGGGAGTGAGGCAAATCCGTCTGGTAATGGAGTCCTGCATCCACCAGAAAATAGGAAAAGGTTGAGATGCCCATATATATATATATATATACACATACGAGTCCGTCTGGTAGTGGAGTCCTGCATCCACCAGAAAATAGGAAAAGGTTGAGATGCCTATATATATATATATATATATATATATATATATATATATATATATATATATATATATATATATATATATATATATATATATATATATATATATATATATATATATATATATATATATATATATATATATATATATATAGGCATCTCAACCTTTTCCTATTTTCTGGTGGATGCAGGACTCCACATACGAGTCCGTCTGGTAGTGGAGTCCTGCATCCACCAGAAAATAGGAAAAGGTTGAGATGCCTATATATATATATATATATATATATAGGAAAGAGACAGTTTCCAAACTTGAATATGAGAAGGAGGAGTAGTCTGTGCTTTAGAATGCCTATCACCACTAGCAATAACATCTACTAGAATATCCAGAGAAGGCATAGTAGACTAGATAGCCATAAAAGGATTTTCGTCTGAAGGAATATCTAGAGTATCTCCTGAAGGGTTGAGGGAATCCAAAATGATAATAGGCTCTGATGAAGAGGCTTTTAGCTTCTCAAAGCGCTGAACCCTCCTAGATCTCCTCAAATGGTTGGTAGAAGGAACAAAGCTGAAGGAGACTTCATGGCTACCAGAGGCTCTTTTGGAGTATGAGACTGGCTAACCTTCTTTTTCTTCCTTAGAAGGGAAATAGCTTCCTCTGCTTCTTCCTCCTCTTGAGACTCTGGAGGTGTGGTTGCATTTGGATCTTAGTCTTGAGTAGTATGGGTGTCTGTCTTCTTCTTCTTCGGCCTCTTATCCATCCTTTATAAATAAAAAAAAAGGGGGAGGGGGGAATATATGTTAATTTGATGTGAAGAAAATTAACCAAATAATGAAGAGCAGTTAGAAATAGTACCTTCATATTTTAGAAGTCACCACTAAACAAAAGTCTTCAACACATGAAGAGGGGAATGATTGACTTAGTAAATAGGAAGGTACATAAGCTCTCTATGCCTTCCTTCAACCTTGGCTAGAACTATGTCGTATGATGATATCATGAGGGGATTAACTGATAACTCTATATTTTTAGAGTTATTTTATTTGTTTAAACTTAAATTTTAGCTCAGTTCTCGAAAAATGCAATAATATTATTACATATTTTTAGAAATAAATAGTTCTACAATTTATAAATAAATTATAACATATTTTAAGTATTTTTATTTTATTTTTGCAGATCAAAATGATGCAGTAAAAATAATGATGCAAACAATGATTCAAGTTTTCAATCCATAAGAAATAAATTCAATGGTTGGTGGCTAAAATTCAATGGTTGGTGGCCAACCTAACCATTTTTGAATATTGATGAAGGAATTCAATGGTTGGTGGCCAACCTAACCATCAATGTTGAATTTTGATGCAAGAATTTTGATGGAACTTGAATTCTTCCACCAAACATGTCTATAAATACCATGCTTGGCAAAGGGAAATAGCATCAAAGAAAATCCATAAAAAATATATGTAGAGAGATTTTTATATGTTTTCTTAGAGTAGATTAGTTTTATTTTTTATTTTGATCAAGAGGAGGAGTTTTTGGAAGCTTGAGTTCATCAAAGATTGTATCCCAAAACAAGTTCTCTCTAAACTCTATTCTTGAATTTAATTATAAGTTATTATTATGTTTATTATTTTTATTGTTAATTTAATTATTTCTTTCTTTTTAATTATGAATAGCTAATTTTATTTTCTAGGATTTAGATGTAATCTTTTGATTTGCATATGATTATTTATATTTAATTGATTGGATTTGATTGTTGGAATTAATCTTTTATCTTAGAACTTAATGCTTGTAATTAACTGGCCATTAATTGTATGATTTAAGATATTGTGTGAAGTAGCGAGAGTGGAAGCACAATATTAGTTCATTAGGATAATTGACCTAGGGAATGTATTGCTTAGAGATAAGAATACTCCTCTGTGATTTTTAAAAGGATTTCCATAAAACTTAATGGGTTTGTGTTAATTGCTTATGATCACGAGAGTAGACGTAAGGTTAATATGAATACACATGTTGTATCTTAAGAGAGAACATCATATAATTTAGGAAAATCTAATTATTAATTCCAGCAAAAATAATCCATCTAAAAATTATAAAGAAATCATATGTGATCAATTGATGAATTCTAAATCCTAAACCTTTAATCTTATTTTCATTTTTATTATCATTTATGTACTTGAATTTTACTTTAGCTTAAAATATGAATTCTCATAATTAATTTTCTAAATAATAGAGGAATCTTAAAATTTGTACTTGACAAACCCTTCCTCGTGGGATTGACACTTATTTCACTACTATATTACTTGTTCACGACCTGTGCACTTGCAGAAATCGCGCAACATTAACTTTAGGGGAGAAAGAAGGAACAACTGAAATCCCCTGGACAAAGCCGAACTGATGGCTCCATAGTGAAGGCATGTAGAGCTCGAATGAGGCCCTATAAAACTCAGAAAAAGCAGTAGAACTCAGAAGGTGTAAACTGATCACACCTGAATGAAGCATCCTAGTATAGAGGAAAGAATACCATAATGCCTTGGCAGTGTTTGTAAGCAGAGGGGAATAACATTTGGCATAAGAGGGGAGTAGAGACTCTAACTTAGAATCAGCAAAAAGATAGAACTCTGGTATGCTAAAGGGGTGCTGGGTAAGATAATATATAATATGCTCACAATCAAAGGAGGTATTACACTTTAGCACCCACTGCCAATGTGAACCAAAACTCAATATACCCATGTGGGCAAGGCTAAGAAAATAGAAAAATAACCACAATTGCACCAACTATAGACTGCCACCAATATGGATGAATGGAGCCTCCCCTGTTGTGCGAGACAATGCTCTGAAACATTTCCTAGAAGAATAGAGCTTAGAGCTATTTGCTTGCCATTAGCTACCAGTCATGCCAAAGAACCATAGGAAGTGGCAGGTCTCCCAACAAATGGGTAGAAAATGAATAGTACCCATATGAAGAGGACATGATCCTGATCTCTAGAAGCCGACAGATGAACAATAATATGGTCTATAAGAGCTGTGTAAGAGGGGTAACCCTTCGGGAGGATTTGAGGCTATAAGTGAGTCACATCAAATATAGAAGGCATATCATCCTCTATAATTGGTAGACCGAAAAGAGTAAGAACGTCCCTCTGAGTAATAGACATAGGACCGCTCGGCAGGATAAAAGAATTGCAGCTTGGTTACTAAAATTGAAGAGTGGCATAATGAAGATCCAAACACATAGGTGTGGAGACTGTGGTCATTTGGATGAAGTGGTAGATGCCCTGATTTTTCCACTGTTATTCATAATGGGGGCCAATCGCTGGATCTATTTCACCTAATTTTTAGACAACTTTGGCCAAGACTTGACTTGACGAAAAAGTTTCTTATAGTTCTCCAAAATCAACTCTTCCTTTTACCAAAAGGAAATGGAGATGCAGAAGGATTGGCAAAATCTATTGGACCAATGAATTGGCACTACTCAGGAATCGAGTAGCCAAAGGAGTGGTGAAGGTATTGTGGGAGTAGAGGAAGAAGCTGTCAAATGCCAGAGATATAAGTATGTTAAATTCTAACTTAAAGTATTTAAGTTTGATGGTCTGTATTTAGACTTCTACCAGGTTAAATAAACTCTAAGTCTATTGTACCCTAGTTACTGGTAAGTGTACCTATTGTTCAGGTAGTATAGCATAAAGAGGTCGATCCCATAGGAAAATTATATAAGTATTAGCTCAAATGTTAACTATTGTCTAGTGAATCAAATTTCAAAGAAGCTAGAATTAAAATAAATTAACGATTAAACTAAAGTAACTAAATGTAGAAAATAAACCAAATCAATAGAAAAGAATCAATGAATAGATTATCTAGATAGAAACTCCCCCTAGCTCCCCATGTATTTCATGGAATGTGGAATCAATCAAATCAAACAATGAATCATGTTGACAATCCTAAAAGTAGAATTAAACCTTTCTCAAGTGAATTAATCCCCTTTTCCCTACGCAAATTAAATAGAATCTCTTCTTATTCAATAGGTTAGGCAAAGCATTAAGATCAAGGATTTAAAAATGCTAAAGGATTTTGTAAACCTATCTCTAAAGTCCCAAGCAATCCCCAATATTCATGAGTGATTAAATCAAATCAAGGGTATCTTTACTCCTTAATAAGAAATCAAATATCAAATCAATAGGCTAGCAATTGTCAATCAGATTTATCAATATAAATCATGAATATAACTCAATCCAGGGATGATTTGATTAAAAATATGATCATTCAATCCATACAATCTGAATTAGGGTTCATCCCATCTAGATAAAAAGAGTTTTATTCATGGTAAATTGGAAGAATAATGAAAAAGAAAGAAGAGAATGATTAATCAAACAATCCATAGAAAAGTTCTTAAAAATCTTCTCTTCGATCTTGAATCACCCACTTCGAATCCACTCCAATCTTGTTTTTCCCTCTTGATTTCGGTTGTTACCTCTTCCTTTCTTCTCAAAAAGTTCTCTAGAAGTAAAACACTCTGAAAAGATCTGACCCTCCCAATGTTTTCTTTGAAAATGTCTTTTAAAGGATGCATTTTTTGTCTACACAGTCTGATATGTGCCTATGTTGCTAGGCGTGTCGGCATTTGTCTCCTTTACGAAAATTAGCTCTTTAGCATGGGCTGCAATACACCCAGGTACATGAGTAGAATGGCTCAATACGCTTATGCTCCTAGGCATGTTGCATGCTGTGTCTCTAAGTCCTTGCCCAAAATTCACTCCTTAGCTTTGCAATTTCTAGACAAAGTGATTCATGGCTTCCAAATCAACTAGAATACTCAAAATGCTATGATAAATCACTTAAAAGACAAATTAAACTTAATTTAATGATAAAACAAAGTAAGAACAAGGGATAAAATATAGTCAAATATGCACTTATCAAAGTTGCATTTATATTTTTACAGAAATTTTGGCAGAGTCTCTCTTGAAAAATAAACACTCCAAAAGCACACTTACCTCTATCCAAACTAGAAAATTATTCTCACACCTTTATTTCTCCATACCTGTACAAAAAACTCAAGTCCCACAACAAAACTCCAACAAATCAGCCCATCCATACACAAATTTTGCATCTCAAGAGACTTTTGCATTTCAAATACTTTGTTCATTTCAAAAAGCTCATCTATTTCTAAACTCCAAGCCAAGACGTACCATGTTTGGATTGAGAGGAAGAGGAGGAAGGTTCCATTCTGGTAGAATGGCTGAGTCTTGCTAAAGTCCCTTGTGTTAGCTTTGCCAAAATCTCTTGAGTAGGCTGATCCATGCACTAATGTTGTTCACAGTCTTTTAATTAGAGTCTACTTTTTAAATAAGTTTTACTAAAAAAAAAAAAACTGATTTTTCTATATTTTCAAAAAAAATTTTAATAATGCCAACTATTTTTGAGATATTAATATATGCAATGACTTATATACATATATATATGGTTTTGAATTTTAAAAATCATGTATGCATAAACATGTGTATATAAATATTTTTGTTAGTTGGTGTGGTTATACATATTTGTTTTTTTTAAGCATATTATGTTCTTAGTTTATAATTTAGAATTTCTAAGAAATTTATATACTTGGAAAAGAAAAAAAAAGTTTTTTTAGAATTTATCATCTAATTTTTTCCATGATTTTTTCTTAAAATCCTTGTTCAAAACTTTAAAATAAATTATTTTGGAATTTTTTGATATATTTTCTTAAATATTTTTATGTAATGTTCCTAAATAATAATAAAAATAATAAATAATTCAAAAAAAAAAAAAGAGCAAGAAAGCAAAATCGAGCATGCACTTGGGCACAAGGATGAGAGGCGATAGCAGAGAGCAAGGCCCGAGTTGGCCACCAGCAAGGAGGCTAGTGTTGATGCCAGTGTAGGTGGCGGTGTGGGTCGATGGGTTGAAAGAAAAAAAAAATAAAATAAAAGAAGGAAGAGTAGTAGATTAGCACACCTGAGGAAGGAGATAACGCCAACGAGCAAATGAACAACAACAATAGACCCACCAGAGATGATGATCATGTGACTGCCGTCCGGCCAAGGGATAGGAACTAAAAATAGAGAAAAATAAAAAAAAGAAGAAGAGATGAGAGAAAAATAAAAAAAATTAAAAAAAAAAAAGAAGTAAATAGAAGATCGATGTACCTGGGAGTGGGTAGCAGTAAAAGATGTAGGATGTTGGGATGATGAAAATTTGAAAATTGGGGTTTGAAGAGTAAATGGGTTTGGTGAAGAATTTAAATTAGAGAAAAGATTTTGTTGAGGAAAAAGAGGAGATTTTAAAAAATTTGGACAAGATGAAGAGATTGTTTAGGATGAAGAGTTTAAATTAATTTGAGAATTTGAATGGATAGGAGAATTTGGATAAAGAAGGTTGTAAGAGGATATTATGGTGAAGGGATTAACAGTGAAAAGGGAGAGGGGATTGGTGATATTTAAATTAGGAGATTTCGCGGGAGTTTGATTTGGAAGGGGATTTGAAGAACTAGAGGCTTGATTAGTTTGTGAGATAGAAGAAGCACATTGGGATTTTATCTCTTTTTGTTAGAACTCTAAGTCATATGGGTGGAATTTCACTTAGGCTCTCATAGTGGACAAAATGGATCGCAAGGACTAAGGCCCAAGACTTATATACTTACTAGATGCAAGGCTTAGAGTTAGCCTAGCATTTGTAGGGAGACATTTATTGGCACTATAATTGTAGTAGCCTATGCATTTATTGGGCCAAATAATAGTTAATTAATTTAGGCCCATAAATTGTAAATTGGGAGCCTATGGCAGAGAGTATTGAGTGGACTTGTGAGAGATCAAATCAAATTTTAAACAAAATATGGAGATTTCTAGAAAAATATGAAGTGCTGAAACGTGGGACTAATAGTCTAAGAGTAAAAAATCATCACCAACGCAGAGCATGGGGCTAAAATGCATCTTGAGGGAAAAGAAAGGGGATGGTGGCTTTGTGGAGGAAATGGAGCTAAAATTCAGGAGCCCATTACCTGTATTATAAAAGCAAGAAGACTCCACAGAGGAAGACCCCGAACAATCAATCAATCAAGAATAACAATCAAACAAGAGCTAGCTTCTACAACTCTTATTTTACATTTTTCAAATTGTCCAAGTCCCTGTGGCTTCATTTTTTTTTTTTATAGTACTTGCATTTGCAACTCAAAATCCTTATATTCAATATACTTTACAGTGTAATAATACAAACCCAAAAAGTTATAAATTATATATTCAATATACTTTACAGTGCAGTAATACAAAACTAAAAAGTTATAAATTTCATATTTTTTGAGAATTGATAAAACTCTATCACTAATTTAAGTTTCTTAAGAGGCTATTGTTATTTTATCTCTTACATAGTCGTTTTGATTAGAAGTCAGGTAAAGTGAGACCCCCAAGAGTCTCTGACATACTCAGCATTAAATTCAATAAAAAGGGCAACTGACAATAAATATTTTGTCAACATTATCATTTTAAAATTTTAAGAAAATACTTATTTTTTTTCTATTTTACCTTCCCATTATTTCTTCATAAATATTTATATTAATTACTTTTATTTTTTCACACCAAAATAAAAAATAATATTTTAATCTTTTTTAAATTTTAATTTTTTTATTTTTAAATTATGATAATTAAATAATTTTTTAATATGTGTACTGAAAATATTAAACGATAAATATTTTAAAATTGGGAGATAATATGAATATTATGCATGCTATATTTCTTTCTTTTTTATTTTTCAAATATGAGCATTTAATAATCATAAATCAAAAGCTTGAAAAATGTTTTATAATGAGAGGAGAGGAGATTTCTAGTTTTCAACAAGTTGATGGTCAAAATTTAACTTGCATTTATTATTTTTAAACAATAAAAGCTTTTTACATTCTATTAAAATTTGAATGTGAAATTCCACAATTTTAAAAATATTCTAGTATTATTAAATCCAACACTATTGATATTCTCACATGGAAGGCTAACTTTTCTACAAAACTAGGCAAAAAGGTTGGCTTTTTTTTATATAACCCATAATTTGTTCGTTCATTTTGATTTAATATAAATCAATAATTTATTGCTAAAGACCAAAAATAAATAAATAAACATATCATTCATTCCTTTTTTTTTTTTTTCAAAGTGTCAGAAAATATGGTCTTCAATATGACATACATGTATATACTAGTTGACAATAAATAATTCATGATAAATGGACCATCACCACTTTCTAGTCATTTTTATACCGCTTCCAGAAGCTTAAATCATCTTCAGAGAGTCACACTAGAGAACTTGCATGAACCATGACCTGCTCAAGATATTATCCAAATTAATTAATTAATTAGTTTGATAATAATAATAATAAAAAAAAATAAAAAAAAAAGATTTTGAAAGATTTTTGAAAGACTAAATGGTTTCAAATTTTAATAATTTAAAGATTAAAATAAATGCTAACTTATTAATAAATTTCAAGGTTAAAACAATTAAAGATCAAGAGATTCTTTTTATAATTAACCCTTAGAAAATTCTTTAGATAGATCCAGTTAGGTGATTAAAACTATATGAATTAAATTTCACCTATATCAGCAAAACTCATGAGTAATTCTAATTAAATCAGTTTTTAAGTTATAATTAAATATGATACTTATTTCATAGTATAAGAGATTAAAGGTGTAAACTTTTACACTCAAATTTCCATTTAAAATTTTTTTGATAAAATTTAAACAGAAATAATAATAATAATAATAATAATAATAAAACTCACTAGGATCTCTGGTTGTCTCCTCTGCAAGTCCATTGAAGTAGCAATTGGCACCTTTACTCTTCAATTGAGCCCAATAAGAACTAAAGGCATAACTGGCATGCCAAATAACAGATATTGGTTCGTAACAAGCATTCCCTGGAGCCAAAGCTTGACAAGTTTCATTCCCTTGGCTACAAACATAGGTTAAAGCCCTTTGCAATTCCATCAAGTTAGCCCTTCTGGCCACTATACACCACAACTTCCCCTTGTAAGGACTATCATTGTTTGCTTCAGGCAATGGCTCATACTCAGATTCTTGTTTCTTTCCACTCAAATCAATCTCATAGTTTGGCCTCCCATTTCCATTAAAAAGCCCCCAATGCCTCTCTGTTCCAGGCCCATTCTTTTTGTTCTCATCAAATAATGAGAAAATAAATGTTGGTATGGCCACACCGGGTCTAGCTGGTGTCCCAATTGGAGGATTAGCAGTCATTTTTCTAATCAAATTCCTATTGTAGGTTGCTGCATTGTGAATATTAGCTCCAGGTTGATCTATATCACCAGAATTAGGCCACCCAGTTTCTGATATTGATAGTTTAATATCTGGGTATCCTAGTTTAGACATGGCAAAAATAATTGAGTCAAGCATTTCGTCGAGCAGGTTAGTGTATATTAATCCAGTACTTGGGTCAGTGTAGTTTTCACTAGGTTTTGATCCTAATAAAGCATAATTGAGGCTTGTGTTTGTGGGATTAGCAGACCATGAAAAGTAAGGATAAAGATCAATAAAGAAAAAAGATTTAGTACCATTCAAGAACTTTAACAATGGCAGCATCGCTTTTCTTGAAACAACTGAATTAAAAGTTGCATTTGACGGAGGAAATGTAGTTTGAAGTGTATCCATAGCAAATGGAGTACCAATTTTGATGTTTTGAATATTTTGAGCTCTGAGAGAATTCTTGATTTTTCTCATTGCAGGAACAAGATTTGGCCAAAGGTAGTTCTGATCTTGGACTGAAACAGAGCTGAGAACTTCATTTCCAACAAGAATGAATCGAATCATAGTATTTGGGTAGTATTGGAGGACATTTTCTTGGACCCATTGGTCTGCTATGGTCTGGTCTGAAGCAATGTTGATGATTTCTTGATTTGGGACCATAATGGTTACATAAATCCCAGAACCTGCTAAGAGTTTCAAGATTTCTGGGTTTGCATTGTACAGCTTTACATGGCTTGCATTTATGGATTTAAGAATTTGGATTGATTGGTATGGAGTTGGCAAGTTATTCCCTACCTGCCCATAGTTTATGCCTATGTTGCTTGAAGTTTCTGCATCTGTTATTATTTTTGTGAGGTTAGTCAAAAAAAAAAAAAAAAAAAAAAAAAAAAAAAAAAAGAGCAAGTGAAATCAATTTATATATTTAATGGGTTAATTTCAACTGCGGTCATTTAGAGTTATCACTAAATTTTAATTTGTATGGCAAAATCACCACACTTTAAATCATTTTAAAAATGAAAATCAGGATTCTATTCTCACCTATATTAAAATTCTCTACTCCAATAATAATAATAATAAAAAAAAAAACTACAATCTGATATTGTTTTAATAAGGGTTTTTACATAACCATGTTGGAAAATTTTTGGTTAGTTGCTATATTAAAAATAGAGTGGTATTATATTTCACATATTAAATTTAAATTCAATTTAAAAAAAAATCATTTATTTAAGTGAAAAATGAGGTATTTAAATAAATGTTGAAATTAAATAAGATTCTTTCAAAGCTATTATTTTAATAATTTCATATAGAATATGCTTTTATAGCTTCAATAAAATAAAAAAATTCTCTTAAAAATATAATTAATATTTTATTAGAATAGTGAGAATTTCATATTTGAGTATCCATCCACTAATATGTTGAGAATTTTCATCAATTTAATGAGAATATTTAAAGGAAAAATTATCCGTTATGTATAACCCATTAGATTCTATTGGCCTTTCATACACCAAAAATTAAAAAAATTATTTTGAGTATGTAAAAATTGAGTGACCAAATTAAAATTATTATTATTGTTGAATAATAAATTCAGTGACCAGTGAATGAAATTAACACCTAATTTGGTTTAGAGAGAACTTACTTGAGAAAGCCAGCAAACAGAAGAAGAGCATAATAACAACAGCACCACCTGTCCTCATGTTAAATGTCACCATGTTTTTTAAACTTGAGATTATAAAGCTCTAATCACTTGAATCCAAAAGACCCACAAGTCTTAAACTGTGGATTTGTGCCAATAGGTGCTGTGTTTTTAAAGGCTTTTGAAGGAAACCAAATTTCCAAGCAACTTTGTTTTAATTGGCTCAACAATCTTTGTGAAAGTCTCATAAATGAAACAAGACTCCATTGTTTATAACTATAAAAGAGAGACATACATATGATGATTGAAAGACTGAAAAGGTAAAAGATCATTATGAATTGAAAAAACATGGAGGTGTAGAAGGCCTTGTGGATTTGGTTTTCTTTAATTTATTTACTATTTATTTTTGGTCATTAGGTGAACAACATAAAGATGCTTTTTGCATGTTAAAAGGTTATGAATAGTGATAGGATCAATTTAAACATTGCATTAGGACACATTCCAAGAATGCAATTTGGGGAATTTTGATATTCAATTAAACCACAAAAATTTCAATGTCAATAGCAAAATCATCCTTTATGTCTAAATTACAACAATCTAGATGGAAATTATTAAAAATTATTTTTTAACTAATTTTTATAGATCATAAAAAAGTGAGAATATATAAATACTATTTTAAACAAAAGTATATAAATGTAAAATTATTATTCACTTCATATAAATAATAATTATTGTTGTAATAAATTTTTAAATCAGTCATTTCATCAATCTTTTTATCTTTAAATATTAATATAAAAATTCAATTTATTAATCACAATATTCATAAAAATGAAAATAATTAAAATATATTAAAAATATTATTTTATTTATTTATTTTTTACAATGTTAATTTCTTATTAAATTTGAATAAAGTTATTATAGGAAAAAATAATTTAAAACAAATCTTAAGGATTTATATTAAACTAGTTCTTAACCCACACAATTTATTATTAAAAAATATTTTTAATCTCATACATCATAGAAAGATAAGAATATATAAATATTATTATAACAAAAAGATATATAAATGTAAAATTATTGTATACTTTATACACATAATAATAGTTTTTATAATAGATTTTTAAATTGGGTCTTCTATTAATATTTTTATCTTTATATGCTAGTAAGAAAAATTTAAATCATCAATCATTCAATGGAAGAAAAAGAATTATGAAAAAATATAATGAAAATAATTATAATATATTAAAAATATTATTATATAATTATAGAAAAATATAATGAAAACAATTATAATATATTAAAATATTATTCTATAATTACGGAAAAATATAATGAAAACTTATAATGTATTAAAAATATTTTTTTATCCTACTTGTTTATTTGTTTTTCTATATTGTTGCTTTTTATATTTTTACATTTTATAATTAAAAAATATTATGCTTTTATATTAAACTAGTTCGTAAACTCTATTAAAAAATATTTTTAATTAATTTTTATATGTTATAAAAAGGTAAGAATATATAAATAATGTTATAACAAAAAGATATATAAATATAAAATTATTATTATAAATAAATAATAATTTTTATGATAAATTTTTAAATCAAACCTCCATCAATATTTTTATTTTTATATACTAAATATACTAATAAAAAAAATTCAAAATATCAATCATTCAATTAAAGAAAAAATTATAGGAAAATATAATGAACACAATTATAATGCATTAAAAAATATTATTTTATCCTACTTATTTATTTATTTTTCTATATTGTTACTTTTTATATTTTTTCTTTATTTAATTTGTCCAAATAAGATCATTATATAAAATAAAAAACTCTTAAACTTTTATATTAAATACCCTATTATTTACCTAATATTTATTTTTAATTATTTTTAAATACTTAAAATTATATAAAAATTTTAAAAATTTATAGAAAAAGATAAATCAATTAGTGAGCATAGAGATAATTTTAAACTTTCTTTGTGTTTCAGCGTTATTTATATACCTTATTAATTATGCCATATTTATTTTTAATCATTTCAAATACTTAATATTTTATAAAAATTTTAAAAAATTTATATAAAAAAAGATAGATAGAATGGTGAGAATAGAAAGAGTCTCAATTTTCTGTATGCTTTAATTTTCTGTATGGTACTAGTCTATGTAATAAGTCTTTTAAAGAATAAAATACCTAGTACAGTATTTAGCAATTTTTTAGTATTGCAAAATTTTGTTCAATCCCACCATTTAATTTGAGTCTCCCTTATACAGGAAGGACACACTCATCCTTCATTAGAAACTAAAATTTAGTACTTATTTACAAACTATCCTCACATAAATATAAACTTTTTTTTTGTTTTATTTTTTAACTTTTTTTTTTAGTTTTATTTTCTTTTTAATTTTTTTATGAAATTTTTTTTATTATAGTTGTGAAGAATAAATAAAATTTTTCCTCGAAATAACTTTTCATAATGCTCAACTAATAAATATATATAAAACGGAATTTAATGAGCTTGCAAAATTCATTTTTCTAAAATATCTTAAACCAAATTATAGAATATATATGTATATTTCATTTTTAATTTTTTTTATTTAATAAGCAATAATCAACTTTTTATTTTTATATTTTATTTCTAATTTCTTATAATTATTTATATTTTATTTAGAAATATTATGTTTGCTAATAAATATTTGATATTTTTTATAATTTAATGTGTTTATTCATTAAATAGTATATATAGATATTTGATAAATTAAAATATTTTGATTTTTAGTATTTCTAAATATTTACTCTACTGATATTTTTTGTCTTTTATTAAAAATTTAAATATTTAGTTCATAGAGGTATTATTGTCATCTTTATAATATGTTCAGTCATAATTTCAATTATTCTAAATACTAGACAGGACAGAATTTATTCTGTCATGTTTTGTGATATTCTATCATGTCCAATATTTAATTATTCCATCATGTCAATCAAACGCAACCTAGTTTAACACTCGCGCTTCCTATGGTACTAGTCTATCTAATAAGTCTTTTAAAGAATAAAACTTTTGAATTACCCAAAAAAATGAATTTTAGTGTAAAAGACAAAAAAAAAAAAATCATCTGACCCTTAATTTAATTAGATTGAAAAGTACTTTACTGCAAATTAAAATAAATAAATAAATTTATTATTCTAATTAATTATCCATATATTGATTGGACTGATATAATATAATAATTAATTATCCATATTCAAAATATTCAAAATAATTTATAATTCTAATTACCCATATTTTTAATTATTTATGAATTTATATCTTAGATATAACAAAAATTTTAAATAGTAGGTATACTAATATAAATACATTATTTTATAATAATTGTTTTCAATAATGGTTATATGAGTCTTCATCTTTTTTTTAAATTTTTTTATTTATCTTCATTAAAAAATGATATATTTAATTTTTCTTTTTTTATTTCTTGAAATATAAAATTGTTTTAACTTATTTTTATGCATAATTATAAAAAAAAAATTATACACTTAATATAATAATTATTTATTATTATATTAAAATTAAGTAAGATATGTAAATTTACCAACATTGAGTTCACCATAACCAAATTGATTTGATTTATTTAGCATTTCAATATAGATCCATGATATTTCGTCAAATCACTTATGAAAAGACTATTTATTTATTGGACCAAATTAGATTCTTAAACAAAATTGGATAACTTGTTGATTACTATTTGTTAAACAAGCATCTGACTCTCAAATAGAAAACCAATGCTCTCAGAGTCTCTACCCTCTTATATTTCTTTGATTACCAAGATTATGAAACTTCTCAAATTCACCTGATGTGAACTATTAATTTTACATTTTCACCATTCAGCCGCAGTTTAACACTTGCTAAAATTAGTAAGTTACGCAAAACCAATATGGCGGTTAAGTTAGCCGGTTAGTAGGCAGGAATTAAGAGGGGAGCGCCTCTTGCAGGAGAGTAGGAGGCAGCACCCTAAGCGCAAAAAATAGATTTTCAGTCACATTAGTATGAGAATACTTAATTTTTGGATACTGACACTTTTCCTACCCTGATCGAACTTTCTATATTAGATAATAATTTTTCAAAACTGATTGGATCTTTTCTTAGATTAACTATTCAATTGTTCTAAAATTAATTTCGATTCTATAAAAGTTAATCGGTGAATTTTCTGAACTCTTAAACTCTCATAAATTGTTCCAGAATTTCAAAACATGATCTTAGCACAAAGCATAATTTCAGCTGGCACGACCACCAAAGCATGTGGCGGTGCCGATGCCCTACTACTAGCCTTGCCAATGGTGCTACCAATGGCTCCGATTGCACAAGCTCTACTTCCCTTTTTGCTGTTCCCAAAATACCCCTAATATGATTTTTCAGTATTTTTTCAAACCCTACCATTTTGGTCTTTTCACTTTTCCACATCTCAAATTACACTCACCCCTATTTTCTTATAAATACCCTCTCATTTTCTCTATTTCTCCATACCCCTTGAGTTAGAGTTTATAGCTATCCTTTAATTCCTCTTTTCTTCTCTCTCCAATAATTCTCTAATTATCTCATCCTAACCAAGTTAATTAATCTTTTTAATTAACTAAACTTTTTTTTAATAAATCACTCAATTAATTAATTAATATTTTTAATTAATTAATTACTCTTTTTTCAAAAATCTCTCTTTTTTCAAAAATCAAATTAATTTTTTTTTAATCCACCCTTCATCCAAATTAATTAATTAATCATTTTAATTAATAATCCATCCATCCATTTCATCATATTAATTAATTAATTAATCCCCTAATCAATCCAATCACTTGGTCCAGATAAAATGAAACTTTGATCCGGTAAAACCCTTCGTTCGTCAAAAGTAAAGGTATCAGTGTTTTCCTTTCTCCTATAAACTCAAATGAAATCAATCAATCTAATCAACCCCCTAAACCCTTCTATTTAATGGTGGAATAAACTACATGAGTTTTGATTCTCATTCAATGGGGTACGTAGGCATGTTTGAAATCTAAATCCAAATCTCAAAAAATCTCCTTTCTTCCCTTTTTTTTTTATGTAATTAATTTAATTTTGGATATTTTACTTTTCTCCATGCTCATGCATTAATCATGATATTATAATTGTCATATAATATTTATCATCCATGAAATTAATTTTTAAGTCAAATTAAACTTAAGAGCTAAATTTAAATTATTTAAAATAAAAAATCTAGTCCACGAACTCAATCTGGTTCAAGGTTAGTGATTTTATCCTTGGGTCAATTATTTGAAAATTAATGAATTGGAGTCAATTGGATTTTTCCTTAAGTTTTCTCTTTAAAAATAAATTAGGGTGGCGACTCTCAAAATCATTTTCAAAATCAATTAATCCGAACTCGAAGGTTCCATCGTGATTCTAAATCCGAATGAGCATACCGATTCCTTCTAGCGGATCTAGTCTAGAAACTCCTGAAAAATATAGAAAATGCCAAACTTTGAATTGTCACACCACCAGAGTTGCCTTCAAGTTGTAGCCAATCTATAACATTGAACTTCCCAAAGGTGGGACACATCTCCTCCTTAGCAACACCAAAATAGAAAACATGGGCCATCGAATCCCAAAACCTAAAGTAAGCCCTCAGGAAAATCTCAATCCACTTGAACTCCTCGTAATGTCACTATAACAACTATGACATACCAATCCAAGTTGAGTTCCTCAACCTTATCGAGTTTCTCAGTCTATAAATGCATGGCTCTATAGACGTAAATGGCACATAAAAAAACTACATTCACAAAGTAAATGTGTGAATCCACCCTCTTACATCCATGCATTATCCATCACAGACATCATCATAAATCATCCATGGCATAGAAGTTAGACAAAAGGTCCATGAATCCCGAAACCTACATACATAAACATACGTCATCTATGCATAAACATATATGCATATGCAACTATCCGTAGCATGCACAATCATGTATAAACTGAGTTAATAGCCTCTCCTAAAGCTGACTAGTGCCTCTTTTAAGCTAAATGATATCTTTCTAGATCTAATTGACGTAAGTGTGACTTTTAAAGTCCCTTTAATCTCAATAAAGTCTCTTCAAGTCTTTTAAAAGGCCCAATCCTTCACATTCGGAAGCCTAAGTTTTCTCGATGGAACCAAAATCTTTTCAAAATCTCTCGAGCTGACTCATTATAGGCCAAGGCTCCCTTTCTACTAAAATCTTTTTAGAATCTCTCAAGTAGACTTGCCAATAGCCAAGGCTTTCCTCTTACCAAAATCCTATCAGAACCTCTCGAGCTGACTAGTAATAAGGCGAGGCTATCCTCTTATAAAAATCTTGTCAGAATCTCTTGAGTCGACTCGCTATAAGCTGAGGCTCTCCTCTTACTAAAATCTTGTTAGAATTTTTTTAGCAGACTCGCCGTAGACTGAGGCTCTCTTCTTACTAAAATCTTGTCAAAATCTTTTAAGCTAACTCACTATAGGCCAAGAATCTCCTCTTACCAAAATCTTGTCAAAATCCTTTAAGCCAACTCGCCATAGGTCGAGACTCTCCTTTCTATCTTATCCAAAATCCATCAATTCTACCCATAAGTGTCTAGAAAAAATCACCTAGATATCTTTGTGGTTTCTTTTTTACCCCTCTTATTTTGATGCAATCATGTCCTCCACCCATAAACATCTAAATCCTCACTTTGATGTCAATATGGTTCCCTTTTCCATTCTTGTTCATCTTAAAGTCAACTATATAAATACCCTGAATTTTCAATTATTTTTCTAAAATCTTATTTTTGTACGGAAAAGTGTTATTCTATTATTTTATTTATTTAAGTAAATATTAAAGTTATATTTTATTAAATTATATATATTCATACCATTTGAATATGTATTATTACTAGTAATTTGTTTACAATATTATATATGTATATTATTATGAAATATTATAATGGTTATTGGAGAAATTATGTTTTGATACTTGAATATTAATATGATATTCGATCAATCTAAATTATAAAAATTGCCGGAAGTTCGAGATGTCATTATAATTATTATTATTGTAAATAAGTTTATTAATTGTATTATTAGTATGTAAATTAGAATTTATTCTTATCATCATTATTATATAAACTATGGTTTATTATTATTATTATTAGTGTTATATATATATATATATATATATATATATATATATATATATATATATATATATATATATATATATATATATACACAAGTATATGTTAGTGTAGTTTGGGATAAAATAAAAGAAAAGAAAAGGAAAGAAAAAGAAAAAGAAATGGTGGATGGTGATTGGCTGAGAGGTAACGGGAGAGAGAGAGAGAGAGGTAGAGAACGAGTGGGATAGGGATAGAGAGAGAAAGAGAGACCTGGGTGGTGGTGAGCCGCCATCCGTCCAGTGGTGGGCTGCACCTTCACCACCAATGGCTAGCCCACCGTCCAGCTACCTCAGAGGAAGTAGCGGCTCTCTGATCGGGTGGCAGACGGCGGCGTACGCGAGGAGAGAAGTCCCGCTGGTGCCGAATCTTCAAATGCAATTTTTGGCCGATTCTGGTGGCCAAATCAAGCAAGGTTGGTTTCGTTTGACTCCTGAGGATGAGAGCTTTGATTTAGTACCAACCATGCCTCCGATCGACTACCATAGGAAGAGATCGAAAAGTGCAAAACTGAAACTCCTGAGGCATTTTCCAGTGACTTGCGGGCGAGTGAAGGTCATTTCTGAGCTTCTGGTGTCCAGGTGAACCTGTTGGTGTGGAGATCACCCAGATCCGCCACCGGCAGCGGCGGCGTATGGCCGGCTGGCGGCTGCATATGGCGGCAAGGCATGGGACAGTCCAAAAACTCTGTTTTGTCATTCCAGCGCAACTTTCGACATCCGTATGATCGAAATTCGTGAAGGTTAACCCAAAACTCTTATATCTTAGTTGTTAAATAAGTTATATTATGTTTGGCATATTCTAGTTTGTAGTTGTTATGAGTTCGTCGAGATCTCGATAGGAATCTCAATAGTCTTTAAGTTGTGTCTGGTTATGTGAGTCGTTCTTTTCTGATAGTATCTTTTGTTGTGAGGTGTCGGTGTTTTGGCATTTTTCTGGTTTCAAAGGCTGCACTTCCGAAGGAAGTCAGTCGGACGAGTCGTCAGTTAGGTGAGTGATACTCCCTAATATGTTATTCTGTTTCCATATACATCCGCATTACTGTGTGTATATATATATATATATGTATATTATGCACTATTATTGCATATATGCATGTAACATTTGATTGTTAATGATGAATCGATATTCTTTATTCTATGCTATACTATGATTTTGATTGTTGGATGAAGGTCGGGAGGATACAGTACCACCTACGATCATGGGTTTGTTTATGATTATGGTTATGATTGGAATTATGATGGATTTAGAAGATGAGCTATAACTGGTGTATGCTGGCCAGGCCTACTCATCGTCAGGGCCACTATCAGTCGGGTTAGGGCTGCATGGTACAGATCAGTGCTGGCCGGGTCCATTGGATATAAGAGACAGATTAGTGGATTCAGAGAACCAGGATAGGGGGATCGGCTCCCCATATTGAGTATTAGTGTGGTACTGTGGACCATATCTCATCCTTGCTTGATGATGTGAATTGTCTGTCTTTATGACATAGTGCATAACATAAGCATTAGAATCTGTCTGTAGGACACTAGTTTAATATATTAGCTGGTATCATTCACTGAGTCAGACGCTCATTCCTGTTCATTTTGTTATTTTTAGGTCAGGGAATGAGCCTGTGAAGGAATTATAAACTGCTAATTTTCCTTTGGCAGTAGTTGTATTATTGAGTATTAAGAAGTGTATATAATATATGTATAATTGTAAATATAACTACAAAACTCCGCAATATTACATCTTGTACTTGTATATTGTTTAATATTCAGTTATGTAATTGTTGAATTGAGATACTATTGTTAAACATAATCCTTTTATATGATATTCTATTTATGAGATAATTGAGATAAGCGAGTTAGTGGCCCAACATATTTTTGTTTTATATTGATATTTAATTGGATCTGCTTAACTTGTATGGGCCCATAACCCTTTTTAGTTTTGGATTTCTGGTGTGTGTTTCTATGAGGCTTACTATAGGCACTAGTAGCCACGTGCATTTCCAGTGTTATAGTGCCGGTCATGTGCCTTCGGGTTCGGGGCGTGACAATCCTTCACTCAAAAAAGTCATAATAGTGACATTCCTCTAGTTCCCTTTTTTCATCTATTTTGTCCAAAATTCATCTAATTTCTTCACCCAAAAATGTCTAATCTAGATGTCCCACTAGTTCCTTTCCCTACCTTTTCATCAGAATCAACCATATTCATCAATTTTATCCATAAATTTTTAGAAATGATCACCTAGACATTCATGTAGTTCCTTTTTCCATATCTTTTACCAAAATCCATCAATTCAGCCAAAAATATCTAGTTACTAACCTAGATATCCCTTTGGTTCATTTTCTCATTTCCATTTATCAGTCAATTTCACCTATAAATGTCTAGAAATGGTCATCTAGATATCCATATGATTCCACTTTTCTCCTCTTTTATCTAAATCCATCAATTCACCAAAAAATATCTAGCCACAAGCCTAGATATCCTTTTGGTTCATTTTCTCGCTTTCATTGGTCAATCACACTTTTTCACTCATAAATGTTTAGAAAAAATCACCTAAACATTTATTGGTTATTTTTACCATCGTCCTTGAAATTCAACCACATCTCTCACCTAAATATGTCCAAGCACTGATGTAGATATCTCTTTGGTTCCTTGCACCATCCCAACTCTTGGATTTATTGTCATTAGAATTATCTTACAAATAAGACAATTCTGATGAGGGGGCTGCTATAAACTCTTAATTTTGCACCCTCATCATCTGGCAATAGTCTAATACTTGCTAAATTTAGTACGCTACGCAGAATTGATACGGTGGTCCTACTAGCTAGTTAGCATTACCCAGAAAAGAAAATTTCAGCTTTCAAGTAATTGCTACTTGAATATCCAATTTTCCAATATAAACCAATATCAATTTCTAAAAAATAAAAAAAAAAAACTGTCAAGTGGAGCCTTGCTAGCCTTATGTGGAACCACGCAGAGGGTGATGTAGCCACGCCATGTTGGAGCGAATCCGTGCAGTAGCTTGTGGTTCCCCTTTCTGTGCCAAAACGTCCATTTTGCATTTTTCAGTCCCTTTTGACCATAATCTTTTGGTTATTTTCACTTTTTCAATTCCTAAACTATCCTTATCCACTCTTCTTATAAATACTCCACTCATTTCCACCATTTTTTTCAACCCTTGAGTACTTATATATTAGCTATCTATTTGCTCATTTTTTTCTTCTCCCTTCAATCACTTTCTAATTAATTAATCTTTTTAATTAACTAAAATTCTTTTTTGAAATTAGAACTAATCACTCAATTAATTAATCTTTTTAATTAATCATTTTTTTAAATCAAAGTAATTCTTTTTTTTTAATCCACCTTTCATTAATCATTTTAATTAATCAATTCATCCATTCATTTCATCATATTAATTAGTTAATTAATTATTTTTAATTAATTAATCAATCTCCAATCAATCCAATCACTCGGTCTCCATAAAACGGACCTTATATCTGGTAAAACCCTCTGCTTACCAAAAATAAAAGTATTAGCATTTTCCTCTCACCCATAAATCCAAATCAAATCAATCAATCCAATTAACTCCTAAATCCATCCACTTAATCATGGAATAAACTACGTGAGTTTTGATTTCTATTCAACGGGGTACATAAACACGTTTAGAATTTAAATCTAAGTCTCAAATCCAATCCAAAAATTAATTCCATTTCCCTTTACTTTCAATTATAATCAATTATTTATTTATTTTGGAATTACAGAGTGATTATGTAGTTTCTCTACAATCCATAAAGATTAGAGGGAATACTCTTCTTAATTTATGGATAATTTACTTTATTCGCTTTTTAATTATCCCATGCATCCATATTATGCCATGTTTATGTATTTTATTTATAATTATCATAGTATAAATGTCATTCATGAAATTAATTTTCAAAGTCAAATTAAACTTAAGAGCTAAATTGTTTTTGTTTAAAACAAAAAACCTAATACCCAAGTTCAACTTGATTCAATATTAGTGATTTTATCATTAGATAAATTAATTGAAAATTAATGAATTAGAGTTAATTAGATTTTTTCTTAATTTTTTCATTTAAAAATAAATTAGGGTACTCTCAAAATTATTTTTAAGATCAACTAATTCAAACCCGAAGGTTATATTGTGAGTCTAAACCTGAATGATCATTTTAATTTCTTCTAGCGGATCGAACAGGTGTTCAGGTGAAGCCTCACACGTATAAATTAAATAAAAAATTATCAAAATTCGTGTAAAGCTCAAACCCACAACTAGTACAAATAATATGTCAAACCAAACAATGCTTGGCTAATGATCAATTAGGAACCGGGTTAACCTTGTTTAATCATATTTAGTTTGATCATAGACCTTCAAACGGAAAAGTCCAATCTTAAACCCTATTATTTTTTGGACTTCATTGAATGTGACTGTTAGGAGATAAAAATTTGATTGCTGAAATCATTTATTATTTTTATGAAATTCATTGAATATATACTGTTAGTTTTAATTAATTTAATTTTTCAATTAACATTCTCATCTAACTCAACCTAACAAGCACATGACCAACGAAATTTAATATTTAGGAACTTTTTTTTTTTTATAATTTTAGTTATTTTTTATTTATCAATTTTAAGGTTTTTTTTTTTAATTTTATTATACCTAATTCGAATCTCACAAATGTTAAATTTCTCTTATCTAATGCTAAAAAAAAAAAAAAAAATACATCAAGATATTAATAATTTTAGTTTTAATTTAGTAAGAGAAAATGTATGCATCAAATCTATATATCTCAACTGGAAAAAAAATTTGTTTTTTCCTCATTGCACTGTTATTAAAATATAAAACATTAATATTTTTTATATTTTAAAAAATGTATAGTATTTTTCACTAATTAAGAAAGGTTTAATTGCAAAAAAAAAAAATTACACCATGTGCTTCAAAATTTGATAATTTTTATTAATTTATTGACATATCAAACAAATATTATTAAAAAGAAAAAAAAAAAAAAGAAAAATCCATTTAAACTTTTCCCTAAATGATAATTTGATATGGAGAAAAATGAAATCTCAATCTTTTCTTCTTTCTCATTTTTAAATTCTTAATTAGCAACTTTTATAGTAGGTAAACTTTTTCTATTATCAACATATTCTCATCTGTTTCCACAATTACTCATATCAACACTCATAATTTTTAAAAAATACTCATGTGGAATTTTCTTTTTTAATATATGTGGTATAATATACTCATCTGACATGTCAGTAAATTTAGGAATTAATAAATTCTTGTTAAAAATTAAATTACTTCAAATTAAAAATATGTTATAAAATCACAAAAAGAGGAAAAATTAAAAAAAAAATGTAATTAAGTCATTAATAAATAAAATGTATCATTTTTTTTTAAAGAAAAGATATCTTAAAAGAAAAATAAAAAGGAAACAAATATTTAGAGCACAATAAGCCTGTTGAGTTTTTTTTTACCCAACAAAATGAGTTAAGAACTATAAATTGCAGTTTCATAATTTTAGAAATGATTCTTTATGAACCAAAAATTGGTCAAAATTATTATTAACTTATTCAGGAATGAATCTAAGGAAAAGAAAAAGAATAAAAAGAAAGAAAAAGAAAAGAAAGAAAGCGCCAAAGGTGTTTAGGCAGAAAGAAAAAGAAAAAACAAAAGAAAGGGTATCCAAGTCCTCCAACATGTGCAGCACTTACAAAAGTCGCCCTTTGATTTTGATTCTAAAACGTGTTCTCCTCTCTCCTCTAATGTCAAATTGGCTTTCAGTTTCAGTTTTCAATTTCCACCCAACTCATTCACAAGACTATGTATATATAATATTACAAAACTTACAGCCAAATCACAAAACAAATCTCACCCTTCCAGCTAATATCCATCTCATTCTCAACTAATGCCAGAAACATCAACATCAACATCTTTTCTTTGAACTCTTTATTCTTCAACAAACCAATTATAAAACAAACTTAATCTTTAATGTTATCTGCTAACAGTTTGTTTCTCAAGCACTGAGAATAATTCCAATACGATTTGACTTGACTTAAATATTACTAAACTTCTATTTAAGGCATAGATTGCGAGTTCGAATATCAATCAAAGTTGAAGTAACAAATAAAAAAAAAAAGATATGAACAAAACCACCACTAAAATTTTCATTCACCAGAGACAGTTGAGAGCAAAACTCTACCAATAACTAATAATAATGCAAGTAAATCCAATAAAAAATATTATACAATTTCCTCCCCCCCAACACTCCCACCCACCTCTTCCCTCTTTTACCCAGAGCCCAGAGGAACAAAAAAATAATAATAAAGTAACCACCTTTTCTGATCCACCAATAATAACCAAATCAACAGGTTAGGAACAATGAATCTAATAAAAACAACTTATAGCTCCGCTGCTCAGCTTAGTCCAATTTAAGATCATGAAACAAACAAGCAAAATCAATACATACAATGATATTGTGATACACTTGTGATGATTGCTGGTAAAAATCCCATTGATTCTTTACCTTTTCTTTGATCTCTGATTTTAAAAGCTCCTTGATCTTCTCCTCATGTCATCGAAGATCAGTTGATTTAAATGAATCTGCAAAGCCAGCAGGCTTTGATGGAATGCTTGATTGTGTCTGTGAGTAGGATACATCAAACATTGAGGAAGAACTTTCATCGGCTTGCCATCTTTGAAGAGCTTGTGGAAGGCTCATATGCAGGTCGATGCCAAAACCTTCTTCTTCTTCTCGTGTGGCAGGTCTCCATTGCTCTACAAGAGGTCCCAAAACGTTAACTGCATGCCCCATGTCTGGTCTCTGGTATGACTCGCGAGCAGTGCAATGTCCTGCTAGTTCAGCCACTCTGTAAATGCTAGCTAATGTCTCTTCATCTGGGTTCAGAGTCTGATCAATTGCCTTTAGGATGTTGTCTTTGTTAATTAGGACCCTGCGGAACCATGAAACCAGATGAGCCTTCTCATCTGGCATGGAGTCATCTAGAGCTTTTCTACCGGTTATCATCTCCATCAAAACAACACCAAAGGCATAAACATCCACCTTTGTTGTCACCCTTCCAGTAGCTGACAATAAACAAAGCCAATAAATTTACATCAGAATGAAGCAACTAACTCTTTGTCCAGAAACAAGTAAATAATTCATGATCAAATTCTCACAAACTAAGAAAATGAATTATTCAAATAATGAGAATTAAACAATTGTACAGTCAAGTAAGTTCACAAGAACAATAAATTTATCCCCAGGTAATCTCACCATTGTAGCTCATTACACCAGTGAAGAAAGATTTACATTCTAATAACCCCAGGCATTTCAGGAACATTCACTGATTTATGTGAAAACATAATAGAAAGATAACTGCAAAAGCTCCCCACATGAAAAAAAGAACTAGAGAAGAAAAGGGAATGAGATGAAAATATTTTCTCTAAATTCCAAATCCGAAGATTTTGCAAAATACTACTAAAAGCCTATATTTAGTAATATCTATACTAGTATAACAATGTTAATTGCGAAATCTAGGCTTTCCTCACTTTTCTTAACTGTTAGAAATCTTGCCATAAACAGCAATGATACATGATGAAATTGTTCCTATATAACAAGCTCAGGCAATTGGCATGACTGTATCCATAAGTATCATAAATAAGTTGCTTACCGGCATACTCAGGTGCAAGGTAGCCAAAGGTGCCTGCAAGTCGTGTTTCCACAGAATACTTCCCATCAGGTGCATTTCTAACCAAACCAAAATCTGCCACTTTCGCTCTCATGTCATCCCCAAGAAGAATATTTGTAGGTTTCAAATCTCTATGAATGAAACTCTGCTGAGCTAAACTATGCAGATACTCAACTCCTCTTGCCACATCTAGTGCAATGGTAACTCTCTGCTTCCATGTAAGTGGAGGGTAGCCATGTTGTTGCCATTCAAACAAATGCTGCCCTAATGTTCCACGAGGCATGTACTCATATACCAAAAGTCTCTCATTGCCATTAACACAGTAGCCTAAAAGAGCAACTAGATGCCTATGTCTAACCTTTGAAAGTACTGCGATCTCTGCCTGAAACTCACTCATTCCTTTGGTGCCCATTATTGAGGATTCCATCCTCTTCACAGCAATCTTAGTTCCATCATGCAACTCTCCTTTATACACAACTCCAAAACCACCCCTTCCTATAATGTTGCTCTCACTGAAATTGTCAGTAACTTGTCTAATAACTTCGATTGACACAGCAACATTTCCACCCTCAAACATCTTTCGGTCACTATCACCACCACTACTCTGGCTATGTAATTCAGTAGCCAACCCATTATACCCATTAACCCCACTCGGCCCTTCATCCTTAGGAAATGCCTTCTCATTATCATGTTCCTCCACATTCCCATACCTTCTATGCTTTTTCTTATATTTACACAACACAAATGATAAAACAGCAATAAAAATCACAACAGCTGCAATGATTCCGGCAATAATACCTCCCGATATCCCACTACTCTTTCCTCCACCTGATGGAGAATTGCTCCCACTTGGTGCATCTGCATTTGTGCCAGATGATCCAGGACTGTCTCCACTGGTGCTATTTTCCTTCCCCAGCAGACTGTTCCCTGGCTTAGTGGTAAACTTCACCGAGTTTGGAAAGGCTGGAACTTTCCCAGAGAGGTTATTATTGGAAACATCAAGTATTTGAAGCTGTGCAAGTTGAGTCAAGCTAGCAGGAATAGATCCAGTCAAGCTATTGTCATTTAGATACAATGTCTTCAAAGAAGTAAGATTGGCAAATGCTGGAGAAATAGTTCCTGTTAAACCTTGTTTTCCCAAACTCACAGTTATAACTCTTTTCTGTGGATCACATGTGACAGAGTCCCAACCAGAACAAGCATCATTCCCTGGCCAACCATCAGAAAGTTTAGCTGGATACCCGAAACCTTGAGCAATTTCAAGCAATGTAGTCACCTGCGGATCACAAGCCTTCCCAGAAACCGTACAGTAATTGTTTTTCCCATCATTAACCACATTAACAGAGGATGAAAACACAGGTGAAGGACCCTGCAATTTGTTGTTTGACAAAGAAATATTGACCAAATTAGGAAGAGAAATCAAAGAAGACGGTACAACACCAGTGAACTGATTGTCTCTCAGTTGCAAATCAAAAAGGCTATCACACTTAGACAAATTTGGAATTGGACCCGTGAACTGATTCTTCTGTAACCACACCTGAGACAACTGGCTCATCGTTGCAAGCACATCAATAGTACCTGTTAACCCAATTTGCTGATTATTTATCCACAAGTTCTGGATCCCAGAATTCGCCATAGACTGGGGCAAAGAACCTGTTAAATTATTATAACTCAGCCTCAAATTCTGCAAACTGGGAAAGGATCCAAAAATGTCAGGAATTGAACCATAAATATTGCATTGGCTTGCTGTTATGGAATTAAGATTGGTGGATTCAGCAAGATCGGTAGGAAGTTGCCAAGGAGAAAGATTAACATTGTTTGCAAGGCTTAAAATCTGCAAACTAGTAAGCCCTTTGAAAAACCCAGAAGGAATAGAAGTGAAATTATTGAAATCAAGAAAAATACTCTGCAAATTTGAGAGATTAGCAAGCAATGGGAGATCCCCAGAAAGATGGTTGTTTTGAAGAGAAAGAGTCTTGAGCTGAGTGAGAGTAGAGAGCTCTGAAGGAAGGGTACCGGTTAGATCTTTGTTTGGAAGAGAAATGGAAGTGACGCTGTTAGATGAATCACATTCTATACCCTTCCAATTACAGAAGCCGGAAGAGGACTTGGTAGACCAACCGGTGGGTAATGGGGTTAAGGAGCTAGCGAGTTTAAGCACGACGGCGCCGTCGTCAGCAGCGGTGGTTGACAGAAGAAGAACAAGGAAGAGAAGAGGATAGAGCATGGCGGTGGTGATGATAGTGGCGGTGGCGGGGGCGGTGGCGGAGGAGAACGGGGGGGAAGACAGAGTCTAACGCCGGTTTATTAGAAAGAAAGGAATTTATCTCTCTCTTTCTCTGTTTTTCCTGTTTGAAGAGGAAGAGCAATGTAGGTCGGTTTTGTGGGTTGTGACTTGTGAGAGACAGCAAGGAAGATTGAGAAATTTCTTTTTTTTGTTAAATTTTTTACCAAATTTAAGTTTAAAAAAAAATTACAAGTTGGAATAATAATAATAATAGTTTCACCGCAATTAAAGTTCAAAAATAAATATGAATTATATTTTAATTATTAATCTGTGATTTCTCAAACACAATTTTGTAGCAAAAATTATAAAAAAAAAAAAAAAATTGTTTATTGGAAAACTAATATGATACTATGTTAAATTCACAACTTCTATAATAACGTAAAAGTGATCTACCTATAACTAGATAAGAGATATGAATTTCATATGATATATTAAAAAATTAACTTATAATATTATTTTAATGTTAAATAAAAAAATTAAAATATATCTAATATTTTATATAATTCACTTTAATATGAAAATAATATGAATCCTTTAATTACAACATGAATGATTTGTTCTTTTATCATTTTAAAGAGATAGAACTTATATATTAAGTAAAAATTAAAAATCTACAATATTACTTTATTACTAAATAAAAGAAATAATGGTAGATTTCAAAAGAAATGATAGTAAAAGAATTACAATACTAGAGCTTTTGGTAAAAATTTTAATTAGAAAGGGATTAACAATGGTAAATTCAAAATTCAATCTTTAAAAAAAAAATTTAATATTAGGTGAAGAAATTAAATTAATTAATGAAAAATAATTTAGCCAAACAACAACAATTAAATTCATTTCGCTATAATTTATCACAAGCATTTTTATGTAATGTGATGATAAATGCTAAATATTTAACATTGTTAATTTTTTTTATATATTAGAGAAGGGGAAATACTTCATAAAAATATATGTAATATTTAGTAAACTATAATAAAACGTAATATAATATAATCAAATATATTTATAATTTAAACATTACACTAAAAAAATATTTTATTACATTACGTTGCATCTCTTATGATTTATTAAACGTATTATCATTTATCAAACATTAAACTCCCACATTTCACTTATTTAAAAGAAATAAAAAGATCAATCAACTGCGCTCGATTAACTATTTAACATTGTTATTAATATATTGATAGAGTGCTAATTTTATAATATATATATATATATATATATATATATATATATTTATTTATTTATTTATTTGAAAAATATTCTATTATTTATCATTAAGCCCTATTTTTTTTTCAAAAAAAAAAATATAGAACTTTTGAGTGGTTGAATAAATTTTATTTTATTATTATTATTATTATTTTTTTGCCAACTGTTGAACAAATTTTGGTTAGAGCAGCTAAAACAAATAGTAATATAATAATGAATTGAAGTCGTAATTGACGGGAAATTGGTGCTTAGGGCAATAATGATGAATCAGCTAACATATCTAATGCACAAATCCAAACCAATAATTGAATATTATTATTACATAATATTATCCAGCACATAGGCAATACACAGTCAAATCTCTTTCAGTTTTTTTAGTGGAAATAAATAATTAATAAATATAGAAAAAAATTATTATTATTTATACTAAAAAACAAAAGGAAATTCTCCGGAGCCCACAGTTTTACCGTGTGGGGTCGACAGCGCTGGGATCCGCCGCGTGAAGCTGTTTCTTACTCAAGTCTTTTGCCCTTCTTTACGCCATTTGGTTGGAAGGAAAGTTTAATTTACTAAAATGATTAATTATTTATTGTTTTTAAATTTATTACAAACTCATGGTTTATGCAACTTTTGATTTTTTTTTTACTTAACTTATATTTTTTAAAAAATATTTTAATGATTTTAAATATTAATGTAAAGAAAATACATAGTCATTTAAAAATCAATAAAAAGATATATATATATATATATATATATATATATATATATATATATATATATATATATATATATATATATATATTGTTAATATTAATTTTAATTGATCCTAAAATAATATAATGGGGCAGAAAAAATTGATAATGTGATTTTATATAAATTTAGTTTTTAGTGAAGTGATTTTATCTAAATTTAGTTTTTGATAGAGTTACTTGACACATAGTGAATTTTTTTTAAAATAATTATTATGCCCAATTTTCATTTTTATTATATATAAGTATTTTAATTTCTATTATTTAACTTTTTAAATAAATTTTAATAAAAATATAAGATTTTGAGAGATCAAAATATTTTATTGCATAATAATTCATCAATTAAATTATATTATATTATATATGCTAAAATGTTAAAAATTAAAGTGTAAATAAAAAATTTCATAATTTTACAAATAAAAACTTTTTAATAAAATTCAAGAATTTAAAATAATAAAGACTAAATTAAAGTGTTAAGTATTATAAAATTTAAAAATATTGTAGTATTTTTTTATTTTTACCCCAACTTAATTTTTGAACAATAGAATTGAGAAATTTAAAAAAATAATAATAAAATAAAATAAAAAGGATTTGCTGGAGAGTCATGTTGCCTGCAAACTTTGTAAAGCTTGGAAAATTAGAAAAGTGAGAATTTATTGAGCTTTTACAAAGTGGAGAATATTGTACTCAGAGAGATCATCTTTTATTGCTTTCATCTTACAAATGGCAAAGATTTTTTTTTTTCTAGAAAAAAAATAATATTATCTAATCTATATACATCATATCAATAACTCACCACAAATAATCATAAAAAATCCTAGCAGCCTCTTTTTTTTCTTTTTTCTTTCTAGTTTTTTTGCTTAATTTTATTTATTAAACTATTGTCAATTTTCTCTTTTAATATGGTTGTGGTTCTAATATTTTATATTAAATTTGATATGAATAATATCATTTTTACTGTTATTATCGTATATCACCGACTTGATTTATTCATTCTCTATTATTATTCGACGCTCATTCTATTCAATTTCATTCTCTATCTTCTTACTTTTGCTTTCGCCTCATCATCTCCATTTTTACTATATGTTTGTAGGTGGGTTTGTGCTTACTACTGTTAGAGTGATATTTTTCTTTTTTATTATTTTACATTAAATTATATTTTATTTTGTATTTTTATATTGAAAGTTTTGTTATGTTTTTCCTTATTAGAAGTTGTCTTTTTTGTTATGAATTTAGTGGTATGTCTACGTACTGTTATATTTTAGATGTTCATGAAAAGGACAATAGTTTGTTATATTGTTTTACTATTGTAGTCGTAATTTTTCAAAACCAACTATATGATAGTTAGATATTCTATTGAATATTTGCGATATAGTTGATTTTATATCAAGTTATTTTCTATTGAAATTTGTATTTATTCATTTATTATTAATAAAATTTAAATTTATTTCAAAAAAAAAAACGATAACTCATCACCACTGATATTTTAGATTTTAAAAATAATTTTAAAATTATCTTTTGGTGAGACTACACTAATAAGAGATATATTAAGTTATCTAGTCAAATTTTTACGTATCATTATATTTTTGTAAATCTCAATTAAAATGTATATATACTAATATATGTATAATTTTTATTTTTTTAATCAGTTTATATATAATAAATTGGGCCTACATATATTTTATTTATTAATATTTAAAATTATTAAATATAATATTTAAATTTAATTAAATAACAACAATAATTTATGTATGTTAAAATATTTTTAATAAAATATAAATAAAAAATATAACTAAAACACTAAAACCCCTGCACGACTAATGAATTCTCTAATGCATATTATGATGAAAAGGAGGCTAGCGTTATCTTTTACATAGGAATTTAACATGTTTCTCTATCACCAAGGCTAATAAAATTTTGGTTAAATTGTTAATTTGTTTTTAAGGTTTGATTTAATTAATAAAATGGTTTATATTTTTATTAAATTATTAAAAATTTTTAATTTTAATTTTATTAAATCAATTAGTCATTCCGTTTATTTTTTTTTCTAAAATTTCATTAAAAAATAATATTTAATATCTAAAATAATCTCTAGGTGTTTTTCTACTCTCATCCTCACCATTTGTCCTCTTTTACCAAATCTCCCACCATCTACCATTTATGAACCACCCAACATATTGATTTCGATTCAACCAAGCTCAATAAACCCGCCAAAGCTCAACTGAGTGGCTCAAAGGCAGCAGGGCCGGTTTTTAGACAAAATGAGGCATTAGGCTAATATAAAATAATAAAATCTTTATTTTTATTTCTAAGAGATTATTTTAAAATATTATAAAATAAGAAAATTATATAATAAAGAGCAAAATCAAAATCATACTAAAAAAGTGAAATAATTCAAAAACATAATTACAAAAATAAAAAGGTAAATCTCTTTAAAATGAAAAATTTTTAGATGAAGCATCATATCATATTAAGTTGAAATCCTTCTTCAATCCAATCTTTTTTTTAACATACCTGCAATTCATTTAAATATTTAATTAAAATTTATTTTTCTTGCCTTTTGAGGTGCAAAATCATTTATTAAATTTTTGTATTTAAGTTTTGATGCTAAATTTTTCTCAATAGAAATAATGGCTAAACCATTTAATTTTTCTTGTGACATAGTTGACCGTAAAAATGATTTTATTAATTTCAATTTTGAAAAACTTCTCTTTATTGAACTAACTGTAACATGTATATTAGCAATATTTTATAAACAATCCAAACATTTGGAAATGAGTTTAATTTTTGTATAAAATTAAGAACTTCTAGTGGTCATTTTGTTTCATTATGAAAAACTTCCTTCAAAAAAAATTAACTTAGAAAATAAATCCAAACCATTAAGATCAAAGGATGTGCCTTATTTCAAACAATTATCATCTAAAGACTAAACTTTTTTTAAATCATGTAAAAAACCAAAAATATCTTCATATATTTTGAATTGCTCAAATCTACTTTGAAAAGAGAAAATAGTTAGGCCAACAATAAAAAGGAAATAATTAATTCTAAAATCTTCTTCTGCTAAATGCATTACCTCATTAGCATTATTTTCATTAAAGTGTTTCTTTCTACAAATTATTCTTTTTTCATGAAACATAGATTCTATATTCATTTGATCAGCTATTTCCTTTACTGAAATCAATGTTGTTGTAAATCTATTTTATCTATACTTTTTAAGAAATGCAAGAAGACCTTTTCATTGATCAATAGCAATATCAATTTGCATGTCTTTGGCTTGTAAAGTCTTACTAACCATATTAACCGCAAATAACAAATAATACTAAAATATCATGCTCACTAAAAATTCAAAACTTTCAAGCTCATATACAGCCAAACAATTAGCTTCACTGCTTGCTTTAAAGTCATCACTAGTTTGTGCCAACATAAGTAAAGCATTTCTTATTTTGTGAGTTTGAAACCTAATTGCTTTAACACTTTCAATGCGGCTTTCCTAACGAGTTTAAGACAATGGCTTAACAGTTAAACTAGGAATGTGATCTTGCAAAATTTTCCATCTTTCTGTAGAAGAAGAAAACAATGAATAAATGCATTATACCACTCTAAAAAATGTAATAGCTTTAGGATAACAATTAGCCATATCAGAAAGCAACAAATTAATAGAATGACAACCACATGGTGTATAGAAAACTTTAGAATTTATGTCAAATAATTGTTTTTGTACACCTTGGTGTTTTCCTCTCATGTTAGACCCATTATCATATCCTTGTCCCCTCGCATCTTCAATATTAAAATCAAGATTTTTCATTACATTTATAAGCTCCTCAAAAATTCCTTGCCCTAATGTATTATCCACTTTCAAAAATTCTATTAAATATTCTTATATTTTTTTTGGAATAGATGATACATCTACACATCTTAATACAAGAGACATTTATTCTTAATAGCTTACATCAGGAGTACAATCAAATATGACAGAAAAATATTTTGCTTGTTTGATTATTTTCACAATTGCCTTGTTTATTTCTCTTGATAACAAATCAATCAATTCATTTTGTATTCTATGGCCAAGATAATGATAATGTATTTCACTATCCTGAATATGTCTAAAATGCTCTTGCATCATTGGATCAAATTATGCAATCATTTCAATAAGACTCTATCCTTATAAATTTTTTCATTTGACCCTCGAAATGCCAAATTATTTTTTGCAAGTGTCTTTACAACTGCAATAATTCTCAATAATACATTTCTCCAATGTTCTTTCTCTTTATTGATTTGATCTTGCAATTCTTTATCAATTATTTTATTCTTTTGCAATCCTACTTCCCATTCAATTCAACTAGACATATTAATGATGTGTTCATTGGTTGTTTCATATGTCTTAAGCTTAGCACTAAGATTTTTCCAATCTCTACAACCATCATTGACTAGTTGAAAACTTAAGTGAGATTTTGAAAATAACTTGCAACAAAAGCAAAAAACTCTATCTAGTTCCTTAGAATAAAAACCATCTTTTATCATGCTTTTCTCCATTTGGCAATATCCTAGTATAATGTATAGTGGAAAAATGTCTAGAGTTCTCATCTTTTGGAAAATCTAGATTGCTGCCCTTTTTTCAACAGTTAAATCTCTCAAGTTAAAATTGATATCTAAATCCATATATGTTGATATTTCATTATGACATTCCATATTTTCCATATGGACTACATTCTCCTCATTAGAATTCAAAGTACTCTCAGTGTTGTTATCATCACGAGAATTTTATTCTTTACATATTTCATCTTCTTCAGGCACCACACAATGAATTGGTTCACTTGTTAAATTTTCATTACTTTTATTATTTGAAATATTTTGCTTATTACCAGTGAAAAATTTATCAAGTGCACCTTTTTGAGATTGAATTAACTCTTTTGCTCTTTTCTTTTCTTTTTGTTTTTCATATCCAGATTCATATTTTCTAGTAGACATTTTTATTAAAATATAACGAAAAAAATAAAATAAATTAAATGGAAAAATAGCACCTAATTTTGAGAAGCAAATTGTGATGATATTGAAGTAGCACTCTATTTTTTCAACGAGTCAATGTCTATAAGAAAATAAAATAAATCAATTACTTGAAAAATGAAAAGAATAATAAAGAATAATCCAAAATTGATTAGCTGATTCTATTTGTAGTGAACTAATTATTTCCATTATACTCGGTCAATTTGGCAAAATTGGTAATAAAAAAATAATCCAAAATAGAATTTCTCATAGGATGTGAGAAATTCTATTTATATTATCATATCATGATTAACTTTTTTTGACAAATTAATTAACTTGATTTGAAATATATAATTTATTCAAATTTGATTGGTTTTAATAAAAAATTTGATTAATAAAAAAATTAAAATAAACTATTTTGTAAAGTTAAAAATTAGGCAAATATGGAAGAAAACATTTGGATATAAATTTAGTATCTAATTCAAAGCAATAAATGTCAAATTGAATAAAAATATGAAATATCCAAATGATTTGATCTAATTATATTTAAATAGAAGTAAAATAAAGAAAAATACCTTATTGATGAGAGACAAAATACGCTGAACCAAGCCCAGGCCCAACAAACGATATAAGCTTAGGTAGGCCCAGTTCGAGGAGAAAATAATCCATCTCCTGCTTATATCTCAAATCCTCGATGAACTAGTAAAGGCACTACATCTAATTCAAATTAGAATTACTCTTTGTTTGAACAAGGCAAGGAGATGCAATTTATAAATACCTCAATTGTAAAACCCAAAAGGCAGATACATTCACATTATAGTTCAACTACACTCAATAGAACTCTCTGGGATGATTAGCTTATTCCATTAAACTTCGCTCTATTTATTCTACTTAATTTAATCCAATTCTAGTTAGCTTATCCAACTAATTCTTATTTGATTGAAATCAGTTTGATCAAATTGGCGCCATCTGCAAGGACGATTAGTCGAATTGTATCCCAAGAAATTATTCTTTTTTCAAAGATCTCCATCATGGCATATAACAGTCACGATGATCAAGAAGAACTTCCCAGGGACCTCAGAAGTGATCAAACTCATCCTGAGACTCACAACCAGGACAAGACTCACACCCCCATCACAGGTCGTATAGGACCTACTCACGTCAATGAAGCACTGCAATAGCTTAGCTCTTCCGTTCTTAGAACAAGTAGCAATCAACCTGTTATTCTGACACTAAAAGCTACATCCACATTATAGTTATTATTAATAACCCTACAGACCTCACAAAATAGTCCATTACCTAACACCTGAGCTAGCATAGAAATAGTGCAAGGAGGAGACTTGAATTAGAGGTTGGACTAGGAGGAAACCCCAAAAAATATCTAGAGAGGGATCACCAAATTGAGTGAAGTAGAGGAAGAAGGTCTAATGCAGACAGATCCTAGCTTGGAGGACTTTCTTGCTCTAAAAAAGATATTGTTCTACCTAAAAGGACACACCCTACTGGCCAAGAGCAAAGTGCTCGTACTAGAAGTCAAAGCTAGAGCCAAGAAAAATGAGGTACTCAAGATCAAAATCAAGATAGTAGAAGACATAAGAAAAAATGTAGGGACTATAAGTAGAGTTCCTTCGAATCTTTATCACACAGCAATAGCCAAGATAAAAAAAAAAGTGGCCAGTCAAAGAAACACAGAAGATATAAGGGACATGGTTAATAAATTCTTGGATGATCTCGCTGGGGAGATAGGAAGGAAGTCTGTGGATAAGAGCTTTAAGTTAGAACTAAAATCATTTATCACTAGGTTAATTCAGGAAAAAAAGATGCTTAGCAAATTCAAGCCTCTAATGCTGAAAGAATACAGTAGTGAGACAAATGCCAGAGTCCATGTGATGGACTACAAACATGCCGTGGTACTCTAAATAGGGAGTGACAAGTGTTATGGAGGACCTTTCAAGGATCACTAGAAGGAGTAGTGATTAGGTAATTCGATAGTCTGAAAGAAGAGAGTATCTTTAATTTTGGCAAGCTCGTAATAGTTTTTATGCAAAAGTTCACAGCTAGCATCCCTATAGAAAAGTGAACTCAAAGTTTAGAAGCTATCACTCAGAAAGAAGCGAAATCCCTAAGGGATTATGTGGCTTGCTTCAATAGAGAAGCTCTAAAGGTCACTTATGGATTAAGCCTAAGAAATGAAACATTGCAAAACGACACCAATCATATTGATTACTTCAAAAGATTATATAGACATGCTCCCACCACTTTAGAAGAGGCCATGGCGATCAGCCATAATTACATTAGGCATGATGATGCCTTTGTCTTCAAGAAGAAGAAAGCAGGGGAAGTCCTAAAAGGAGAACCTAAAATAAAGAAGCAAGATGTGGGATCTAGAAAGAGTTCGACAGGAGGAAAAAACAACTATAATAAAAGCCAAATGTCTTATGTTTTAGATTTATCCAAAATGACTCCTTTAATAGCAAGCCCAGTTGAGGTATTCGCATCATTCAAAGATAAAGATATTTGGGTTCACCCCTAACCCTTGTTAAAACAGGTAGACCAAAGAAATAGAAATAAATTATATTCCATAATACCTATGGGCGCAACACCAATAACTATTGGTAGTTGATGGCAGAAATTGAGAGCTTAATCAAGCAGGGGTACTTGGGAACATGATTTTAAATAACTGTCAATACGTTCATCTGGGTTTTTGAGGGCTCTGATACATTATTTACCCATTACACTTATGCTAATTGAAATTAGTTCTGAATTAATAATGAATCACCTGAAACATATTGATACAACTGTTATTTAGCGATCTAGATATGACGTATCAATTAAAAAATATTATTATTATATTTTAATTTTTTTATTTTATTAATGAATATATTGTTTAAAAGACTATTATTTTATATTATTTTATATTTATTCTATTTTGTTAATGTAAATTATTGGTATATTGTTTTTTACATTATTTATATTTCAATATTTATCAAGGCTGTGAAGCAAATGCATTTGATGGAACTCAATTATTATTCGGTGTATTTTCATGTGGAGTAAACAATGAAAATCTAAATGAATTTACTAGCAAATAAAACAATCCATATCCTTTCCTACATTCTTTTTGGTAGTGGTTAATTAATATTATGGTGTATTTATTTTTTTAATTTTGCTTTATTAACTTGGAATAGGGAGAATTTTTTTTGATCACCTTATTCATCTTGAATAAATTGGTTTTTTCTCCTTATGAATTAATAAAATAAGACTGATTTATTATTATTAGTTATGTAATTTGAATTTGATTTATTATTATTGTTTATGTAATTTGAATTTTTTTAAATACAATTATGCTTATTTAAGTGTTAATTAATTTAATGTATTACATTTTAGACATTGCATTCTATTTCTTATTGAATTATATCAGTTTACTAATCATTTTTGAAAATTCACGGTAGTGGTAAGCGATTCAGTCCAATTCAATCTGATTCAGTCTGATGCCGTTATACCACATTTTGATATTGATACAATGCGTAAAACTATTATTTAATACCCTGCCTGGGAAACTTCATAAAAACCAATAACAACAACCTAGGCAAAACAAACAGAGATAAAGGAAAGTAATCAGTCAATGATGGATCAACTAGAGTAATCAATTGTCTGACCGAGGGGTCTGACGATCCAACAAGTCACAATCAATTCAAAACCTCCTAGAGGAAAAAAAAAAAAGTTCTTGAGTTTATTTTTTGCAATGGAGGTAGAGAACCATCTTACAAAGGAGATGGAAGTAGCCTGCAGTACCCCCATTTAGACCCTTTGGTCATATAGGTTCTGGTCGCAAACTTTTTAGTGAAGAGGATCTTAGTTGACGATGGCAGCATCATCAATCTCCTCACTACTAATGCATACGCCAAAATAGGGCTGCGAAAATGCTAGTTGCAAGATGTGGGAACACCAGTTTGCATACTAGATGGAACAGAAGTACTATCAACAACGATGGCTAAGTTACCCATCACCTTGGGTACAGCCCCAGAAAGCGTCACCACCATAGGAAACTTTGTGGTAGTTAGGTTACCTTTGACATATGACATTCTTATTAGAAGGCCTCTCCTTTATGATTTGGATGTAACAACCAATATGAGGCACCTAAGAATGATAGTCCTAACGCTTGAAAGAAGAGAGATCAATATCTATGGAGTGCAAGAATGAGGGGAACCAGAGAGGGAAAAACCAAAGAAAATATCCCCTCAAATAGAAGAAGTAGCATTGGTGGATGCGGTGAAGGAAATTCTTGAATAGTGAGTGAACTTATGGAAAAGTTGGGGAAGTTACCCATAGGAGGGGAATTAGGAAAATATCTACTAGTGAATGCCTCACTCGAAGAGGAACAGAAGGCCTTAGCACACCAATTTCTAATATCTAACTCATCTTGTTTCACATGGTCCTCAGCCGATATGAGGGGCATCAGCCCTAATGTCCTAACTCACGAGCTTAATGCGGACCCTGTGTTCAAACTAATCAAATAGAAAATAGATGCTTTGGGCTAGAAAGACAAGTGGCAATAGACAGTGAAATAGACAAGTTAATAGAGGCAGGGTTTATAAGGGAGGTGCAATATCCAGACTGGCTTGCTAATGTGGTATTGGTGAAAAAAATTGAATGGGTCATGTATAATGTGTGTAGACTTCACCGACCTAAATAAGCATGCCCAAAGGATTATTTTCCTCTACCCATGTTGGTACACTCAACCGTAGGTTTCAAGTATTTATCCTTGCTCGATGCGAAGTAGGGATACCATCAGATTCGCATACACCCTAGTGATGAGGAAAAGACCTCATTTATAACTGAAAGAGGAATCTATTGTTACGTCTCCATACCTTTTGGGTTAAAGAACGCCAGAGTAACCTACTAAAGGTTAGTTAATAAAATGTTCAAAGAATAGCTCAACTGGAAGCTAGAGGCATAAATTGATGACATGATCATCAAAAGCAAAAGCTTTAAAGGCCATTTAAAGGATCTAGCCAAAGTAATAGGAGTCATGAACGAATATGGAATGAAGCTAAATCCTAACAAATGCTCCTTCTTCATCCAAGGGGCAAATTCTTAGGGTGTATGGTAAGTGAAAATAGGATTGAACTAAATCCGGACAAAGTCAAAGTGATCTTGGACATGCCTGTACCTTGCAATGTTAAGGAAATACAGAAGCTCACAGGAAGAATTGCTGCCCTAAATAGGTTCTTGTCAAGGTTCGTTGAAAAATACATCCCCTTTTTTAAAAAATTAAGAAAGTCAGCCAATTTTGAATGGACTGAAGACTGCTAACAAGCCGTTGGTGAACTGAAAGTATACCTCAGTTTTGAGCAAGTACTGAGCTGACCACTACCCAAAGAACAACTATTCATCTACCTATCAGCCTCACAGTAAGCAGTAAGCTCAGTTCTAATTAGAGAGGAAGGAAACATGCAAAGAGACCAATCTACTATTTCAGCAAGGTGTTGCATGGTGCTGAGCTAAATTACTTTCCTATTGAAAAGGCAGCCTACTATTACATCCTGCGAATTGTGCTACGCACCAAACTCACAACACTTGTGAAAATAAACTAAGACAGCCTCACTTGGCTAGCAAATGGGCTGATGGGCAAGCAATTAGGCATAATTGGTGAGTGGATAGAACTAACGAGCCTCGTTTAGGCAAAAATGGGTGTAGCCCAATGCCATCTTGCAAGAAGACATGCAAGACTAGCACGGTAGGTTAACCTACATGCACGCTCAGCGTGGTAGTGTGCCAACACATAACCCTCTTGCACAAGACATCTAGAATGGGCGAGAAACCTTGCCAACGATGGGCCAAGGCGAGCAACAAGCGTGCACAGGCATTGCCAGTCCCTTTTAGAGACTTCTAGCACAATCTAGCAGGTCAAGCAAGGCCAACGTGCACGAAAGATGCCTAGTAGGTGCAAGAGATGCCTAGCAGGCATTAGAAGCTTCTGCCAGCTCACGCTAGCAGGCCTGGTAGGCCAATTGGCAGCATAATTGGCTGAGCTCTTTGAAAAGTTCTACAAGCTTGTGCCAATAAACATGACTGACCTTGAAGCTCCTAGAGACTTCATGAGCTACATTTCTAGGAAGCTTCATTGTACATAATTGCCTAGAAAATTCTAGAGACAAAGTAATGGCCACACATTGTAGGCCAAATAGTAGCTATACATTGGGAGGCCAATAAGTATAAATAGGCCATCCTCCTTATTTGTAACATGCATCTTAGCTGGCTATATGCTTGAGACTCACAACTCAACTTTTGTAAAGCTTTCTTTACTAATAAAATTATGCATTCCTTAACCTTTATTGCTCTCTTATTTCTTCCTACACATATCTAAAGGCTTACTTAGCATCTTTCAACAAGTAAAGTGCTAAGTGCCATGTAGGTTAGTTGATTTAAAAAGCTAACTCTATGACACTATGCATTGGTGCTATCCTCGAGAAAGTTCAAAGTCTACCTTTAAGCTCACCAAGGTGTGGTGGTAATTGACTAGCCCTTACATAAACATTGCACAAACCAGAGATGTTAAGTTGAATGTTGTGCTGATCAGTTGAATTAGGATAATATGTCCTCCAACATAAACCCAGATCACCAATTAAGGCATAAACCCTCTCCAATTTCATATCAGAAAGTTTGTTTTATTCCGAAGAACCAAATAATGAAGTCAGCTCGCTAATAAAAAGGGCAGAGGCAAAAGAGCAAGCTAGAAACTAAGAATCAAAATAGGAGTTGTTCGGTAATGGAGCCAGTAGCCAAGACGGTAGCGACATCAGTATCGTTCTAAAGAATGGCTAAAAATTCTCACTAGAATACGTCCTTGGATTAGGATTTGAAATTACAAATAATACAATAAAGTATAAAGCTATAATCTAAGGTATGTTTATAGATTGCCTTCAATTACAGTCACTTCATATCTACAGTGACTCACAGCTTGTTATCAAGTAAATACTAGAGGAATTTGAGACCAAAGAAGCTACCATAATTAACTATTTATAAAAGATGAAGGCTATAATCTAAAAGATGAAAGACAGAGGAGTGGAACTATAAATTCACTAGATCCCAAAAGAAGAAAATAGCCAAGTAGATGGCTTTTTTAAGCTAGTGTTTTGGCATAGTTTTATCTTATTTTTGGTTCCTTTAATTGTTAATTTATAGTTTATTTTTATTATTTTATGATGCTTTTAATGTGTTTGTTAAGTTATTTTTAGTTGCAATAATAATTGAAAAAATGGAAGATATTTGGGCTAAATTAAAAAATTCAGTGGAACGTTGCATGCTGGACAGCTTGTCACAGCGCAGCAACAAGCCAGCAACCCCAGCACCATGCAGTGACCTCCCAGCGCATGCAATAGCCTGCTGCCTATAGCCTATATAGCCCTAGCGCTTATAGCAGACTCCCAGCATGTGCAGTAGGAAGCCATTTGCAGCCTACATAGCCCTAGCATCCGCAGTAGACTCCCAACGTGTGTAGCAAGACACATAGCCCATGGAAAATTCTTACAACACCTGGCTATAAGCTTTTGGCGCTCTGCTGCACCATTTTTTGAGCTGTAACCGAATTTTATTTGAGTTTTTGAGAGATTTTTAATCCTAGGTCATTTTGGAAAGTATAAATAAAAGGAGAAATATTTATTTTGGGGGCAGGGGGAGCCGATTTGAGAAAGAGGTTAGACGACGTTCATTTGAGTTTTTCCAGTTTTACATCATTTCTTCTTCTATTTCACATTCAATATCATATTTCTATTGGGATTAGGATCAAATTCAGTTTCTTAGGAACTTCATTGCAACGATCCAAGTGATTGGATCATATCGAAAGGGTTTATTTACAAGGTTTGAATTTTATTTCTTCATTACATTCTTTTGGATTATTAAATTAATAGAATTGATTTAATGGATTCCTTTAAATATAATGAAATTGAGATGATTTTTTTATTTACCATGAACTAATTTCATCCTTGTCCAGGGTTTGTATGAAGTATTCATGATATTCTATTGAATTAAATCCCTTTTGGTTAAGCTTTATTTTTTTTAATTGAATTGATTGATTGTTATGAACAATTGCTTAGCTACCAATTATTTAACCTAGGTTTTGAATGAACGAACGAGAGTTGAAGTTCAATTCCAGATTTCATTCCTTTAGAATCTTAAAATGAATTAGAAATATAAGTTTTAAGATTAGGTTTTAGCTTTTGATATATGATTTGATAGAATGATTTCTATGAGTGCAATTGCTAATAGATTGATTTTTATCCTCTGAGTTATTAGAAACTAAGGCTCTAGCATAATCAATTAGGTATATTTATGAACATATAGGATTGATAAACTGAATACAACCCTAGGCATCCTTCATTTATTGCATTTAAACCTATTGCATTTTAATCAAAATTTACTTTTAATTTCATGTTTTGCAATTATTTCTTATCAAATTCAAATCAAACAAAAATTTTTACATTTAATTTACTTCAAAAAGGAACAAGTGATTTTCATTTACAATTCCTTAAGAGGACGACCTTGGGTGCTTTCGATATATTATAATTGCCTTGTATACTTGCGAGTTGCTTTTGGATAGTATATTTTGAGGCGAACAAGTTTTGGGCACCGTTGCCAGAGAATTGCAAAGCAAATTTGTTTGTTTCACTATAATTATTTTTTTTTGGTTTTTATTTATATTTGTTTTTTGAGATTTTATGTAAGGGAGAAGATCTCTGGAAGGAGAGATTGTCCCTTTTATTGATAATGTTCGTAGGATAAGTGGAAGGAGAATTGACCCAATTGAAGAAGAAACCGATCAAGAAGAACCAATTTTTAGTGACTAAGAAGAAACCGGTCAAAAAGAAATGGCACAGGAACACCGATCCATGAAGGAGTATGTTCAGCTAATCATAGGCACCACAACATCATGCATTAGACTCGATGCGGCTGTGCAGAATTATGAGCTGAAGAACATATATTACAACATGCTCCCATCACTCTATAAAATGTCGAATGAAGACATTTTGAACTTCATCCAAGACTATTATGCTACTATCCAGACCCTAACAAGGTATGACAGAAGATCAGTTTCGGATGAGATGTTTTCCTTATACTTTGAAAGATAGTGCTAGTTCATGGTTGATGACAGTTACTCCTAACTCATTGACCACTTAGGAGGAGGTATATAATAAATTTATGGTGAAGTTCTACTCTCACCAGAAGACAGCTAAGCTGAGATCGAACATTGTAACTTTCACACAGATGGAAGGAGAACTTTTTCATGAGGCATGGGAGAGGTTCAAGATGTTACAAATCTAGTGCCCACATCATTATTATCCACTGCAGTTGCTCAACCAATTTTTCTATGATGGACTTACCTTTCAGAGCCAAAGTATAGTTGATAATGCAGCTAAAGGGGTAATGGGAGAGTAACTACTGAGGAGACATATGACTTGTTTGAAATGCTTGGTGCTAACTCTTAGCAGAAAAGTGTGAGAGGGAGAAGAGTTGAAGGACAAAAAGGAGCTCCTGTGAAAGATGTGGCTATACAAATAGCCAAACTCACGAGACAAGTTAAGCTCCTGATAATGAAAGGAAACACACCAGTTCAAAACCAATAGGTATGTGGTATTTATGGTATTTATAGACATGGTGCTAATATTTGTCCTTCTAGTTTTGATGCCTATATAGGAGAACCAGAGTAAGCACAAGCTTTGGATGGTTAGCAACTTTGGTCAAGAAATAATCCCTTCTCTAACACTTATAACCAAAGTTGGAGGAACCATCTAAATTTATCTTGGAGGAACAACAATCAGCAGTAGCAATAGCCTCAAGTTCAAATGATGCAAAAAGGACACTAGTTTCAAGGAGAAGCATCAAATTAAAATTAGCAAAAGTAGCCATCCTTGGAAGATAGCTTGAACGTTTTCATTCATATTAGCACTTGAATTTAAGAGGCTAATGACCGAAGATTTGACTATTTGGAAGCAACAGTGAGAAATATGGAGACTTAAATTGGTTAGATTGCAAATCAGGTGTAATCAAATAAAAAAGGGAAACTTTCTAGCCAACTGGAGCAAGCTAAGTCCATCACGGTTCTTTAGAGTGGTAAGTAAATAAATGATAATATTGGTAAAGTTTCTAACTATACAGTGGAGGAAGAGAAAGAGATGGAGACACCTTCCCCATTTAAGTTACACAAACTGAACGATCCTTATCAACCTCTTATTCCATTTCTAGGCTATTTAAAAAATGGTAAGCAAGACAAGCAATTTGATGAACTTTTCACAATACTATCTAAGGTAAGTATCAATTTTCCCTTGCTTGATGTGATTAAAAATATGCCTACGTACGAATTTTTTTTTTAAGGAATTGAATTCTAAAAAAAGAAGCTAGAGATAGAGGAGAAAGTAGTAGTGTCTAAGGTAATTAATGCTGTATTCCAGCAAAATTATCTCCAAAAGCTAAGGATCTTGATAGTTTTGTCATTGACTTTAGTATGGGCAGTGGTGAAAAGGCTAAAGGTATGTTAGATTTAGGTGTTGGTATTAATTTGATGCCATATGCCTTATTTAAGTAGTTGAATTTAGGAGAGCTAAAACCCACCAAAATGAGTTTGCAATTAGTTGATAAGTCATTGAGATTTCCTAGGGGAATTATAGAAGATGTGTTAGTACAAGTAGGAGGGTTGATAGTGCTTGTTGATTTTGTGGTGTTGGATATGGAAGATGAGTTATCTAATAGGTCAGAATTGCATATCTTATTGGGCAGACCTTTTATGGCAACTACTAATACTTTGATTGATGTTAAAAATGGGAAATTGATTATGATTGTTTTGGACCAAACTGTTGAATTTTCCATTTTTAATAGTTTTTCTGTTCCTATCTCATCACTTATTGAGGAATGCTTTTCTATTGAATACTTTAATACTGCTGTCAAAGATGTTTTCTTGCAGGAATTCTATGACACAAAAATGCTGCAGTTGTCTAAGTTGTTTAAGCTCCAGAAAGAAGTGTATGGGAGCTCTCAAATATTCAAGGAATGAGCCAAGCCTCTTCGTGATAAAGGCCATGTCCGGAAGTCCCTTGAACTAGGTATGAAAGTACTACTCTATAACTCGTGGTGGCATCACTATCCATGTAAATCTAAACCCCACTAGAGTGGTCCTTTTATTGTGAATATAGTACATCCCTCTAGAGTAGTAGATTTGTTTAACTTTCGTAGAAATAAAATTTTTAGAGTCAATGATCAGAGAGTTAAACCATATTTTGAGGGAATGGGAAAATTTAAGGAATTTAAGGTTCTTTAATGTCTTCCAATATGTCCAGCTAAGACGATGTTAAAGAAGCACTTGATGGGAGGTAACCCATCATTGTCTTTCAAATTTCGTTTTCAAAATCTATTTTATTTTTAATAAACTCCTATCTTAGAAACTATTTATGTCAAGTCATTTTTATGGCATAATTGTTGGAATAATTTAATTGTCTTGTGCTTTAAGGAAAAATTTTCAAGCAATCTCAAGTACTAATGTTTCAAATGTTTTACACTTGTCATGATCTTAAATATTTTTATTTACCTCTAATTCATTATGAAGCATGCTAGATTTTACCATACCTTGGTCAGATTTTGAGCCTAAACACTGTTTTTCTTTATTATAATTGAGTGTGCCATTTTGATTGAGCATCTTTAGAGCTTGCCTAGGCATACTTATCGAGACCACATTATAATTTCAATTCAGGCATTAAAATGAATAAAGCATTAGGATTCACCCTTTATGGTTAAATGGCCAACCTTGAATGTTACTTCCATTAGCAAGCCATTTCGAGCTTTGATCTTTTCTTTGGAAACACATATTGCCTTAGGGGACATGTTCTTGAGTAAACTATGATGTAATAGACTTCATTTTTTCTTAAAAAAAAAAAAAAAAAGAACAAAAAAAAATTGATAATAAAATAATGGAAAATGAATGAATGATGAAGTCTAATATGAATTTGAACATATTGTTGCATTGTAATTGTCAATTTAAAGAATATGGTAAGATTTTGCAACAAAGGTTTAGGTAGAATTCAGGGAAGTATTTTGTCTTTGAGCTTGTTATTTGATCTTGAACGCTCTTATGCTCAATGGTTAAACTTGTTTTTCCCTTTTCCTACCTTTACCCTAACCCTATTACAATCAAATGAAAGACCTTTTGATTAATGCCTTAAATTAAATTAGTGGTGGAGATTGAATCAATATGCAAGTTTATGGTAGTTTGCCTTCAAGTATGGTTTGAGTGATTTTCTATATAAATTGTGAGAAACACTTAGTAAGCGAGTAGTCTATCTTGTTAGTCATATTTGGAGGTAACTAATTTCTGAATAGAGGAGACATGTGAAAACTTTTGAATTGCTTTTGCTGAGGCTATTGTTATATGAGTACTAGGATTGCTAAATGATTAATGAATTCCTATTATATGCCACGATTATTGCTTAAGGATAAGCAAATTTCTAAGTGTGGTGTAGTTGTTTTGGCATAGTTTTATCTTATTTTTGGTTCCTTTAATTGTTAATTTATAGTTTATTTTTGTGATTTTATGATGCTTTTAATGTGTTTGTTAAGTTGTTTTTAGTTGCAATAATAATTGAAGAAATGGAAGATATTTGGGCTAAATAGAAAAATTCAGCGAAACGTTGCACGTTAGAACAGCTTGTCACAGTGCGGTAGCAAGCCACCAACCCCAGCGCCAGGCAGTGACCTCCCTGCGCATGCTACAGCCTACAGCCTACATAGCCCCAGCGCTCACAGTAGACTCTTAGCGCGCGCAGCAAGAAGCCATCTGCAACCTACATAGCCCCAGCATCCACAGCAGACTCCCAGCGCACGTAGCAGGATACACAGCCTATGGAAAATTGTCACAGCATTTAGCTACAAGCTCCCGGCGCCCTACTGCACTATTTTTTGAGCTGTAACCAAATTTTATTCAAGTTTTTGAGGGATTTTTAACCTTAGGTCATTTTGGAAAGTATAAATAGAAAGAGAACTATTTATTTTAGGTGGGGAGCTGATTTGAGAAAGAGGCTAGATGACGTTCATTTGAATTTTTCCAATTTTACATAATTTCTTCTTCTATTTCACATGTAGTTTCAAATTTCTACTTAAATTAGGGTCAAATTCAGTTTCTTGGGAACTATATTATAATGATTCAAGTGATTGAATCATATCAAAAGGGTTTATTTACGAGGTTTGAATCTTATTTCTTTATTACTTTCTTTCGGATTATTAAATTAATAGAATTGATTTAATGGATTCCTTTGAATATAATGAAATTGAGATGATTTCTTTATTTACCATGAACCAATTTCATCCTTGTCTAGGGTTTGTATGAAATGTTCATGATATGCTACTGAATTAAATTCCTTTTGATTAAGTTTTATTTTCTTAATTGAATTGATTGATTGTTATGAACAATTGCTTAGCTACCAATTGTTTAACCTAGGTTTTGAATGAAAAAACGAGAGTTGAAGTTCAATTCTAGATTTCATTCCTTTAGGATCTTAAAATGAATTAGAAATATAAGTTTTAAAATTAGGTTTTAGTTTTTGATATATGATTTGATAGAATGATTTCTATGAATGCGATTGCTAATAGATTGATTTTTACCCTTTGAGTTATTAGAAACTAAGGTTTTAGCATAATCAATTGGGTATATTCATAAACATATAGGATTGATAAATTGAATATAACCCTAAGCATCCTTCATTTATTGTATTTAAACCTATTGCATTTTAATCAAAATTTACTTCTAATTTCCTATTTTGCAATTATTTCTTTTCAAAATCAAATCAAACAAACATTTTTACATTTAATTTACTTCAAAAAGGAACAAGTTATTTCCATTTGCAATTCCTTGAGAGATATGACCTTGGGTGCTTCTGATATACTACAATTGCCCTGTATACTTGTGGGTCACTTTTGGACAATATATTTTGAGGCGAACAGTTAGCTGCCACTCATCTAGTTAAGCTGCCCAGAAGGATCTTTATTGGATACTTGGCACATCTAAGCATCTAAGAGGGGGAAGAAGTAATGGTCATAAATGAAGAATCATCTTGGATAGATCTTATAAAGAACTACCTGGAGAAAAACAAATTACCTACTGAAACCAAAAAGGCAAAAAAGTAAAATATCGAAGTGCTCACTTTTTTGTCTACCATGGTGTACTATATAAAAGAGCCTTCTCTCTTCCTTGGTTAAGGTGTCTTAGACCAAGTAAAGTAAAGTATGTCCTTCAAGAAATATATGAAGGATGCTACGAAATATATATTGATGGAAAAATCATGGCTGTAAAAATATCATATAAGGGTACTTTTGGCCTCATATGAAAGAGTACGAAATCGCCTTTGTCAAAAATTGTTCAACTTGCCAAAAATTTGCTAGTAGGAAGCAAGTACCAGTAATAACATAAATAGCAATCAGTAGCCTATGGCCATTAGTGAAATGGGGAATAGACATAGTAGGACCTTTTTCTATGGCATTTGGACAAAGAAAATTCTTGATTATAGTAGTTGAGTACTTCAACAAGTGGGTGGAAGTTGAACATTTGGCAAACATAATTACGGACAAGGTCATAAGCTTCTTGTGGAAAAACATTGTTTGCCGATTTGACATACCCTACTAGCTCGTCAGTGACAATGGGAAGCAGTTCGACAATGTCAAAGACAAGAGCTTTTGCCGAGGACTTAACATAAGATAATGCTTCTCATCAATAGCTCACCCACAAAGCAATGGATAAGCCGAGGTGACAAATTAGACTACCCTTCAAGGGTTAAAGTAGATATTGGACACATTTGGCCAAAGTTAGGTAGAATAGCTTAGTCACGTCTTCTGGCCATATCAAACAACTCTAAAGCAACCCATTAGGGAGACTCCTTTCAGTTTGAAATATGGAACATAAGCAATCATCCCAGTCAACATCAACCTGCCTAGTGGGAGAGTTAACTTTGTCAATGATGAGGTGAATGATCAAGCAAGACGAATAGAACTAGACCTCCTAGAAGAACTTAGAGAAAAGGCAACTATCAGAATGACTGCATTTAAACATCAAGTGAGCAATTACTTCAACAAGAAAGAAAAAGCTTAAGTGTTCAATGAAGGAGACCTATCATGAGATACCTCAAAGTTACAGGCAAGAGAGAGGGAATGGGCAAGCTTGCACCAAACTGGGAAAGACCTTTCAAAGTACAGAAAGTCAATTGGCCTGCTACTTACAAACTTGTAACTATGCAGGGGGTGGAAGTTCCTCATACTTAGAATATCTAACACCTAAAATTGTTATATCAATAAGGAAATAAAAAGGCCCCTTTGGTTCTCAAAATTATTATGGTTTCTTCCCAAAAGTAATAAAAAAGAAATGGGAGATCACTCTCTATTGAGGAAGCAAGTACCTAAACAAAAAAGAAAGGGAAGATCACTCTCTGTTGAGAAGCAAGTGCCTAACCAAAAAAGAAATGAGAGATGGCTCTCTGTTGAGGGACCAAGTGCCTAAACAAAAAAGAAATAGGAGATCGCTCTCTTTTGAGGAAGCAAGTGCCCAAACTAAAAAAGAAATGAGGGATCGCTCTCTGTTGAGAGAGCAAATGCCTAACAAAAAGAAATGGAAGCAGCCCATCAAAATCTCACAAAACTCATAATACTCTAAAGTAACTACCAAGAAAGATCTAGTCCAAGTCATATAAAAGAAAGCAGAATCGCTCTATAGAAGAAAATGCCAAGTAATAAAAGGCCTTAATGAACTTAAAGTTTACAACTCAAAAAAGAAAACCAAAATGATATCTAGGAGTTGTGTCTACCTTAACAAATCTAAACAAATGCATACTATCTTATTGGAGAAACAAAAAATTAAAAGTCAAGGCAAGATTGAAAGAAAAAGCTAATTTCATTATTACTTGAATTTTTATAATTGTTCTAAAAAAATTTTACAATGTAAAAAAAAAAAAAAAAGAGAGAGTGATAGAGAAGGATCATAAGGCTGGTGGAGTCCGGTTTGTTGGAGGAGTGTTTTGAGGACGAACTGAACTGGAGGATGCATGGGAAGATGATGAGCTGGGAATGAATACCTGCATCGAAACATGGGATAGCATTTTAGGAAATTTGGCAGCATAAGTGTCGATCGCTAAGTTATAGAATTGTATAGCTCAAGCTCTAGAATCCATTGCAAGCTTACGCTTATATTCAGGAGAGCTCAAGTAGTTCTCCAATAGGGTAGCTTTTTCTTCCTTTGCCTTCTTGCGAAGACATTCAGAGCTTTGGAGCTTGGTCTGGAGCTCTTGGACTTGTTTTTGAACTACTTAAAAATTCTCAAAAGTTGATAGTAATGGGCTTGCTCCTGAAGATCTACTAGTTTGGTCTTTATCTTCTCAACTTCAATCTACAACACACTTACCAACCTTTGATGGTCTTAAGGTTTAGTATCTTTTGCTTTTACCTTAGACTCCAAGTCAACCACTTAGGTGGTGAAGTTAGTAGCGATGCGCTCTAGCTCTTTGAATTTCTTGGCTAGAAGACCTTTGGAGTGATCCTGCTTTATTGCTAGCCTCTTGGCCTCACTTCGTAGTCCCTCCAGCTCAGTCATATCTATTTGCTTCTTTTTCTCCTCCTTTAAAGCAACTCATAAAGAAAGAACCTTTTTATTCAAACTCTTAATAGTCTTTTGAGAGGAAGAGTACATGTTGGTGAGAGCTATTCGTTGTTTGATTATGATATCATGGTTGGAGGAGAAAGTTCGGCACACCACTAAACTATATCGAGTGAACTCATTCAATTTCTCCCCCAACGCTCTATTAATTTGTGATAGTTGAGGACATAAAATAAAAAGTTAGCTGGAGTATGAAAAAGCGAAGAAAGCAAAAAAAAAAAAAAAAAAAAACAAACAAACAAATAAATAAACAAAATAAACAAATAAGAGGAAAAACGGGTTTACCTTGTCAAGAGTAGCATCTTTGTCTAACAATAGTTTCTCAGGAAAAACTGGCTTTTCAAATGAATGGACTTCAGGGTTCAATGGCATAGAAAGAGTTGGTAGCTCAGTTGGATCAATGATGGTCATCATGCTATCATGGGCTGGGTCCTCAGTTTCTGCCACCTCCCTTTGAGCTATAACTTTGACCCCTTCATTTAAGCAATCTGGGTTTTCCATATCAGCATTTCTAGTAAGGATATTGGCACTAGAATCCTCGGTAGGAAAGTTGACTTCATGGTCTTTATTTCTCCCTAGCACCATTTCCTCAACTCAAACTTAAGTGATCTTGCTCTATTGCTAGCCTCTTGGCCTTGCTTCATAGTCCCTCCAGCTTAGTCATATCTATTTGCTTCTTTTCCTCCTCCTTTAATGTAGCTCATAAAGAAAGAACCTTTTTATTCAAACTCTTAATAGTCTTTTGAGAGGAAGAGTACATATCGGTGAGAGCTGCTTATTGTCTGATTATGATATCATGGTTTGAGGAGAAAGTTCAGCACACCACTAAACTATATCGAGTGAACTCATTCAATTTCTCCCCTAATTCTCTATTAATTTGTGACAATTGAGAGCATAGAATAAAAAGTTAGGTGGAGTATATAAAAGAGAAGAAAGCAAAAAAAAAAAAAAAAAAAAAAAAAACAAACAAACAAGAGGAAAAATGGGTTTACCTCATCAAGAGTAGCATCTTTGTCTAAAAATAGTTTCTTAGGAAAAACTGGCTTTTTAAATGAACAAACTTCAAGGTTCAATGGCATAGAAAAAGCTGGGAGCTTAGTTGGATAAATGATGGTCATCACGCTATCATGGGTTGGGTCCTCAGTTTTTGCCACCCCCCTTGAGTTATAACTTTGACCCCTTCATTTAAGCAATATGGGTTTTCCATCTCAGCATTTCTAGTAGGGATATTGGCACTAGAATCCTCGATAGGAAGGCTGACTTCATTGTCTTTATTTCTCCCCAGCACCATCTCCTCAACTCAAACTTCATTATTTATCGAAGGGGGCGACTCATCATGCAAACTATGGCCTAGTAGAAGATTTGGATCATTGATAGGAACAACAAAAGATGGAACAAAGGAGTCGACTTTGAAGGAATGGTGGAGCCAAATGTAGTGGAAGCAAGGTGGTGGGGTAAATTTTCAAACATTTTAAAATTTCACTTTACCCATTTTGGTCCAAAATTCATTTAAGCAATCAATTAATTTGTGTGTAAAACACATATGCATAGAAAGAAGAAGGAAAAGTAATCATATTACCTCTTAAAGGTTCCTTCTTTCTTTAACAAACACCTTCCCAAGTGTGAAGCCTTTAAATCATCAACACCTAGCTCACCTTCAAGTTTCCATTTGGTTTCTTTGGTGTTCTTAAATCCCTCTCTTGGTTGCCCAAATTTGATTTAAGATTTTCCCTCGAAAACCTTTAAAAAGTCAAGATTTCTATTTGATTTGTTTTAAACTAAACTCATTTTCAATTTGGAAACATTTATTCTTTCATAAAAAACAAAGAAAGGAATTAAAGATCAAAAGAAAAATTAAAAAAACTCTTTCTTCATCTTTTCATTCTCTTTATCAACTTCTCTCTTGAAGCTTCAAAAATGGAAAATGATGTTCACTTATTATGAAGAAAAGATGAACATAACACACATATATTCTTTTCTTCAAGACTTAACCCTTAAGTCTTCACAATGACTATAACACCCTTTTAGCTCATCATTTGATGAAGGGGCAAAGGTGGACTTTACTTCTTCAAATGGTGAAATGACCATTTTATCCTTTAGGGGTAAAATGGACATTTTCATTAGCTAAAATATGTAATTACAATTTTAATCTTAGTAAAAAATTCTCTAACCCCTAAACCCATCACACGGGCTTATGAATAGTAAATTTTCTTTAACCCCTAAATTGCCTCTTTTCCATATTACATACGGGCTTAGGCCACATTTCATATGTTAAGGGTTTTCACTAAACTTAAAATTAAGTCTTTGATTTAGTCCAAATCAATTTTCAATTTAATCTTTCTCATTTGCATAATATACAAATTAAGATTTAATTAAATAGAAACCTTTTTAGATTTAACATTAAGACATGCTAGGGTCCTTGTAAAGTTAATTACATGTTTAATCATTTTACCATTAATCAATTAATTAAACACTTTAATTAATTATTAGGGTAAACCTTTTATACTTGAATGGTGATCACTATTGGGTGTGTGACTTTTTAGGTTCATGTCAATTAACAATGGGAATGAGAAAATATTTTTCTCTACTAATATAAAATCCCCACTTCACACTTAATTCTATAAGTTGTGAGTGACAATTAGCATTCCATATCATGACTACTTAACTAGAAATGAATGTTTATAGTTAATAACTTTAAACATCATATGAACCATTGATCATAAATTATCATGCACTATAATCCTTTCAGTAAAGATCCCAATCTCGGTTAGGATAATGGTTTATGTCAAACCCTAATGTGCCTCGATTCTATGTCTTTATCTCTGTTTTAATTCTTGATGAGATTAGATTCTGTCTAGAAACTCTTTCTAATGAATTTGTCTGTCTTAGCTAGGAACTTTAATTATCAAGAATAACCAAATAACATGGGATCTTAACCTTGTTTACTCGAGGTAATGAATTATATCTTAGCGATCACTTATCTCCATAAATAACAAATTAGAACTATCACATGCCATATATCCATACATAAATAGTACGTCTATGTAAATAGTAATAAATCCTAACTACCTATGTATGAGATATAGTATTACTCAAGTCAAAGGATATATGCACTATTATGACCTAGATTTTAAATAATTGACAAGTAGTAAAATCCCATATTATTATCATCTAATGTCATAATTCAATTATTCATCTTATAAATATCCACATGTTTGTATTGACATCAAAATGTCAAACAGTATAAGACTCACTGCCTCTATAATCATCTATATTATATAATGATTATAGAAAATAAATAAAGGTGATGGTTTTTCAGAATTAATGATACCCAATCATTAATCTTATGACCACAAACATATTTAAAATATTTGCACAAGAGCAACTTGTCTCCCATATTCTCAACACTTGAGAATAGATCCTTTTATAAATACTTAAGGACTATATAATATGAAACCCTTTTAACATTATGAATATATATATTACACCATTGGGAATTGATATCTACAATTACATAATTATCATACGGCACTTAGGGCACATACTGCTATCAGACTTGCCCCATCTACTCCATTAAATCTTCCACTAATATTTGTTGAACTAGAGGCACAATTGGAGCCAAAATAGCAACCTTTGAAACATGTCAAAAGTTTAGGATATGTTAGAAAAGATACAGAGCAAATTAAAAAGAGAAAAGTATAAGTATTAAGCATACTCATCCGAGGTTTAGGAATTTGCTCAACAGGAGAAATAGGCCCCTTGTCTAACATAGGCCAGATAGCATCTTAAGCAATCTCCCATGCAGCCGACCCCTCGTGGACTCTCTCAATTATCATTTCAAAAGGACTACTATTAATTAGAAAATTTTTGGAGGAATCGGTGATAGTCTGCTTAGAAGAAGAGGAAGAATCACCTATAACTCGCCATACGTGTCAGCCAACTGTAAGGTCGTCCTCACCATTGCTGGACTCTAGCACATTGATCAAGGGACTAGTTGGTAAGGTGCCAATAGGTGCTGGCCTAGAACCATTGTTGTCAGCACCAGTCTTTGCTTTAGACTTCACACCCTTAGCTGCAGCTAGAGATTTTTGGGTTCTCTTCTTCTTTTTTGGTTTTTCTTTAGGAAGGGATGCTTTCTTCTTTCCCCTAACCAAGAACTCAATCCTCCAATTTGCTGTAGTGGCTGCTTTTAGCTGTCTAGTTTGCTTGTCTAGCAATGATAAAAACACAGCCTCATTATAAGGGAGCGGCTCTAATTTTTTATGAGGACACGGATTTTCTTATATGTAATATCCTTGTTGTTAATATAAACTACAAAACAAACAAACATAGGATTAGCAAAATAAAAAAAAAACATGGAAATAAAATATATATAGGTGAAAGACTCACCCCTCAATTCATTAATGACAAGGCGCATAGTCTTACCTCGGGCGTCCTTTATTTAAGAGGCGCAGTCAAGGCTCCCCATGTCATAAGAACAATTATCCTTGATAAAGGTAAGCATGGTAACAATCTCTTCAAGAAGAAGGTTGCTAGGAACATCTAGTAACTAGTATACAATAGGAAGTTAGAGACCTTTGAGAAAGCCAAAGCCCTGACCATTTCGGTATTTTTCTTTTATTACTATAGTGGCAAAGTTTGTGTGCCAATTCGCCACTTTGTTTAGCTTTCCATTAAAGAGTACCCTTCCTGGCTTAGCTCCAGTGCACCACTCTTGGTGGTCTCTAGAGCGAGTAAATCGAAAGAAGCATTGAAACATGAGAGGATTTGGTCAAACCCCTAAAGGCTTGTAGATCACCTCAAAATAGTGAAAATCTTGAACAGAATTAAGGGAGAGCATCATAAGGTTGATGCAGAAGTAGTTAAAACATTCTATAAGAAAAGGCAATGGTGGAAATCTTAGATCGACTTCAATTTGATGATAAAAGAAGATAATGTGGTAATTATCTTTTAACATCTCCCTCATATCAGAAGCTTTAGGATTCTTAAAGATTCTGTCATATTGCTTTGGAACGTCGATGGCAAATTTTTTGACCCTCTAAGTTCTTAGCATGGCTTTGGAAGGTCGATGGTGAATTTTTTTGACCCTCTAAGTTCTCAGCGAAAGGATTGACATCAGACACTTTTAGAGTGGAAGTCACCTCACCCCAGGGTTTCTCCATATCTGTTTTGATTATGTCATAATTGATTTCCTCTTTCTTAGGAGCCATTTCAGAGGAATTTCAATCAAAATTGACACAAGGGAGGAAGGATGTTAAAAATCTTAGGATTTTTAGAGTAAATAGCAGACAGAGAAAATTGGAGAAGAAGAAGATGAAGTAAATGGGTTTTTGAAATTAGCTTAAACCTTAAAACTGTGCACCAGTTAATAATTTTAAATTCTAAAACGGCGGAATGTACGCTTGTATGATAGTGATGCGTGGCAAAATTCCAAAAAGAAGGCAATTCCAGAAAAGAAGTTGTCTTCGCATTTAATGCTATAAATTGTTAGGCATGTGGAAAACACATATGGACTTTCAAACTTCTGCAGTAATGACTTTGTTAATGAACTAAACTAGCAAAATGAAACATGGGGGGCACCTTATAAAAACCATTTTAGTTGAAGTAAAGGGACAAATCGCTTGAGTCGAACTGGACAGCTCGCACACAAGATTGTTTCACTAAAGTACTCACATCACTCACTTCGATGAAACATGGGGCCATTGATGAGGGATAAAATATGTTGAACCAGGCTTAGGCCAAAAAAAACGGTATAAGGTTAGTTAGGCCCATTTTGAGGAGAAAATAATCCATCTCCTGCTTAAATCTCAAATCCAAGATGAACTAATAAAGGCACTATATCTAATTTGAATTAGAATTATACTCCTTATCCGAACAAGACAAGAAGATGCAATTTATAAATACTTCAATTGTAAAGGCCAAAAGGCAGATACATTCACATTGTAGTTCAACTACACTCAATAAAACTCCTAGGGAAGATCAGCTTATTCCATTCAACTTTGCCTTTTATTCTACTTAATTTAATCTAATTCTATTTAGCTTATCCAACTAATTCTTGTTTAATCGAAATCGGTTTGATCACTTATAAAAAATATGATGGTGATATCCAAATATGCTTGAAATGACTAAGGCTATGTATATTTAAGAATTGAGATTGCTTTTATTTTGTCTCTTCTTTTGTTTTGGACGTACCAAAAAAAAAAAACCCTAGAAAAGAAACCAAGGAGTAAGTGAATAAAAAATTCTATACTTAGGATTTCTTTTAGGGTTCTTTTGTTGGAAAGTAATAAAAGGTTGGAAGACTTTTTATCTTCACTTAGCCATTATTAGAGACATAATAAATAAAATATTTATTTTTTGACTTTTTTATAGGTAAATATTTTTTTTATTGGGTAAAAGTAGTTATTAATTTTGAATAAAAAAAAGATTAAACCAAGTATTAATATAATAGGTTTTCCTAAATATTGAGGTCCTCTTAAATTGTGAGGCCCCAGGCTAAAGCCTTAATTACCTAGCTTTAAGACTAGCTTTGAGCGGCAGCTTGCGAATGTAGTGGCGACAAATTTGGCAACTATTAGGCTTTGGTTTCTCATAGATTTTTGAAAATAATATCATTTATTTGTAATAATGGTGGGGATTCTTGTTACTGTTAATGCAAAATTTGAAACTTTTTATATTTTTTCAAAGATTGAGTAGCAGAGAATTTGTGCAAAGGAAAGAGAGGGGAATGAAAAAGCTTTTGTGGGCTTTGGTTGTTGAACGTAGGCCTTTTTTTTTTTTTTTTTTATTTTTTTTTTAAGGTTGAGATTTGACTCAATTAATTAATTAATCCTTATTTTTTAAAAAACTAATTAATTAGTCTCTCAATTTTGGTTCAGTCATTTTGTCTAGTGTTTATAATTTTTTATGTTAAATTTATAAAAAATGACTAAAATACCCTTGTATATATAATAAATATAACTTTAATTTTATTATTTAAAAATAAAATAAGTTTATAATAAAATAATTTTATAATTTTTTGATACTAAATATAATTATTATTTAATTACATAAATATTATTTACTTTTATTAATTTAAATTTTTTATTTTTATTTTTAAATAAGAAAATTGAAATTATATATGTTATATATATAAGGGTATTTTAGTCATTATTCATAAATTTAACAAAAAGAAAAGTACAAAAATTAAACGGAATAACTATATAGTCTGACAAAACCAAAACTAAAAAACTAATTAGTTAATTTCTTAGACAATAAGGACTAGTTAGTTAATTAAGTAAAATTTTAGAAACTAAATAATAATTTACCCAATTCCCCCCCCCCCCCCCCCCCCTTTTATTTTTTGGAAAATGAATCTAAATCCATTTATAATGCTTTGATGGTGACCTACTCTCATTCCAAGAACTGGTGCTTAAGGCATGCGTAGGTACCTACTAGCTTGTTACTTCAATTTTTTGTACGTTTTTTGCTAATTTTAGCATTTAATTTGCTTAATTTTACATATTGCTTCTTTTAGCTAGGATTAGTGCTCTTTTTGTGGATTTGTTTAAAAATTATTGCAATGGAAGATTGCATCTACATACTTTTTGTGGTAGCCAATGGATTTTGCCTCTTTTTTTTGAGGTTCTTTGTTTAGATTTAGGTTTTTAGCAATTGATTTTCATGGTTTTTTTGATGTTTCTCTTTTATGTCATAAGCTCATCCCAGAGAACTCTCCCTTTTGAAGCCTCTCTAACTCTATGTAAGTAACCAACTCTGTGTTCAATCCAAATTCCTCATTAACTCTATCCTTTATGTTCCTTATTCAAACTTTCCTTACCTAATCATCTTCATTTACTAATTCAACTTTTTTGGGCATGAGGTAATTTCCTTCTCTTTATCTATTCTTATCCTCTCTCTTTAAGGTTTATTTATATGGATCCTAGAGAGAATGAAGAAAAAGTGGATGACATCTAGACTCTAATAGTTAAACCAAAAAGATCACTATAAAGAACACATGCTATACTTCACATATAGTTCTAGTAGAATGGGTCCAAACAACAAATTTTTTTTAATAGGTAAAGCTTTGACTATAAAGAATCTTAAGGTGCTTTCCATTAAAGGAGCTTTCCATAAGCTATGGAAGTTCAAAATTGGGGTAAGATGGGAATCTGGAAATATGTTTGTGTTTGAATTTTAGAGTGAAGAAGATAAAAAGTGCATCCTCAATCGAGCACCATGGTCCATTGACAATTCCTTGATGGTATTAAGGGAATGGCCTCCTCATATGACTATCCACCAACTCAACTTTTCAACCTCTCTTTTTTGGCTTTAGCTGAGAGGTTCCCTTCTAATCAAATTAACAGAGAAAATGCTAAGAAAATTAGCTTTATCATCAATGATCTATTGGAGTTAAAGCAAACGGATCAAGGTGCAATTAGATGGAGAACTATCATATGTATTAAAGTACTAGTCGATGTGGAATCTCCTCTCCCAGTGGGCTTTTGGAATAAGAAAGATAATGATGAACTTGAATGGATTAAATTTAGGTATGAATGGCTTCTTGATATATGTTATTTGTGTGGCAAATTGGGGCATACCATTAAATTTTACATTCATAAAGAGGAGCCTCATTACAAAAAAGCTTATAAGGTGGGAGCCCTTTAATGTGGACTTAGGACTCATATTCTTTATGGTGGAGATTTTGGAACATGATATCAATATACTACCATTAAAAATTCAAAACCTAGAGTTTATCATCCTATTGATGCTGGTAACTCAGACTGTGGCCAGTAAAGAGGAGTGCTTAAGCAATACGGTGAATCAGGTCAGAGAAAGATGGCGAGTAACAATCACGCGCTTTCCTCAAGTAGTGGTACTAGTAAGCAACTGCCTTGGGAGAGTGGATCCAAGAGTGAAAGGCATATGACAACCATCACTAGGCCAACTAAAGCACAAATTAGTGCTATTGACAAAAAATATTGTTGGTTGCCCATTTTTGGTTAAAAATTGATGCTGAACATGCTAGAGACTTTTATGGGTCTCACCCATACCTGACTTCTAATCAAAACTAATGTATAAGAGACAAAGGGACAGTAGCCTCTTAAAAAACTTGGATTCACTGATGTAGCTTCACCAATTCTCACGCAAGAAATTAAAAAAGATGTAAATTTGTAACTTTTTGGTTTGTATTACTGCACTATTGAGTACATTGAATATAAGGATTTTTGAAATATAAATTGCAAGTATTGTAAAAATAAAAGAAAGCCACAGAGGGTTAGACAATTTGAAAATGTAAAAAGATGTAGAAGTTTGAAATTTGATTGTTGTTATTATTGTTTGATTGATTGATTGTTGGGGGTTTTCTTCTGTAGAGTCTCCTTGTATTTATATTGTTGGCAAGTAACTAGCTCCTGAATTTTAGCTCCATTTATTCACCACACCACTATCCTTTTCTTTCTCCCCAAGCTAGACTTAGCCCTTATTTTATGTGCTAGTGGTAGTGATTTTCACTCTCAATCTATTAGTTTTAGTACTTCACACTTTATTTTTCTTCTAGAAGTCTCTAGATTTTGTTCAGAATTTGACTTGTTCTTCCCAAAAATCTACTGAGTACTCCTTGTCATGGGCTTTAAATTCTCACTTTATGGGCCTAAATTAATTAATCATTATTTAGTCCAATAAATGCACAGCCCACTATAATTATGATGCCAACAAATGCCCCTCGCAAATGCTAAGCTGAGTCTAAACCTTACATCTATTAAGTATATAAGCTTTGGGCTTTAGTACCATAAGAGCCAAAGTAAAATTCCATCCCTATGACTTAGAGTTCCAATAAGAGGAAATGAAATCCCAACATGCTTCTTCCATCTCACAAGCTAATCAAGCCTTTAGTTCTTCAAATCTCCTTCCAAATCAAACTCCCCGTGAAGTCTCCTAGTTCAAATATCACAAATCCTTTTTCCATTTTCACTACTAACCCTTTCACCATAATATCCTCCTATAACCTTCTCTATCCAAATTCTCCTACCTATTCAAATTCTCAAATTAATTCAAACTCCTTATCCCAAACAACCTCTTCATCTTCTCCAAATAATTTTTTAAAATCCCTTATTTTGCCTCAATAGAATCTCTTTCCTAACTTAAATTCTTCCTCAGCAAACCCATTTACTCTCCAAAAACCAATTTTCAATTTCTCATCACCCCAACACCCTCCACCTTTTACTACTACTCACTCCTAGGTATAGCCATATTCATCTCTTTTATTTATTTCATCTTTCTTTTTTTTTTTCTCTCTCATCTCCTCTTTTTTTTTTCTTTTCGGTTCCTCTTCCTTAGTCAAATGATAGCCATGAGATCACCACCTTCGGCGGGTCTACTGCCGCCATTCATCACCTTCACCGGCTGCTCATTGCTCACTGGCGCCATCTCCTTCCTTAAGTGCACTAATCTACTACTCCTTTCCCTTTTTTTTTCATCATTTCATTTTTTTAATTTTCTCCCTTTGAACCAACTGGCACTCAAGCTCACTATTGTCATTCAGATCTTTGTTGGCAGCCAGGACTCCATTAACGGGTAGGTCTAAGTTCCCCTGCCACTATTCTTCGCTCCCAAGTGCGTGCGCTGTCTCAACTCTCTTTTTTTTTTTTTTTTAATTTGCAATATTTATAACATATATTAACATATTTTTTATAAAATTCCAAATAATTTATTTTAAAGTTTTGAACCAAGATTTTAAGAAAAAAATCATAGAAAAAGTAGATGATAAATTCTAAAGGAAAGAGAAATTTTTTTTTCAAATAAGTACACACACACACACACACACACACACACACACACATATATATATATATATATATATATATATATATATATATATATATATATATATATATATATATATATATATATATATATATATATATATATATATATATATATATATATATATATATATATATATATATATATATATTTCTTAAAAGTTTAAAATTAATAACCAAGAATATGCTACTACAAAAAAAAAAAAATTATGTGTGGCCACCTCAACTAACAAAAATATTTATATACATATGTTTACACGTACACGATTTGAAAATTGAAAACCATGTATACATAAACCATTGCATATATGAATATTTAAAAAATAGTTGGTACTCTTTAAAATTTAAAAATATAGAAAAAAACCATTTTTTTTTCTTTTAAGAAAAACTCATTAAAAAATAGATTCTAATTGAAAGAATGTGAACAACACCAACACCTGAATCAGTATCAGTACAAGGGATTTTGGCAGGACCTAAGCAAGTTGCAAGAATGGAGCCTTCCTCCTCTTTCTCTCAATCCAAACATAGTAAGTCTCTAATCTTGGTTTGGAATAAATGGATGAGTTTTAGAATAAACAAAGTATTGGCCACCTATATGTACAAAAGGCTTGTCAAGTCTTGGGCTAAGATTATTGTTTAATTCACCATCACCCTTTAGACTATAAAAAGTCTCTTGGGATGTACGACTTGAATTTGTGTATGCATGGGTTGACTTGTTGGAGCCTTATTATGGGAATTGAGTTTTTGTGTAGGTATGGAGAGATAAGGGTATGGGGATGATTTTCTAGTTTGGATAGAGGCAAGTTTACCTCTAGTATGTTCATTTTTTAGGGGAGACCCTGCCAAAATTTCTGCAAAAATTTAAATGCAACTTAAATATTTTAAGCTAGAATTTAACATGCTTGTCTCTCTGGCATTTGACAGCTTCTTCTTTTGCTCCAGCAATTACTTCTATCACCCTTTTGGCCACTCCATTAGAAGGGCAGACTCAGGTAATCCTCCTTCGCCCTTATTTTATAGTCCTTAAATTCTTTTCTTATTCTCACCCCTTTTTCTTCTTTGTAGCTCAGGGAGTGCCAAGTCATTGGACTTGTACATTTTGCCAATCCTCCTATATCTCTATTTCCTCTTAGTAAAAAGGAGGAGCTGGTTCTGGGGAATTACAAGAAACCCTCTAGTAAAGTTAAGTCTTGGCCAAAGTCTTCTAAAAATTGGGTGAAATGGATTCAACAGCTAACTCCCCCTTATGAGCAACAATGAAAAAACCATGGCATCCATCATTTCATTCAGATGATGATAGTCTCCACACTTATGTGCCTAAATCTCTACTGTGCGGCTCTTCAGTTTTGGTCAACCAACTACAATTCTTTTATCTTGCTGAGTGGCCCTATGTCAATTACTATGTTCTTACTCTTACTAGTCTGTCTATTACATGGGATGATGTGCCCTTTATATTTGATGTGACTCACCTATAGCTATATATTTTTCCACAGGGTTATCCTTCTTACATGGCTTTTATAGACCATGTTATTAATCATCCCTTGGCTTCTAGAGATCAAGATCATGTCCTTTTTATTTGGGTGCTGCTGAACTGATTTATTTTTTATCCTTCCGCTGGGAGACATGCCACCTCTTATGGTTCTTTAACAAGACTAGTGGCTAGTGGCAAACAAATAGCCTTGGGCTCTATTCTTTTGGCAAATTTTTTAGAGCATTTTCTCACACAATTGGGGAGGCTCCTTTTACCCATATTGGTGGCAATCTGTGGCTTGTGTAGTTGAGATTATTTCCTACTTTCCTAGGCTAGCCAATATGGGTATGTTAAGTTTTGGTTCACATGGACAACGGGTGCTAAAATGTAATACCTCCTTCAATTACAAGCAGATCACAGATTATCTTACTCAACATCTCCTCAATGCACAAGAGTTTGATCTTTTTGTTGATTCTAAGCTAAAGTCTTTACTTCCCTCTTATGCCAGGTGCTATTCCTCTCCACTGACAAACATTGCCAAGGCATTATTGTCCTCTTTCCTCTGTACAATGATGCTTCATTCAAGTGTTATCAGTCCATACCTTTTGAGTTTTACCACCTCTTCTGAATTTTATAGGGCCTCATTCGAGCTTTATATGCCTTTATTATAGAGCTACCAATTCGATTTTGTTCAGGGGATTTCGTCTATTCCTTCTTTCTCTCTTGGAGTTAGTCATCGTATGATAACATCTTATGATACTGTTTTGGCTAAGGTTGAAAGAAGGTAGAGAGAGCTTATATACCTTCCTATCTATCAAGTCAACCATTCTCCTCTTTATGTGTTGAAGACTTTTATTGAGTGGTGGCTTTTTAGATATGACGAAGCCAACCCTTGCATGTCTGAAGGTATCATTTCTAACCACTTCTCATTATTTGGTTAATTTTCCTCATGTCGATTTAATATATTCCTTTTTTTTTTTTTTTGTAAGGGATAGAGAAGAGGCAGAAGAGGAAGAGGACACAGACACTCACACCACTCAAGAACATGATCTAAGTGCCATTACACCTCTTTATTCTAAAAAAGAAGAAGAAGCAGAAGAGGCTATATCCCCTCTAAGGAAGAAAAAGAAGGCTAGCAGTCTCTTACTCTAAAGAAAATGATAGTAGCCATCAAGTCTCCTCTAGCTTTCGTTCCTTCTATTAGCCATTTGAGGAGATCTAAGAGGGTTCAAGGCTTTGGGAAACCAAAAGTCTTTACATCAGAGCCTATTATCATTTTGGACTCCCTTAATCCTTTAGGGGATACTCTAGATATTCCTTCAAAAGAAGATCCTTCCATGGCTACCCAATCTATTATACCTTCTCTAGACATTTTGGTGAACATGATTGCTAGTGGTGATAGGCCTTCAAGAGCAAAAACTACTCCTTCTCAGGTTCAAGTTTGGAAACTTCCTCTCTTTTTTATTATATTTTTTAGACATCTTAACCTCTTCCTATTTTCTTGTAGATGTAAAACTCCACTACCAGGCGGACTAGCCTCACTCTCATTAGTGCTTTCGACAATCCTACTACTAGTTGGACTTCTCATTCCTTACTTGTGCTAGTTCTAGTACCTGCACCATGGGACCTCGTCCAACTCCAAAGTCTATAGCTATAGTCCACACCATCTTACAGCAGTTCTTTTCCCTAGAGCTCTTTACACTTACAGAGGCTCAGCAGGATTTTATTCTCTAAGCTATTTTGGTACTTTACACAGCCACGTCTTCTGCCCAAAGCATCTCTCACCTGGATAATTTGAAGGCAAGGGTTCTAACTTCATTTTCTGCCTATAAAGAAAAGAGCATTGCCATATCTTCTTTGCAGGAAAAGATTACAGCGATATTAGAGCAAAAGACACAATTTGATACTTTATTGGCTCATAATAGAGACAGAACTTGAGAGTATAAAGAGATTAGCAAAGACCTGGATGCTACTCACGATAAGATCCAACAACTAAAGGATGAGATTGTGGCCTTAGAGGCTAGAGCTGCAAATTTTTGAGCTCGAGGTGATGAAATCCAGAGAGAGCATGCCAATGAATGCTAAGAGATAGATCACCTGTGAAACTTCTTGACTGTAAAGCATCCATAGTTTTAAATTTGGGTTGCAGAGTGCACTACTTTAGAGGATATACGACTTTGGTATTGCAGTGAGTGGAGGGAGTTGTAGGCCTTTGACGTCACCTCCCTTTGAGCTTCATATACTACTTCTTAGATTTCTTTCTCATATTTAGGACTTGAGAACTTTGTTGGACTTTTGGGACTATAATATATTCAAACTAGATCATGTATCTTATGTAATGAACTAAGATTAGCTCATTTTATTTGCATTCAGTAAAAAGTAGCCGTAGGCCAACTTGTTTATAATTTTAGCCATAAGATTGGCTTTATACACTATATATGTATATTGCTTCTACAAGTGATAGGTACTTAAATGGCCGTGGGATCGGCCTTGTCATTATTTGAAAGTGGCTAAAGGCCAATTTGTTATGATTTTTAGCCATGAGATTGGCTTTGTACTTGTCAATATATATATTGCTTCATACAGGTTATGATTTTTAGCCATGAGATTGGCTTTGTACTTGTCAATATATATATTGCTTCATACAGGTGACAAGTACTTAAATGGCCATGGGATTGGCCTTGCCACTGATTTTCTCTATATGCTGGCCTCATTTGGTGCGCGCGCGCACACACACACACACACACACACACACACACACACACACACACACACACACACACACACACACACATATATATATATATATATATATATATATATATATATATATATATATATATATATATATATATATATATATATATATATATATATATATATATATATATATATATTGCTTCATACAAGTGACAAGTGCTTGAATGGCCATGGGATTGACCTTGCCATTAATTTTCTCTATGTGCTAGCCTCATCTCGCACTTAGTGGAAAAGTACTTAAAATACTTGCTAAAAATAAATCTTTTATGAGTCTCTCCTTATAGGCTTGACAATCAATATGTATTTTTGTCCAGCACCTTGTGTACTTTAAAGAGGCCCTCTCAATTGAGAGACCATTTGCTGAATTCTCTGTCTTTGACTCCCACATATAAGCTTAGCTTCCAAAACATCTCACCTTCTTAGGAAGTCTTCTTTTTAATTCTTTTATTATAAACTCTAGAGACTTTCTTCTTGTGCATAACTATGTGATTGAAAAATTGCATCCTTACTTCTTCCAGGTCTTCTAACTCTATCATCATAGCTTGGTGGTAATCATCCGAAGTAAGTCCATATTGTTTAGCCACTCTTAAGGAAGGGACTACTACCTCCATTGGAAGGACAACATCATGACCATAGGTAAGAGAAAATGGACTTACCCCAGTCAAACTTTTTTTCGATTTTCTATAAGCCCATAGAGTCTTTGATAATAGTCTATGCCAGTCTCTAGGATTTTCTTCAATCATTTCTCTAGGATATTAATTAGAACTTATTTAAAGTTTCAGCTTGCCTATTTGCTTAAGAGTACTAGGGTGTTGAATTGATTAGCTTGATGCCATAATCTTCTACAAAGTCCTTCATTTCTTCCCCTTTGAACATGGTACCTTGGTCTATAGTGATAGACTGTGAGATACCAAATATGTTGATGATAAACTCCTTTATAAATTAAATGACATCTTTTTGTTCTTCTTTCTTCATAGGTATAGCCTCCACCCACTTGGTAAAGTAGTCTATTGCCACAATGATAAAGCTGTGCCCCTTTGATGAAGTTGGATAAATTTTGCCAATCAAGTCAATAGCCCAACCTCTAAAAGGCCAAAGCTTGATTACAAGATGCAATTCATATGCAAGTAGTCTCTAGATCCTTCCATACTTTTGACACTGTTTCCATCCTTTTGTATAGCTTATACAATCTTTGAGGATGGTTGGCCAAAAATAGCCATGCCTCCTAATTAGCCATCTCATTTTGATTCCTGCTTGGTGTGATCCATAGACCCCTTCATGCACTTGTTTCATTACCTTTATAGCTTCCAAAAATCCTAAGCATCACAACAGCAATCCATCAAATGCCTTTCAGATAAGCTCTTTTCTATTAACATATAGTTTGAAGCTTGAACCTTCAGTGTATAAGGAGCCTTTGTGGATAAATTACTCAAGTAATTTCTAAGGGCTGCCTCTAGTCTCCAAATATGTTAAAATCTATATTAAAGGCACTAACTAAAATCCCTCGTTCCAATATGGACGGATGGCTATGTTTCTTGATAAAGGCTATCATATGAGTAAGTTCTTCTATCATCTTCATACTAGAGGCTATTTAAGCTAGCTCATTAGCCTCTTAATTTGATTCTCTTAGTATATGTAGGAATGATGCATTTATGAAGTCCTCCAGTAACTGAACTACTGTTATATAGTAAGATGCTAGTGCAAGGCTGCTGCATTTATATTCTCAAGAAAGTTGTCTCAATACCAACTATGAGTCTCCCATCACCAATATCTCCTTGGCCCCTAGTTCTCTTAAAATCTCTAGCCTAATAATCAATGCATTATACTTTAATTGGTTATTAGTGCATTTAAAGTCAAAGTTGAACAAGATAGTAGTCTTAGCACTGGAAGGGGGTATAATGACTACCCTAGCCCTCGCAGACTCTTCAGTCTTTGGGCCATTAAACTTCAGCACCCAAAGGTTTTTTTCAACTCCATTGATTGGTATGTCTAACTCTTCTCCCCCTTTTGTCTTCACATTTGGGTGGTATGTTAAGAAGTTTGCTAATGCTTGGCCTTTCAATGACTTTTGGGGAAAGTAAACCAAGGACAATTTAACTAATACGAATGACCACTTGCCAATATGCCCAGTGATAAGGGGTTGGTTCAGCATGTACTTAACTAAATCTGTTTGTGAGACTATATACACCTTTGATCTGATCAGATAATGATGAATCTTGGTACATGCAAAGTACAAGGCTAAGCACATTTTCTCCACAGGTGAGTACCATACCTCTATTGGTGTAAGGAACCTACTGACATAATAAATAGCTTGTTCCTAACCAATATAATTATTTTGTGCTAAGAGGTAGCCAATGAAGTCTTCAGAAGCTGAAAGATATAATTTAAGGGGACTTCTGCCCTTAGGAGCGTTAAGATTGGAGGATTCTTGAGATACTCCTTGATCTTCTCAAAAGCCTCCTGGTGGTGATCTTCCCAAAGAAACTCTTTTTTAGATTTTAGCCTGAGCAGCTGGAAAAAGATCTTGGACTTTCTAGCTAAATTAGAGATAAATCTCCTAAAGTGATTCACTTGACCTAAGAATCTCTATAACTCTTTCTTATTTTTAGGAGGCTGAGACTCCATAATTGCCTTTGTTTTATTTTTATCTATTTCAACCCCTTTTTGATGTACCAGGAATCCCAAGAAGTTTCTAGCCTAGACTCCAAAAGCGCACTCAAATGTTCCATGTGGTCTTCAGCTTTTTTAGACTTTACAATTATATCATCCACATAAACCTCTATAGACTTCATAAGCATGCCATGGAAAATTGAATTCATGGCTCATTGGTAGGTAGTACCTGTATTTTTTAACCCAAAAGGTACGACCAACCACTTAAAGGTTCGAATGGAGCTAAGACACCTAAAAGTCATCTTTGGTATATCTTCTTATCTTGAGCTATGAATATCTTATTGTAGCCTGAAAAACCATCCATGAAGGATAGTAACTCGTGTTTGGCCACAATATTAATGAGCATATCAGTAATCAGCATGACATAGATATCCTTAAGGGTGGCTGCATTCAAGTCTCTAAATTCTATGCAGAATCTAAGTTTCCCATTGTTCTTCACTGTGGGAATAACATTGGAAAGCCTTTTAGCATATCTTATAGGTCTTACTAACCCAGCTTTAAGTAGTTTCTCAATTTCTTCTTTTACTTTAAGCTCAACATTCTTTGACATTCTTTTAAGGGGCTAATGGTAAGGATGATAATATGACTTAATAGGTAGCTGATGCTCCACTAGCTTCCTACTTAACCTAGGCATTTCATCATACTCCTAAGCAAAATAGTCTCTGCACTCTTATAATAACTCAATAATTCTCCTTTTTAATAAAAGTTAGAGTAGGCCACTAATGTAAGTGACTCTGGGTTTCTTAAGAGTCCCCAGGTTGACCTCCTCTAAAGGGTCTTAACTTCGGTCATAACTTCATCCAGCTTAGGTGGAGCATTCTTCAACTCATGCAACTAGACCTCCTTTACTTCTTCCTCGGGCTATTCCCCTTCAAAGATTACTTTAGCTCCAGCAGTCTCTTGAACTTCTTCAATTAGTAGCCTGTTCAAAGCTTGCTACACCTGTGCTTTCAATAATGCAGTTACAACTACCACTTTCTCTTCTTAAGTGAACTTTATCATCAACCTCCTCTACGATAGGCTAAATGGTCAACATTCCATAGTTAACATTCCATGATAAGGCACAATTATAGACTTTTGGAGGAGATTCTTTGCTTATTGTCGGCAATCCTTTCTGTTTGTCATAGTAAGTGATTTTGGTCGTCCATATTTATTCTTGCCTTTAAATTGAATCGGACCAAAGGTTCCATCATAAAATCTTGCATCTACTACTTTTGTGTAGGCCTTGAAAGGCTTTCCATCAGCCCTCACTATTTCCACCTCATATTCTTTCCACAAGAAAAGGAATTAGTGAAGTGAGGATGGCACATAGCAACTAGCGTGAATCCAGTCTTTTTCCATCAGAGCATGGTAGTTGGCAGTGGAGTTTACCACAAAGAAAGCAGTGAGGGAGGTCTTACTTCCAACTTAGATTTTCACAGGCAAGACTCCTCAAATCACTTCTCCATTAAATGTTGAGATAAACACATCTGTAGCTATAAGATCATCTTCATTTTTGCCTAATTCTAAAGCCATCCTTAATGGAATGATGTTAACAATAGATCTATTATCTACCAGGACCCTGGAGATTGGTCTCCCATTGAGGTGAGCTTTTATATATAATGGCTTGATGTGTTTTATCATTTTTTCTGTAAGCTTATCCAAGATGATCCTTTTTGGAACCTTAAATCCCATGCCTTAGATGGTGAACCCATTACACACAGTTTACTTCTTAGATGTTTCCCCTTGAGTCTCTAATTCTTCTTAAGTTTCTTCTTCAAGCTCTTCATCTCTAAACCTTTGAAATGAGGCTAGCAAGGTGATGGTTGCCATGGAACATCTCAAAGGTACAGTAATTCAGCCCACTTTGATTTCTGACATTTTCGCATCCTCTATACTACTACATATAGACTCCATCCCGATATATTCATTTTCTTTGATCTGCTCTTCTTTTTGTCTCACTTTGGTGCCAAATCCCCCTATCCTTGCTGCTGCCCTCTTCCTTTGGAGCCTCCTTTTTTAGGTTTTAGTGAGAGGTTATGGAAACTTTTTGTGGCGAACAAGGTGCTAGTGATTGTCTTTTTTTTTTCCACAGGTGGTACTATAAACCTAGGCTGTCTTCTTTGCGTGGCAGTTGATGGGTGAAACCTCTTCATATTGGAATTTGGCAAAGTCTCTAACAAATCCATTAGAGGATACTGGTACAGTCTTTGATGCAATCTCCTAGGCAGTCTCTTGGCCATCATGGGCTGCCCTTTCTGAATACCAGATTGGTGATAGTAAATCTCAAACTAACTTTCCTTTTTTATACTAGTCTAGTCCAGTCTCTAGTAATCTTTTGAGAAAACTCTTATGCAAATCTAGTGGTATAACCTTGAGCAAATCCTCAGTAATACTCGGCCAATGCCTTGGGGTACTGAATTGCAAGTAATGAGTACTAGGTTGCTTCTCATTCCTCCTGTTATAACTTGACCGAGTATGTGGTAGCCCCTAAGGTAGACTATACTATAGACCGTTAGTGAAACCAAATTGTCTTCTTTGGGGATCATCTTGAAATTGGGAAGTCTGAGGTAGACTCCCCTTTTCATATTAAAGTCTGGCCCACTCTCTTATAGATTCTTGTTTAGACTCTTAGGTCGACTTTGATGCAGACCCTTAGGAACCTGTATATGCTTTGTTTTCTCCTTTAGAGCTCCTTCTTGACTTTTCCTTTTCTTATTAATTGAGGCATGAAGATCCACTATAATAGCATTCGCAGAGGCCACAGGAGGGAAATGATCTTTATTAATCAACATAGTTTTTTTCTTTTTCTCAGGGAACTTAAGTATCCCCTTATTGATCTTATCCTGGATTACATTTTTAAAAGACCAACATGCATTAGTTATATAGTTCCAGGAATCATAATACTTATAATACTCTTTTTTTTTTATTTCTTGTTTTGTGGGGATGCGATAACCCATAGGAAGAGTGATGAAATCCTCTTTAAACAGAAAGTCAAAGATTTCATCCCTTTTGCTCACATCAAAGGTGTGCTGTATTATGGAATTCTGATTCTTCTTCCAAGCATCCCTAGTCTTTGGTTAGGATTTCAACAAAAGTGGACAGACTTAGGATCCAGAATTAGCTAGGTTGGCAACAGTAGTCTCTTGGGCACCAACTTCTTGAAAGTAAGTTTTCATAGCCTTTTTTTTCTCATCTTGTTATCTTCCCTTAGCAACTCTTCATACTTTGCTACTTTTGCAGCCAGCTTGTAGAAGCCTTTGAATTCCATCCCTTAGAATTTCTTTCTAAGTTTAATGTCAAGTCCCCTTTGTGTCATCTTCACAAATTTGGTTTTCGGCAAGAAGACTTTGCACCTACTTCTCATTTTCTTTAAGCAGGCTTTGAAGAGATCAGTAGACTCTCCACTCCTTTGGGTCATTCTTGATTGTTTAGTAGCACAAATCTCAAGCTCAGCTCTGAAAAGCTAGGTATGAAACTATTGGTTGCATATTTGCATGGGTTTTATTCACGTTAAAATAGGCATTTTGTGTTTAATTCGTATCTATATAGGTTAGATTGTGTTATTTTATTCCTTTTTTTTTTTTTAGGTTTGAGGAAGGTTTAATCTTGTTTTACAGGAATTAGGCTTGAAAACGTAAGTTGAAGCACAAATGGAAAATTTGGCAGAACATAGAACAGAAGGAGGCATATTGTCGCATGGCAATAAAGCACCAGTGCCATGCAGCTAAATGTTGCTTGTTGCCTGCCTACCTCAGCACCACGCTGCCTTCCCCAGCGCCTCACCATAGCCACTGGCCATCAGAGCACTCCCAGCAGTGTCTCGCAAGAGTTATTAGCGCATGTAGTAAAAGCTCCCCAGCGTTCGCAATAGCTTTCCAATGCCCCATTGCTAAGTGTTGCCTACCAACCCACTAGTGCCCAATGCCTATCTGTAGATTCCCAGCGCTCGCTACATCAACTCTGAGCAAATATTAAAGGTTATCCGAGATTTTGAGGGATTTTTAACCTTAGATTATTTTAGGAAAGTAGAAACAAAAGAAGAAATTTTTTGTTTTAAATAGGGTCATATGGAGGAAGAGGATCATTAGAATTTTGGACAGTATCTTCTCTTCCAATTTTTTATTTTCCCAAATTTATTTTAGTTTTCATATTTCAACACTTAGATTATAATTTTGCTCTTGGGAATTCTTTTTGAAGATTCAAGAGATTGAATAAGATAAAATGGATTGATCAACGTGGTTTAATTCTTATTTCTTTATTATAATTCTTTTTGAGATTATTGAATTGATAAAATTGATTCGATGGATTCTTTTTGAAACAACCCGAATTTTCAATTATTTTATAAAATTTTATTTTCGTACGGAAACATATTATTTTATTATTTTCCTTGTTAAAGTAAGAATTGGAATTATATTTTATTAAATTATAAATATTCATATTATTTGAATACGTATTATTAATGGCAATTTTGATACAATATTATAATATTATATTATTATGATAATGTTAATGTAGATTTTTGGAGAATTGTATTTCGGATTATATTTTGATATTTGAGTATTAATAAGGATATTAATTATATTATAAGTTGATTATAGTATTTTATCGGATATTTGGATTTTCGTATAATTACTATAATTATCGTAAATAATGTTATTGATATATATATATTCATGAGTATATGTTGTAAATTATTATTAATATGTAAATTATAAATTATTATTATTATTATTATTATTATTATTATTATTATTATTATTACTATCATTTGCATTTTATGATTATTGGTGGTATTATTATTATTCCTATTATTATTATTATTATTATTATTATTATTATTATTATTATTATTGATACTATTATTATTATTATTATTGTTATTATTTTGTATATATATAGGATATATATAGTATTATATGTATTATACGGTTTGGAGTATATATATATATATATAAGCATAATCAGTTTTAAGTAAAAAGAAGAAGAAATGGAGGGAGCTGTGATTGGTCCAAGCAAAACGGTGCGTTTTGAGAAAACAAAAACGGGCAGAACAGAAGTAGGAGAGAGGAGAGAGAAAGGGAGAAGCCGAGAGAGAGAGAGAGAGTGTTGACCGTGTTTCGGCGGGCGGTGGCAAGCACCGCCACCACCGCTGGGTAGAGGGAGGACCGGCGACCTCGAGGGAGGTGGCAGCGCGACGATCGGCGGCGGCATGGCGGCGTACGCGAGGAGAGAAGGACCGCCGGCCACCGTGACTTCAACTCCATTTTTTGGTCGATTCCGGCAGCGGAATCCGGCGATCTTGGTGTCGTTTTACTCCTGGAGATGAGAGCTTCATTTTGATACCTGCCTTGCCCCCTGAGGACCACCGGAGGAGGAGATCGAAAAATATCAAACCGTGACTTTGGAGGCATTTTCCGATGGCTGGAGGGCAAGTGCCGGCGAGTGATGACTATTTTTGGGCTTCTGGGGTTAAGGTGAACCTGCTGGTGTGGAGTTTCCCCTGATCCGCCACCACCGGTGGTGGCGCATGGCCGACCGGCGGCGGCGCGTGGTGCCGGCGCGTGGGGAGGTGCAGTAATTCTGTTTTGACGTTCTAGCACGATCCTCGACGTCTGTATGTTCAGAATTTGTGAAGATTAACCCTTGTATTTCATTTGTTATATGAGTTAATCTATATTTAGTGGTTTTTAGAGTATTTGTTAGGTTATCGAGTCTGTTTTGGGGTTGAGTGTAATCCTTATTGTGTTCATGTTCTCTGTTGCGAGGTGTTGGTGTCTGGCGTCTTCCTGGTTCCACGGCTACTCTTCTGAGGGAAGCCGGTCGGAAGCGTCGACAGTTAGGTGAGTGATACTCACTGATATATTATTCTATTTCCATTTCATATGCATTACTGTGTGTATATATATACGTATATTATGCATTACTATTGCATCTATAAGCATGTGACATTTGACTGTGAGTGATTAATTAATATTTGTATTCTGTGCCATGTTATGGTTGTGATTGATGGATGGAGGTCGAGAGGATACAGTACCACCTAGGACTATGGGATTGTTATGGATTATGATGAGATTCAGAAGATGAGCTATGATTGATGGATGTCGGCCGGGCCTGCTCATCGCTAGGGCTGCTGTCAGTCGGGTCAGGGTTGCGTGGTACAGACCAGTGACGGCCGAGCCCCTTGGATATAAGAGACAGATTATTTGGATTCAGAGAGCCAGAGTAGGGGGATCGGCTCCCCATATTGAGTACTGAGTATCAGTGTGGTACTGTGGACCATACCCCATCCTTGCTTGATTTGATGATTTATCTGTCTCTATGACACGGTGCATATCATGTGCATTAGATTCTATCTGTGGGATACCAGTTTAATATATTAGCTGGTATCATTCACTGAGTCGAACGCTCATTCCTGTTCATCTCGTTGCTTTCAGGTCAGGGAATGAACCGGTGAAGGGATTGTAATTGAGTAGACTGCCAACTTCTCTTCGGCAGTGATTTGTATTATTGGGATATTAAGAATACATGTAATAGACGTACATTTGTAATTGTAACTCTAGAACTCCGCAATGTTACACTTTGTAATTGAGCTTTTTGTATTATTTTCAGTTATGTAATCTTTGGGGTTAAGCAGAACCTTTCTGTAATTTATGATTTTCTGGCAATTATGGAATAAATGATGTTGGGCCAATTTTGATATTGGGTTATGTTGTGATTTCATTTGGTTCTGCTTACCTTGTTTGGGCCCATAGCCCTTTTCAGTTGGGCTTTTTGTCTTGTGGTTTGGATTAGGCTTACTACGGGCACTAGTAGCCACGTGCATTTTCCGTGTCCTAGTGCCGGTCACGTGCCCTCGGGTTCGGGGCGTGACACTTTAGATTATAATAATATCATGATGAATTCTTTATTTCCCATAAGCTAATTTCATCCTTGTCTAGGGTTTGTATAACATGTTCATGCTATGGAATTGAATATAATCCCATTTGATTATTTTTATTATTCCTAATTAAATTGATTGATTGTTATTGAACAATTGCTTAGCTACTAATTGTTTGACTTAGGTTTTGAACGAAGGAACGAGAGTTGAAGTTCAATTCTAGAATTCATTCCTTTAGGATCTTGAAACAAATTAGAAATATAAGTTTCAAGATTATGCTTTAGTTTTTGATATATGATTTGATGGAATGATTTTTATGAATACGATTGTTAATAGATTGAATTTTATTCTTTGAGTAGTTAGAAACTAAGGTTTTAAGCATAATCAAATGGGTATATTCATGAACATATAGGATTTATAAACTAAATGCAAACCCTAAGTATCCTTCATTCACTACATTTAAACCTATTGCATTTTAATCCACATTTTCTTTTAATTTCCTGTTTGTGATCATTTCTTTTCAAATCATTCAAATTCTTTTCATTTAATTTGCTTTAAATCAAGACAAATATTTCTATTTGCAATTTCTTGAGAGATACAACCTTGGGTGCTTCCGATATACTACAATTGCCCTGTATACTCGTAGGTCGCTTTTGGACAATATATTTTGAGGAGAACAAAAACTTCCTCTCCATTTATTTCTAGGAATAGATTAAGTACCTTGGTAATATTGAGTACCAAGTAAATGCTTGGCCTATCAAGGAATTTGGGAATAACCTTAGTTTATAAAAACTAAAGTTTTCATAGTTTGATAACTCTCTATATTGAATTGTGAATCTTGCAACATGTTCTAATGTGGATTGTCCATCTTTTCCAAAGAACAGAGTGAAGTCTAGGATATGGTATCCCCTTGAATATGGATTCTCTCTATTAATGGCTTGGAGATATGGCTTATAGAATTTCAACCTACCAATTTGATGAAGGCCTAGACCATACAATTCCTTTACAGCTTCTCTAACAACCTCCAATTCACCCAAGGTGCAGGAGGAGCAAAAGGAGCTAAAGGATATTGAGCACCCACTATGCCAAGTATGTTAATTCCTACTCCCACCCTTTGGTTGGCCCCCCAGCCTGAGGCTTATGCATATATTATTTCATTCTCAGCGTATGCTACAGGATTGGTCCTTGGGGTGGTATGCCCTTGGGATTATTGTGGTACTTATTATAAAGGCAATGGTTTTGGTACTGGTTGAATGGGTCTGCCATTAAAAAGGTAGCTAGTGTTGATGGTAGCTTTTGACAAATCTTGAGTCTCCTTGATTTGTTATGGTGCAGGTTGGCGTTCCACTAAACGTATGTCATTAGACTCTACTAAATCCAAGGATTCTTCAGAAGCTTATTGGGTAGACTAGTTGAGACTAGAAGCAGTCTAACCAGAGGTAGGAGTTTGCTCAGGTGCCATCTACTCTAAAAGTGTCTAGATATCAGCCATTCTTTTTCCCATGAGAGATATGTTCTTATCCATGGAATCTGGGCATCCATAAATTCCTTGAGAGACATGAGGTGCTAGATCAGTTATTTTCCCTGGGATATCACTAGCCCGCAAGGGACTATGACTCTTCTCAATTTGGTCAATCATTTAAGGTATGTATCCAAATACTACTTTTGCAGCCACTTCCTCTGCATCTTGAGATACAGTTAGTTTAGCATTTTCTTTATCCTTTTTATTCTTTCTTAGTGCCATTGCATGATAGGTCCCACTGGGCATGCCAAAAAATATTACTGATAAAAAATATTGTTAATTGCCTTTTTTTGGTTAAAAATTAATGCTAAACATGCTATAGACTCTTGGGGGTCTCATCTATACCTAACTTCTTATCAAAACGACTGTGTAAGAGACAAAGGGATAGTAGCCTCTTAAGAAACTTAGATTCACTGATGCAGTTTCACCAATTCTCAAGCAATAAACTAAAAAGTGTGTGAATTTGTAACTTTTTGGTTTGTATTATTGCACTATTGAGTACATCGAATACAAGGATTTTTGAAATGTAAATTGCAAGTACTGTAAAAATAAAAGAAAGCCACGAAGGCTTTCACAATTTGAAAATGTAAAAAGCTATAGAAGCTTGAAATTTGATTGTCGTTGTTGTTTGATTGATTGATTGTTGGAGCCTTTCCTCTGTAGAGTCTTCTTGTATTTATATTGTTGGTAGGTAACTGGCTCCTAAATTTTAGCTCCATTTATCCACCATGCCACTATCCTTTTCTTTCGCCTCAAATTGGACTTAGCCCCTGTGTTATGTGCTAATGGCGGTGATTTTACTCTTAGTCTATTAGTCCCAGCACTTCACACTTCATTTTTCTTTTAGAAGTCTCTAAATTTTATTCAGAATTTGACTTGTTCTTCCCAAAAGTCTATTGAGTACTCTTTGTCATAAGCTCTAAATTCTCACTTTATGGGCCTAAATTAATTAACCATTGTTTGGCCTAATAAATGCACAACCTACTACAATTATGGTGCCAATAAGTGGAATAGATCAAATGATGGTGGAAGAAATTTCTCAAGAAAGTTCACAAATAAGTATCCTAATGGAAATAGAATTGGAAGATATGAGATCAGATAGTAATCAAAGAAGTGCCTGTTCTTTGGGGAAGGAAATTGCTATGCTATATTAGATAATGCAAGAGTCTCCATAAGACTCAACCCACTTACCGGCTTTGCCTACTAATATAATGGGCCCCTTTGTCTTTCCAAGCCTAAGTTTTGAAGGGCCTAGGAATAACAAAAGGAAAGAGTATGGGTTGGCTTTAAAACCCACTTGACAAATTGATAACAGTATGAGCCGTAGGAGCTATATAGTAGTTATGTAATAGTAGATTTTAATTCTCAATGGCATAATAAATATATTCATAATGTGAAAAGAGCTTCATATTATTGAATATAGTCCTTAAGTATTTGTAAGAGGATCTATTCTCAAGTGTTGAGAATATGGAAGACAAATCGCTCTTATACAAATATTTTAAATATGTTCATAGTCATAGGATTAATAACTGGGCATCATTAACTCCGGAAGACCATCACCTCTGTTTGTTTTCTATAATTAGCATGTGATACAGATGATTATAGAGACAGTGAGTCTCATACTGCTTGACATGTGATGTCGATACAAACACGTGGATATTTATAAGATGAATAGTTGAACTGTGACATTAGATGATAATAATATGGGGTTTTACTACTTATCAATTATTCATCATCTAGATCATAATAGTACATATAATCCTTTGACTTGAGGGACACTATATCTCATACATAGGTAGTTAGAATTTATTACTGCTTACATAGACATACTATTCACATATGGATATATGGCATGTGATAGTTCTAATTTGTTATATATAGAGGTAAGTGATAGCCAAGATAGAATTCATTACCTCGAGTAAACGAGAATAAGATCTTATGCTATCTGGTTATTCTTGATAACTAAAGCTCCTAGCCAGGACAGATAGATTCACTAGAAAGAGTTTCTAGTAGGAATCTAATCTCATCAAGAATTAGAACCGAGATAAGGACATAGAATTGAGGCACATTAGGGTTTGACATAAATCATTATCCTAGCTGAGATTGGGATCTTTAATGAAGGAATTCTAGTGCATGATAATTTATGATTGATGGTCCATGTGATGTTTAAAGTTATTAACTATAAACATTCATTTCTAATTAGGTAGTCGTAATATGGAATGCTAGCTATTACTCACGACTTATAGCACTAAGTGTGAAGTGGAGATTTTACATTAGTAGAGAAAAATATTTTCTCATTCTCATTGCTAATTAGACATGAACCTAGAAAGTCACACACCTAATAGTGATCACCTTTCAAGTATAAAAAGTTTACCATAATAATTAATTAAAGTGTTTAATTAATTGATTAGTGGTAAAATGATTAAATAATTAAATTTACACATGAACCCTAGCATATCCTGATTTTTAATCTATGAAGGTTTCTATTCAATTAAATCTTAATTTGTATATGATGCAAATGAGAAAAATTAAATTGAAAAATATTTTGGACTAAATCAAAGACATAAAATATTTTGGACTAAATCAAAGACATAATTTTAAGCTTAGTGAAAACCCTAAATACACGAGATATGACCTAAGCCTATATGTGATATGGTTAAGAGGCAATTTAGGGGGTTGAAGAAAATTCACTATTCATAAGCCCATGTGATAGGTTTAGGGGTTAGAGAATTTTCTATTAATGTTAAAATTGTAATTACATCTTTTAGCTAATGGAAATGTCCATTTTACACTTAAAGGATAAAATGGTCATTTTATTATTTAAAGAAGCAAAGTCCAACTTTGCCCCTTCATCTAATGATAAGCTAAAAGGGTATTTAAGTTTTTGTGAAGACTTAAGGGTTAAGTCTTGAAGCAAAGAGGTATATAAAGGTTATTTTCATCTTTTCATTATAAAGGTGAACATCATTTTTGAAGTTGTAGCATTTTTGAAGAGAAAGAAGTTGAGAGAAAAAGAAAAGAAAAAATAGTTTCTTCAAGTTTTCTTTTAATCTCTAATCCTTTTTCTTAGTTCTTTGTGAAAGAACAAAATTGCTAACAATTTGAAAATGAGTTTAGTCCAAAACAAACCAAAGAGAAAAATTAACATCCTAAAGGTTTTTGAGGGAAAATCTTGAATCAAAATTTAGCAACCAATAGAGTGATTCAAGAACACCAAAGAAACTAAGAGGAGACTTGGATGTGAGCTAGGTGTGGATGATCTAGAGGCTTCACACTTGGGAAGCTCTTTGTTAAAGAAAGAAGGAACCTACAAGAGGTAATATGATTACTCTTCTTCCTTCTTTCTATGCATATGTGTTTTACACACAAATTAATTAATTGCTTGAATGAATTTTGGACCAAAATTCATTCAAGTGAAATTTTAAAATATTTGAAATTTCACTCCACCACCTTGCTTCCACTGCGTTTGGCTCCACCATTCCTTCACAAATTAAATTCAAACCCCTCATCAGCAGCAAAATCTTCTTTGCTATCACAATTGCTTTTTACTAGAGAGGGCATTAATGAGATAATCTCTCAAGATAACTCAGATAGGGGGAAGTAAAGGGGAGGTTAATGTTGTTAATCTTCTATAAATACCTTTAAAAGGGAAATCTATAGCCTCTAAAAGGTTTAAACTTGAAGTCGGGCATATTAAAAAGACAAGATTGAATGATTTGGCAAGAAAGAAGAATTCGGGGGTTCACATTTGTGATTTGGAAGAGGAGATACAACATGGTGAAGTGGTGCATCATGAAGTGGCCAGCAAGAAAGCATCCATGGGGGATAATACAAATGATTCTTAAGACAATGAAGGCACTAGTGGCTCGCCCAAAGTCACTAAAGCACTATAAATCTCCTAATTTGGAAATGTCAGGGGTTGGGGCTTCCCTTGACAGTGAGGGTCCTTAGGGACTTAATTCATAGATATCATCCTCAAATTGCATTCTTGTAAAAAACAAAGAATACATCTACTTATCTAGAAAAATTAAGAATGAGGTGTGGTTTTAAGAAGCCAGTTATATGGATCCTAATAATTTATCAAGGGGGCTGCTGCTATGATGGGATTCTTCTATTTCCATTGAAGTCTTGGAAAAAGATGTCAATCACTTTCATACTCGATGCTTAAGGAAAGATAAAAAAAAATGGAATGACTTTATACTTTTGTTTATGGGGAGCCAAGAATAGAAAATAGATAGGCTATTTTATCAAAGTGGAGTTTATTCCAACCAGAGAATGATGAGGCTTGGGTTATTTCAGTTGATCTTAATGAGATTGTTGCTCAGTGGAGAAATGTAGGGAATGGGCTTTTACTCTAAGTTAGTTATAGAGATTTCAAGATTGGCTCAATTTATGTTCTTTAATTGATATTGATTTTAAGGGTTCCATTTTTACCTGGTATAACCAGGGAGAAGGAGAACACAATATTGCCAAAAGACTAGATAGAGTTGTTAGTAATGCATCATGAAGAATAGCATTTACCTCCACTCAAGTCTAACATGAGTAGCTCCTTTGCTCTATCATGACTTAAACATAGGGGCATCTGAGCTGCGCTAGGGAATGGGAAAGTATAAAGCTTCCAGAACCCATATAAACCTAATTAAACATTAAACATAAATTAACAATATCAATCATAATTTAAAGACTTAACTATTTTCCATTGATCAATTTTACATAGAGTTAATTTAATTGAATGACAATGCGAGATTCTAAATTTAAAATTTAAAATTTACTATTCATACAGTTACATAGAGTAACTGCGAAAAAAGAAATATTATGCTAATCTTCCAAAGTGAACTTATCTTCATTTAACTTCGCCACTAACTAAGCCTAGAAAAATAATGTTGAATAGGGATAACCGTTCTACTCAATGAGAAGATATAAATTAATTTAGTATGTCATGAGCCTAATAGTCAATATGTTACATCGCATCACATATCATACACAAAATCATACAATATGAAAATGGTCAGTGAATCCGATCCTAATTTAAACAATCATAAATGGGGAGCTGACCTCTTCTAGCTCTCTTAGATCCAAACATATGGCCATAGTGAGATTAGCTTGAACTAGGCCAACATCATTAACTTTATCATATCATTTCATTATATCATATCATATCATCATGTAATAATTACATTTCTTACGTTAGTATGAATCGGATTCCCTTCATCCTATATCCATCGCAAGCACATAACACATATCATTTATATCATCGAGCATTTCATTTAGCATAGACATACATCATGCTCCTATATCTAATGTATTTTATACACACACACACACACATATTTGTCATACATAAATGAATGAATGTGCATCAATGCAAGGTAAATTAAAATATATCAATTCACTAATTTGACAGAACCATCTCTTCCTTTGAAACACGACATCCGGTAGCTAAGAGACACTTGAAATACTAACACCTCTTTCATCACTGATTCGCCAAAAAATGCTTAGAAGGGTTTGGTGGTGGTAGTTTTCGATCTTACCGAAAATAGCTACCTGGATTGGCCAAAATCGACCAAAGAAATAAGTAGCACTAGCAATGCCTCTGGTCAGCACATCTAGGCTATACTGGCAGTTGCTCGTGACACTGCTACCATCACTGGACTCTCCTGCACCTGGACTCTTAACTGGTGGGGCGTGTGTCCACTGATGGTCACAGTTGACGGTGGATCAGCGCTTTTAGCTCTCTCTCTCTCTCTCTGTCTAGATCTACCTCCTTCCCTTTCTCTACTGTTTGGTCATTCTTGAACAATCAGCAGGCCACCCTTTTTCAACCAATCAGTAGGCCACCCTTTTTCTTTTTCTTTTTTTAATAATAATAATAATAATAATAATAATAATATTATCAAAATTTTTAGATTTGAAATATATATATATACATATATATATAGTTATTAATTTAATGAAATAATCATTTGCTTTTTAGTATTATCTTTTACATTATTACTAATAATAATATTAAATATAATTTAAATATTTATTTCTTAAAAATGAGATTTTTAAAATAATAAAAAAATAATTCAAGATATTACAGGCTCAAACCAAAGGCCCTTAATCCATGATTTAGATTCAACATGAAGAAGAAATTTTAAGGGTTTCAAATTCGAGTATAAATGTTTAAAGTCCCATGAATGGAATTCTATTATACAAATTGTATGGAGTGGGGATCATCAATGCTCAAATCTCTCGTCTCTTCAACAAAAATTGAAGGGTTGTGCATAAAATTTAAAGGTGTGGCATAAAAATTTCATGGGCAACACAAAAGAAAAAATTGAAGATTTGAGAAGAAAGATTAATAAGCTTCACCTTAGCCCTATGAGTATAATAGATAAGCAACATGAAGCTAAATGGATAAAGGAGTTGGAACTACTTTGGAAGATGGAAGAAATGTACTGGTTGTAGTGTTCAAAACTGAAGTGGTTAAAGGAAAGGGAAAAGAACACAAGGTTCTTCCATGCTTCTGCCATTCAAAAGAAGCATCGCAACTCAATAGTAAAACTTAAAGGAGATAGTGAAAGTTGGGTGGAGGGGGAGTAGGAGATAACAAAATTGATTTTAGATTTTTTCCTATCATTATCCAGGTCAGAAGGCATTGCTAATTTGGAAGAGGTGCTTTAATGTGTGCCAAAGGTGGTTACAACAGAAATTAATGAAGTTCTTATGGCTCCAATATCAAAAAAAGAAATTCATGCTGCGTTATTTAGCTTGGGAGGGCTTAAAGCCCAACTCCTGATGGATACCTAGGTATATTTTATCAAAAGGAATGGCATAATATTGGCAGAGATGTCACCCAAGCAATACTCAACTGGTCATCTACAGGAGTCCATAAATTTGTCAATTTGGTGATGCAGTGTAATTGCATAGTCTCATGTTCAGTTCTTGTGAATGGAGTTCCTAAAAAACCCTTTAAGCCAACCAGAGGTCTTCGACAAGGTCATCCTTTATCTTCTTACTTATTCCTTTTTATTTCAAATGCTTTCTCTTATATGCTAGTTGATACAGTTCAAAAAGGACAAATTCATGGAGTTAAAGTAGCCCGTGGCAGCCCAGTCATCTCCCATATGTTGTTTGTAGATGACACCATTCTCTTTCGCTGGGCTGATAAAAAAGAGTTGAGGATTATTTTGAATATTTTCTATCTCTATGGTAGAGCATCGATCCAAAGAATCAACTCATATAAATCTTCAATTATGTTTAGCAAGAATAATTGAGTTGAACATAAATAAGAGGTGTTGCAATTGATGAACATGCGAGAATTAAAGAGAGGTGACAAATACCTCGACTTACCAACTCTTTGGGGAAGATTCATGTTTGAAGCATGTGCCTCAATCCTAAAAAAGAATGGCTCAAAAGGCCAACTCTTGGAAAGGCATATTATTATCCTATGGTGGGCGTAAAATCATGATTCAGTCATCACTCACAGCCATGCCCAATTACTTGCTGTACTGCTTCAAAATTCCCTTACAAGTATGTAAGAAAGTGAATAGTATCCTTTCCAAATTCTAGTAGAGTTGAGGGGAGGAGAAGTGGGGTCTTGCAAAGCCTTCTTGTAGCTAGGGATGTGTTGAGTATAGGGGCTAAATGGAACTTGGGCAATGGAAAGAAGATCAAGCTGTATGAGGATCCTTGGATCCCCTACTTACCTAAATTTCATTTTCTATTAGTTCCACATAGAGTAAATTATCCCTTGTTTACTAATGACTTATTAGCTCAAAATGGTAATTCGAATAACTTTAAACCGAATCAATTTTTCTCACAGATGGAAATTAAGGCAATCAAATCCATTGTTGTTGGAAGCTGTAGAGAAGAAGATCAATGGGTATGGCATTGGATTAGATTCAGAAAATTCAGCGTTAAATCTGCCTACCATAGGATTGTTTATTCCTATGAAGCTGACTCAAATTCACAGATTCCCTCCACATCTTTTTCTATACCTAAAGAGAGTTGGTCTACTCTATGGAAGTTCAAAACTCCTCCTATGGTTGCCTTGTTTCCCTTGAAAGCATGCCATAATTCATTGGCAACTAAAAAGAATCCTTTTCGCAGGAGATTGGTGCCAACAAAATGTGTGATATTTATGGATTAGGAGATGAATCACTTGAACATTTGCTTTTTTTTTTTTTTTTATTGTGACCATGCTGGAGCGGCAATTTATATCATAGATCTGGAACCATGTAGCAATATGGATCCGGGACCAATATAAATATAATATGCTTAGCAAATTATTAATATGATAAGTTAGTACAATTGGTTAATGGTAACTTTGAGATTAGAGGTCCCAGGTTCAACCTGTAATGAACTCTTTTTTTTATTTTTCTTTTTCCATTTATTTTTTGTTTTTTTCTCTTTTTTTATTTATTCTTTTTTTTCCATTTTTTATTTATTCTTTTTCTTTTTTAGTTTTTTTTTTTTTGCTTTTTAATATAAAAAATAATGAAAATAAATTATATTAATGGTCGAATTTTTTTTATTTGATTCTTATAATGATAATTAATTTTAATATTATTAATTTTTCAACGTAATTTTTATTTATAAATTTTAATATTTTTATAGGTAATTTTTTTATATGGTTTTTAAAGATAATTTAATAAAAAGATAAATATCATATTTATCTTTTTTATTACAATAAATTTTCAAAAATCAATTTTTTTTTAAATAATAATAAATTTATTGAAAATTTACCGTCAAATATAATTTATATGATAATCATGTTCACTACTTATAAGCAATATGTTGATTAAGTATTACTTATAAATTCATCAAATATATAATGTAAATTCATCATTTATAACTGTAAATTCATATTAAATTTTAAATTATCTAATTTATTATATTTAAAGTTTAGATTCATTATATATAACTATTAAATTCATTAGATATAACATTCAGATTCATTATATATTACATATAGATTCATTATCTTTTACTATTAGATTCATGATTTAATTATTCTATAATTTAATTTTATTCATTCCTCATATTTATAATTTTCATTTTTTAATATTTCACATATAGTTATGAAATTTATTATAGTTAAAGTTTAGGTTCATCACATATAACTATCAGGTTCATTAGATATAACGTTCAGGTTCATCATATATCATATATATATTCATTATCTTTTACTGTCAAATTTATTATTTAATTATTTTCTAATTTAATTTTATTTATTTCTCATATTTATAATTTTTATTTTTTAATATTTCATATATAATTATGAGATTTATTATATTTGAAATTTAGGTTTATCACATATAACTATCAAGTTCATTAGATATAACATTTAGATTCATTATATATCACATGCAAATTCATTATCTTGTACTGTCATATTCATGACTATAAATCAACACTAAATTATTTATTTTTTTTATTAATTAACAACTAGCTCTGTTATTTCAATCTAGTAGAATTCAAAGGAATATATTCAACAAGTTTATTAAGTATTATTTATAAATTCATTAAATATATGATGTAAATTCATCATTTGTAAACAGTAGATCTGTTAGTTATATTAGTAAGAGAATAAAATATATTATTTAAAAGTGATGAACTTATACTCTATATCTTATAAACATATTCTTTATAATTTATAACTAATTAACTTATCATTTATGATCTATGAACTTTGATAAATTAGTTTTTAATCATAAAAAATTCTAGATATTATTTTAATAATATAAATATTACAACATAATTTTAATATAATAAAAATTAAAAAATATTAATTTATAATTAATTAAAATGATTATTAATATATTAATTATTTTATATAAATTTATAGAAAGTGAATTTTATTTGATGCATTAAATAATTTACCTAAATGAATATAAAATAATATTTAATAAGTCTATTAATTTTATCAAATTTAACATAAATAAAAAATCAAACTGATAATTTCATAAAAATAAATAAATAAATATTTATAAAAAATTGAACCATTAATGTAATTTTTTCTTATAAAAATTAATATAAATTTAATTAGAACAGTTAAACAAATAAAAAAAATTAACTATTAATATAATTTTAATTGCAAATATTACAAACAAACAAAGCAAAAGAAAAAAATAATTGAAGAAAGGAAAAAAATAAAAAAAAAATGTTTTTGTTGGGAATTTGAGAACTTGCAACCTCAAGGGAGAGAAACGATTATTTTAACCAGCTATACTAACCAGTATTTTTGCTTATATTATTACATATATAATAATTAAAGTTCTAGATGCAGATCCATGATGCAAGGTGAAACTGAGTCATGATATAAGAACTTTGCTAGAGCAACGTGGTTAGTTTCTCAGTTCAACTTTGTTCATGACCCAGCCAATTCTCTAAAATTTCGCACAATGGTGGCAGTTTTTTATTCAGATGGAATGTGCCACGACGGTAGATTCTTCTATTTTGGAAAATGTTAAAGCACTTCGTTAGGACATATGGATAAGCAGAAATGAAAAAATTTTTAGGAACAAGGGCAATAGATCAAGTATTTATTTTGTGTTTGGAATATATACAAGCTAATGGTGATAAGGTTACTTCCACTAGGACACTTTTTTCTCAGCAAATTTCCAGATGGTTTTCACTTCCCAAAGGCTTTGTCAAATGCAATTCTGATGCTAGTTTTAGAGCTGGCGATGGAGTAGCAACTTTGGCAACAGTTTGTAGAGATCAAATAGCAAAACCAAGGAGTGGCCTTGAGGAAGTATGCTTATTACCCATTAGCAGCGGAGGCAGAAGCCCTTCTGTTGGCTGTGAAATTGGCTTTGAGTCGTGGCTTATTCTCATTGTATATTTGAATCCAATGGTAAACCTCTCATTCAAATATTTGCAGAGGAGAAAGATGAGTGTTCGTGGGAGATTCGAGTCATTTATTCAGTTAATGGATTTTTTTTTATGGAAAGAGTTACAGTGTTGACAAAAGAAAATTCAAGGATCTTTAATTAGTTTCACAAAAAAAAGTTATTACTTTGTTAATTAATTCAAATTTCAGAAATGAAATAATTATTTATAAATTATAAAATTGAAAATTTAAGTGTTAGATAATATAAATAATATAATTTTTAAATTATAAAAATATTTAAATATTTAATCATTTACTTTATTTAATGTAAATGTTAAATTAAAAATTTTGAATTATATCATTTAATTTTTTTTTCAATTTAATTGATATTTTTTAGATAAATGATACTAAATAATTTAAAATAATCAAGTGTTTAATTACATTGTTTACGAGCCAGAATATAGCTTGTGAAAAAATAATTTTTTTTTAAATATAAGTGTATTTAAAATAAATAAAACTCACAACTAATAAAAATAATAACATTTCAACATTTTCACACTTCATTCTACATTAGTTATAGGAGAAAAATTATTGGATGCGAAAGTGCACTAAGCATTCACAAATACATGAGTGAGTTTTATATTTAGATGAGTGAAATTGCATTATATATGATGCACTCAATAATTAATTTTTGATATATTTTAAGAAATTATATTTTCGGTCTAATTAAATTATTTTGAAAACTTTAAGGGTCCTAATTTTTAAAAAATAAAAAATAAAAATGAGAATTTTGATATTTAATCACATTAATTATTGACTACAATCTACATGTAACATCTTCCATGGTCACATGTATTAGATGTGGTAATGTGGCAAAAATTAAATATAACTCACTTTATGATTTATACATTATCGTCCCATGCATAATCTGATAATGTCAAATTTTAGTAAATTTAATTAAAATATTATATCATTTTTATTTTTCAAGTATTTACAATTTGCAAGGATAATAAGTATCACTTGTTACTCACCCCATTACGCTTAAATAAAATTCAAAAATTTAAAACAGAAATAAAATTTACAAGTATTATTATTTTTTCACGTGCGCATTACCAGTTTTATAGCAACGGAAGTTGCTGTTTAGTAATAACTATTACCATATAAAGGATGAAATGGTAGAGTTGGATCGAGCTTAAAAAGTTATCCCATTACCAATAAATTCACCACCGTTACTAGTTAAAAGTTATTTCATTACCAATAAGTTCACCACCGTTACTAGTTAAAAGTTACCTTATTACCAAAATTTGAAATTATTCTTTTTTTAGAACACTTTATATTCACATTAAAATCCTTTGGACCACTTAAAATTCTTAATAAAATATATATTTTATATGGTTTAGGATTTCACTTTAATTATTTGGACTTCACTAATCTATATATCAATAAAAAAAAAAAAAAAAAAAGTACTTGTACACAAATAAAGAAAAAAAATTTTATTTAACACGTGTGATACGTATCTATTGGTTGAAGCAGTTAACATTAAAAGTAACTATATAGAACCAACAACTCTAACATTACAGCAAACTCAAAACGAGAACAAAAAGTTAAAACAATAAAATCAAAACAAAGGACAAAAGGGAAAAAAAAAAAAAAAAAAAAAAAAAAAAAAAAAAGGAGATAAAATAAAAAAGAAAAGCAAAGAAAATAAGAAATTCCGAGGGAAATGGAGATAAAATTTTTTATTCTACTTTATAAATTTTTTTGGATTTGTCACTATTTTGCTTAAAACAATCACACGTTTTAAGATTCTTTTTTAATAAATTTTGCTCAAATTAGACAATTTAGTGCCATTAAATCAAAAGTTTATTGATAAATTTTAATACTCTAACAATGAAATTTAGCAATATCTCACAACAAAAATATCTATAATTTATTATGGCTAAATAAAATTAATCCAAATATTGCCATGAAGATAGTCATCATAACATATAATAATGTAAATACATCAAAACAATGTATTCAAAATAAAATTAAAAAAAAAAATTATTAACATCACTATTGTTGGTAAATGAAGAAATAAAGAACAGTAACTTATCTTTTAAGCTGTGCCGTGGATGAGCCACTGCCTTAAAAGCGAATTCCGGCACGACCTAGGTGCAATCGAAAGCGCCATTCACTTTCCAAGGTTAACACAGCCAACCTCCAACACGTGCACTCGTGGCGGAAGCTTGGAGCAGCAAACTACAATTACCCAGAATTAATCAAGAGGAGGAGGAAAGAATTGATGTGTATATTCATATCTGTTGATCTGCCATTAAATAGAGCCTTGACACCTCTATTTTTGGAGTATGAATCGTAATGGAGATTTGATTTGTGAATATTGTTCTATAAAAGTGGAGGAGGATTTTTCGGAATAAGACCAAGTCAGAATAGAAGAAACTAGAAGCCAATAACCATTCTTCCAACAATCCCCCACAAATGGTTTATTGGCAGACTTGTTCTGGGTAAAGGAAGGATCATATACTTAAGCATCAATATCTTTTGATTGAATTGATACATAGTGAAGTGAGGCAACAATATGGTTAGTGAAGTGATTTTACTCTTGAACTTCAAGAACTCAAGCCGAGACCCCCACAACACATATAATACCCTTAATGTTTACTGCTCCGCGATACTGCAGAAATATGCATATATTAATTATTAATGATGATGTTCTATACCTTGGTTTCTCATGGGTGCTCCAACAAAATGCATTAAATTTTTACAGAAGGTGACTAGACCGTCACACCCAATCAGGTAATTTCATCAAGTCTAATTATTTTAGACCACCCAACAAAAGGGCTATGAAACTGTTAAAGACCTTATAGTCCAAACTCTATCAGGCAGAGACCTTTAGTGAATCCACAATAAATAATCACAATGATAATCCATCAAGTCCAATTATAATAGGACCACCAAACATTTGGCTATGGATTCATCAAATTCAAGACCACTACAGATATATATATATATATATATATATATATATATATTGGACTTTAGTCTATGGGTTTAAGCCCCATTCCTCTAGATGATTCAAGGACAACTCTCCTTGTTAATCCTTTTGTAAAAGGATTCGCCAAATTCTTTTCAGATCTGACATATTCTAATGCAATAACTCCATTTTTCAAGAGTTGTTTGACAGCACTATGTCTGATACGGATATGTCTTCTTTTACCATTATAAACACTATTTTTAGCTATTCCAATAGCTACTTGTGAGTCACAATGTAGGGAAACAGGTACTGAGGATCCTCCCCATAATGGCATATCAGCCAACAAGTTCCTCAACCATTCAGCTTCTTGACCTGCCAACTCAACAGCAATGAATTCAGATTCCATGGTGGAGCGTGCTATACATGTTTGCTTTGATGATTTCCATGATATAGCACCTCCACCTAAAGTAAAAACATATCCACTTGTCAAACTAACTTCATTATTATCAGTTACCCAATTTGCATCACAAAAACCTTCTAATACCGAAGGAAATTTGCAAAAATGTAAACACCAGTTCATGGTACCTTTAAGATATTTAAGTAATCTGTAAAGTGCATTCCAATGCTCACTATTTGGATTATGAGTATAATGACTCAATCTACTGACTGCATAGGCTATGTCAGGCCTGGTATAATTCATGAGAAACATCACACTTCCTATAATTTTAGCATACTCAGCTTGTGAAACACTAGGGCCATTATTCTTTTTAAGGGACAAGCTTTTATCATATGGTGTTCTCACAGGCACAACATCAAAGCAATTGAATTTCTTTAATATTTTCTCAATATAATGGGATTGACACAAGGAAAATCCATTTTCAGTTTTTCTTATTTTGATACCAAGAATCATGTCAGCTTCTCCTAAATCTCTCATTTCAAATTGAGAAAATAAAAAGTTTTTAGTTTCATTAACTACAATCACATTAGTGCCAAATATTAGCATATCATCAACATAAAGGCATATAAAAACACAGTCTGAGCCAAAAAGTTTTGAATAAACACACGAATCGAAACCATTCACACTATAACCATTACCTCTTAGAGTTTGATCAAACTTTTTATACCATTGTTTAGGAGCTTGTTTTAGACCATAGAGGGATTTTTTTAAGCTTACATACCTTGTTTTCCTGACCAAAAGACACAAAACCCTCAGGTTGCTCCATATATATTTCCTCTTCTAAACTCCCATTAAGAAAAGTTGTTTTTACATCCATTTGGTGTACTACAAGGTTATAGATTGCAGCAAGTGCAACTAGAGTTCTAATTGTAGTAATTTTGGTTACAGGAGAGTAAGTATCAAAAAAGTCAATGCCTTTCCTTTAGGTGTAACCTACAACCACCAATCTGGCCTTAAATTTTTCTATAGATCCATCAGGTCTCATTTTTCTTTTAAAAAACCATTTACATTTAATTGGTTTACAACCTTTAGGTAGATTAACTAACTCCCAAGTATGGTTTATCATTAAAGAATCTAGTTCACTTTTGATGGCTTCTTTCCAAAAACTAGCATCTATGGAAGTCACGGCTTCCTCGTATGTTTTTGGATCTTCCTCTATCAAAAAAGCTGAAAAAATATTTTCATTTAATTTATTACAATCGAGATTTTCAGTTAAAAAAGCAGTAATAAAATCTGGCCCAAAAGAATTTTCTATTCTTTGCCTCTTACTCCTCCTAAGTTCATTTTCATGCTCATAAGAAGAAGATAAAGAGATGGGTTCAACAGCTTTATTAGAAAGACTAGAAGAATTGCTATCATGTTTTATTTTTAAAGGAAAAACTTGATCAAAAAATTCTGCATCTCTAGATTCACAGATAGAATTGTCAGTCAAAGACATAAATCTATATGCTGCACTCGATTGAGCATAGCCAACAAAGATGCAATCAAAAGTCTTAGGTCCAATATTAATTTTTCTAAATTCTGGAAAACTAACTTTGGCTAAACAACCCCAAACTTTCAAAAACTTAAGATTAGGAGCAAAACCCTTCCACAATTCATAGGGAGTTTTATCTAATTTTTTATGCGGAACCTTGTTAAGTACATAGCATGCAGATAAAATAGCTTCCCCCCACATATTATTAGACAAACCAGAACTTATCAACATGGCATTCATCATTTCTTTTAATGTCCTATTTTTCCTTTCAGCTATGCCGTTTTATTGTGGAGTATAAGGGGCACTAGTTTCATGTATTATGCCATTTGTTTCACAAAATTCTTTAAGGAATTTGGTGTTATATTCTCCACCCCTATCAGTTCTAAGCCTTTTTATTTTCTTTTCTAATTGATTTTCCACTTCTGCTTTATATTTTAAGAACATTTCTGCAGCCTTATCTTTGGATTTCAACAAGTACACCTTAGTATATCTAGAAAAGTCATCAACAAATGTTATATAATACTTTTTACCACCCTTACTAATTGTGTTCTTAAAGTCAGCCAAATCTGAATGTATTAACTCAAGCAACTCAGTACTTCTTGTTGTGACAGGTTTAAAAGGTTTTTTAAAATGTTTTGCTTCTACACAAACTGAGCATTTAGAATAATTTTCATCATCCATAATATTAATCAGTTGCATGTTTTTTAGTCTTTTAATTGAAGCAATATTAATATGTCCTAACCTATCATGCCACAAATTAACAGATTCAGCAATATAAGCAAAAGCAGTAGAAGAACTTGCATTAGGAGCAGCATAAGCAGTGTTCAACACAAACAAACCATCAACTAAATACCCTTTCCCCACAAATTCCCCATTTTTGGTGATTATCATCTTGTCAGCCTCGATAACAATTTTCAATCCAGCTTTATTCAATAAACTACCAGAAACTAAATTCCTACGCAATGAAGGAACATATAAGACATCATTTAAAGCTAAGGTTTTCCCTAAAGTAAGTTTAAGGAGAATCTTCCCTTTTCCGAGCACTCCAGCAGTTGTGGTGTTTCCCATGTAGACACATTCACCATCTGCAGCATCCTGAAGATTGTGGAACAGGTCTTTATTGGCACACAGGTGTTTTAAGGCTCCAGTATCAAGCACCCAATCTGTTTTGTTCTCCACCAGGTTAGCCTCTATTACAGTGGCAATGATTTCTTCCTTTTCAGCAAGATTGGCTTGCGGTGTAGCTGGATTTGTAGGTTTCTGCATTGGGTTTGGCTGATTTTTCCTATGATAGCATTGATATGCCTTATGGCCTGGTTTGCCACAGACATAACATGTTATCTTTTTCTTCTGGATTTTTCCATCTACCTTCTTATTATGGTATGGTTTTTGTTGCCCATCCTTTTGAAATTTATTTACCTTGCTCTTAGACCTATCCTTAGAACCACTAACAGATTCAACAAGGTTAGCATTAACAGAAATAGAAGAGATAGAAATTTGCTTATCTTTTAGTCGGTTGGCCTCCTCAGTTCTCATGTGATTGATCAGTTCCTGTAAATTTAGATCTTTCTTCTTGTGTTTCAACTGATTCCTGTAATTGCTCCATGAAGGTGGAAATTTCTCCAGCAGTACATTGGCCTGCAACATCTCGCACAGTTTCATGCCTTCACACAACACATCAGTCACCAAATTCTCGTATTCGTGAACTTGTTCCATCACGGGCTTGTCATCAACCATTTGAAATTGCAACCATTTTCCCACCACATATTTTTTCTTTCCTGCATCGTCACCCCCATAGCATTTTTCTAACGTGTCCCAAATTACCTTAGCGTATTTTTGATTCACAAACAAATCAAACAATGAATTCACCATGTGATTCAGCAAGTGACCTCTAACCGTTTTATTGTCTTTATCAAATTTCTTTTTGATTTCGTCATCTGGTTTTTTGGTCTTTTCAGCAACAGGTGTGGAAGCAGTAGCAGTTACCTTTTTAGTAATGGATATGGTGAAAGGAGTAGCAGGAGATTGAACAGTAGGGCTGGTAGGAATAACACAGGGTTGAGAGATTTCTTGATCATCAGATGGAATATCTATGAACAACACATAGTCAACTTCTAGTTGTTTAAGAGAATTAAAAGTTTTTGTGACCACCGTCAATAATTGGTTCCATCAAGGGGTTCAAGTTTGGAGAGATCAAGAAGAGATTTGTTCAAAGAAATAGCCATAGATAGAATTTGCTTTTAAATTGTTGGTAAATGAAGAAATAAAGAACAATAACTTATCTTTTAAGCTGTGCCGTGGATGAGCCACTGCCTTAAAAGCGAATTCCGGCACGACCTAGGTGCAATCGAAAGCGTCGTTCACTTTCCAAGGTTAACACAGCCAACCTCCAACACGTGCACTCGTGGCGGAAGCTTGGAGCAGCAAACTACAATTACCCATAATTAATCAAGAGGAGGAGGAAAGAATTGATGTGTGTATTCATCTCTGTTGATCTGCCCTTAAATAGAGCCTTGACACCTCTATTTTTGGAGTATGAATCGTAACGAAGATTTGATTTGTGAATATTGTTCTATAAAAGTGGAGGAGGATTTTCGGAATAAGACCAAGTCATAATAGAAGAAATTAGAAGCCAATAACCATTCTTCCAACAACTATTCCTCTTACTAACCCAATATATCAGAAGACTTTTCTCTAAACATGTATCATCGACCATCAGCAATCATGCCTTCAATTACGATATGTTATATAATATAATATAATATTCTACTGTGATGTTACTTATTTCACAAAGTTTTTTCTATCAAATATCTAATTTTATATGCTTAGAAGTTAGACCTTGTATTGTTCTTAGTGAACAAAATTGCTGAAACATCACCACAATAAAATTGAATGGATTTAGCAATGAAACTAACCACAAACATCTTAGTGACAAGATTTTCCAACCAAATAATCTGTATGGCTGCTCCATAACAAGCTAATCTGCATACTAGAAATTTTACCAACTTTATTTTAAAAGAAATGTTGAAAGCTTATATAAGCATAAGAATGCTAAACTCAAAAGTTAGTTGTTGAGATTGGAGAATCTCATTATATATAAACTCATTAAATATTTTATATTTAATCAATATACGACCTATTCTCACATCAAATTTTTCCTTTAATTCTTTTTTCGTTCTTAACAGTTTTATACTCTTTCAAGGCAATACGCTACTTGCTAATAGAAATATTTTACCTTTCATATGGATTTCTAATCATATGTACAAATTGGCGAAGTCGGAATCTGTATCTTTGGTTGAATGGTACTAACGTCATCTCTACGACTGTTAGGTCTTTGGCTTAAAAACTTATGTTAAAACTAAATTTTTTGAGGAAAAAAAATTATGGGGAAAAGGTACAAAAAAATCTCTGATATTTAAGAATTTAGCATGTTAAACTCTTTTAAATATTTTTAGTTCAATTACATACTTTTTCTTTTAATTTGACTCTAAAAACTTTTTAACTCTAACGGTATTAATTCCACCGTTACAAGGCCTGTTGAGCTGCTTAGGTGCTGCCACGTAGGCAACTTATTTTTTTATTCTTATTTAATAATTATTTTAAAAATTAAATAGATAATAATTTGAAACTAATTATAATATAGGTAGCTCAATTTTTTTATTTTTTATTTTTTAATTATTTTCAAAATAAAATAGATCATAATTTGAAACTAATTATTTTGAAAAAAAAATACAATTTTTCAAAAAATTTTAGCTAAAATTATAATTTTCAAAATACAAAAAATTATTTTAACTAATTATTTTTAACTAAATTATAATTCTAGCTGCATGTTGTTTTCAAAATAAAATAAAAATTTAATTAAATTATTATCATTCAATAATTAATAACTACATATTAATTATTTTAACTGAAAATAAAAAAATTGAAAAAGAAAAGCAATTGGTGAGCCACCTACGTGGCACTTGTAGGTAGCTTTTTTTTTTTTTTTTTGCTTTTTATTTTCTTATTTAATAATTGTTTTGAAAATAGAATAATTATAATTTTCAACTAATTATTTTGAAAAAAAGTTACAATTTTTCAAAAAAAATATAACTAAAATTATAATTTTGAAAGTAAAAAAATTATTTTCAACTAATTTTTTCAGCTAAATTATAATTTTAGCTGCATATTATTTTCAAAACAAATTAAAATTCAACTATATTATTATTATTATTCAATAATTAATAGCTACATATTAATTCTTTTAATTGAAAATAAAAAAAATTTAAAAAAGAAAAGCAATTGTTGAATTTTTAATTTTATTTTATTTTTTATACTTTAAGCATTTATTGAATTTTATTAATGAATTTGATATATAAGCATCAACAATTTTATTAATAAATTTAATATATGAATTTAATGAATTAATTTTATTAATGAAAATTATGATTATTTTTATTTTAAAAATAATTATTAAATAAGAATAAAAATTTGAAAAAAAAAATGAACTACCTATGTGGCAACACTAGCTAAATAAGCCCTGACAATATATTTAATACCGATAAAATTAAGAAGTTTTTAGAATTTGATTAGGAACGGATAAGCATGTATTCTAAAATAAATTTAAAAAAAATGTCAAGTCTAATATACTAGCATATGACATTGTTTTCATAGATTTTCTTTTAATCTCCTTTTCATGACTTTGTATATCAAGTTTAATTTATCATCTACTGTGACTGGCACATCCCAATGTTTATAATCCTGCATATTGAATTTCTTTATATTCGTTCAATTATTTGCTTTTGAGAGAGAGCCAACATGTTTTAATCATTATTTTTTTTTTTTAGGGAAAACTAAATATTCATTAATGAGGGACAGAAAAACTGATCAAAGGTCAAATCTGTGATCGGTTTGATTAACCAGATTCAAAAGCGATTAATTCTAAATTTTCAAAAAGCAATTTTAGTAGAGTAATTAAATTTTGTACAATATATACTGCTAGAATATGATGAATTAGCGACTATATTTATTGGCAATAATATTTTAGTCATTAATTGGCTAAAAATTAAAAATTAATTAGCAATTACAATAAAAAGATGGGTGAAATGATAAATACTAGCTACTACATTGTCGCTAATAGTGGCGCCAAACTATGAGCGCTAATTAAAGATTTAATGTTAGTTTCCACTTAGTCATTAATTAGCAATTAAATTCAATTGGTTACTAATAGTGAGACTAATTATAGGTGGGTATAATTGATATAAAGGCGAAAATATTTTTTGAGAATAAAATGTAGTAGTTGAATGGACATTAATATAACAACTAACAACTTGGTTGCTAAATGTGGTTATTTAAACAGCAATATTATAAGTCGTTTTACATTTAGCAACTAAATTAGTTAGTACATACTGTAATTGCTAATTTTGAGGTTAAAAAGTAGAAACTTCAATTTTTTTTTTCTCTTCACTTTCTTTCAGGATTTTTACAATAATATGCTACTCTAAAAAAATATTTACTTAAATATGCACTTTCTTTAAATTTATAAAAATATGCCACTTTTTAATTTTTTTAAATTTTGACCAACAAACCGGTAGTCAAATTATTGATTTTATTGGCATCAAATTAAAAACCGAAAGTTTAACTTCCAGTTTCCTTTTTTATTTTAAAAAATGTTGATTTTTAATGGAAACCGGAAGTGTACTTCGGGTTTCCTATTTTCTTTTAAATGTTGAGTAATATATATATATATATATATATATATATATATATATATATATATATATATATATATATATATATATATATATATATATATATATATATATATATATATATATATATATATATATATATATATATATATATATATATATATATATATATTCCATTATTACTTTTTAGTTAATCAATTAAAAAAATATCAATTATGATATTATGTGATATATGATAAATAATTAAATTTTTTTTAAATTAAGATTTATCTTGAAATATAATATTATTATAATTTTTATTTATTTATGTATTGTTTAATTTTATTTTTATATATATTATATTTATTTTTAAATTAAATATATTATTAAGTATATTATTAACTATAATTTTTAAATTAAAAAATTATGTATTTTTTAAATTCTTTTAAAATTTTTAACTTAAAAAATTATATTTAGTAAAATTCTTAATATTATTATAAAAAATACAGAATTAATATTTGAAAATTATACTTATATATTTATTATTTGTGTGTTAAAAATAAATATAATATACATAAAAATAAAATTAAACAATGCATAAATAAATAAAAAAATTTTAAAATTCATAACTTAAAAATTATATTTAGTAAAATTCTTAATATTACTATAAAAAAATACATAATTAACATTTAAAAATTATATTTAATAATATAATTAATAATATATTTATTATTTTATATGTTAACAATAAATATAATATACATAAAAATAAAATTAAACAATGCATAAATAAATAAAATTTTTTTTAAAAATTCTTAATTTAAAATTCATAATTTCAAAATTATGCTTACTAAAATTCTTAACATTACTATAAAATAAAATACAGAATTAACATTTAAAAATTATACTTTAGTAATATACTTAATAATATATTTATTATTTATATGTTAAAATGGTAAGTAAATCTTTAAATGTTAAGAATTTAACATTTAAAGATTTACTTACCATTTTAAAAAATTTTAAAAAATTGGCATTTAAAAAAAAAGAAACTAGAAATTAAATTTCTAATTTCCATTAAGTCAAAGAATATTAAAAATTTTATAATGAAGCCCCTAGTCAAATTATCAGTTTATTAGTCCATAAGTAAAAAAAAAAAAGGCATATCTTAGTAAATTTTTAAAAATATGGCATATTTAAAAAGTATATATATATATATATATATATATATATATATATATATATATATATATATATATATATATATATATATATATATATATATATATCCAACATTTTAAAAAAAATTAAAAAATTAACATTTAAAAAAAAAAAAAAAGAAAAGGAAGCACTTCCGGTTTCCATAAAAAATAACATTTTTTAAAATTGAAAAGATAAACTTCCGGTTTCCAAAATTAACTTTATCCATTTCAACAAAATCGGTAGTTTAACTACTGATTTATTGATCAAAATTTTAAAAAATTTAAAAAATAATATATTTTTATAAATTTAAAAAAATATAGCATATTTAAGAAAATATTTTTTTAAAATAGCATATTATTATAAAAACCCCTTTCTTTTTCTCTCTCTCTCTCTCTTTCTACACAGCTGCTGTTGCAAGAAAAATTCGATCATCTTCGCTGCCTAAGGAGGAAATCCATCATTCGCCATGTTCACAGGTTATGCATCTTCTTCATTTCTTTTTTTTTTCTTTTTTTGTTTTATGTTAATTTTTTTCCGATTTTCGATGAAGCTTCCATGGTCGCCATCGCCGTTTCCGTCCATTTCCTCATTTGTTCAATTATCGGCGTCCAAGTAAACTCCTCGGTTCCGATCTCTAGTTATATATATATATATATATATATATATATATATATATATATAGAATAAAAGTTAAACCTCATTAATGAGCCTTATCGGCTAGCAAAACATCAAGTAAGAAGTTTGGGGCATGGACATCCCAAAACACACAGCCTAGCATAGAATAAGAAGCTCTTGCAAGAGCATGAGCTACTCTGTTCGCAGACCGCTTTGCAAAGCGAATTACAACTAAACCAATTTCTGAAATTAAATTCTTACAATCTTGAATGACCAAACCAAAAGTAGAATTAAGACAAGAGTTACTTCGAATGATTTGGATCACAACTTGGCATCTGACTCGAGAATGACGTTCTACCATTACTTAATTTTAATCTAGCTTAAAGCTTCTTTAACGCTACAAGCTTCAGCCACTGCCGCTTCGTAGTAGTTCCTTGAGGTTATTGTTTTTGCAGCAACAAAATTCCCTTCATGATCTCTCGCTACACAACCTGTTCCTCTCAAAGTGATATATTAGTCGCTTTAATATAATTAATTTTAAGTAATTTATATTTTAAGGTGTTATATTTTAGGTTATTTTGTATCAGTTTAGATTAATTAATTGTGTTACTTTAATTAGGTAAAATTAGCTATTAGAAGTATTTTATTAATATATATAGTTTAGCTAGATGGTAAGTTTTACAAAAATTAATATATAAATTTGTTCATTTATTATAATTAAAATTAAAATTAATAAATTTAATTTAATTACTTTAGTATAATTAATATAATTATTTATGCGGGCGTAATTGAATTCTATATTTATGAGGAAGTTGAGGTTATAAGAGAAAAATATATTAGAAGTGTTATTTTTTTTACAAGTTTTTATGAATTTATTGGGTTATATTATACTTATAGCCCATACTATGCCAAAATTCAGGTAGAATATATTGTTAGGGTAATATATAGGTATAAGACTAAATATGAATCACATTAATATAGTAATGATTAAATGTAATTAGGTGTGTTACTGTAATAAATTAATTTAAATACGTCATTATGTATGATGATCAAACCAAAGATTCTCTCTTCATAAATCTTAACTGATTAATATGATTCTTCTACTTTTTCTATAGAAATAAGATTTTCAAACTGATTTGTCTTCTAAATATCCCTAAATGAAAGAAAATTCCATAACTCCAAAAGTAGAAGAAAATATAGCCAGTGACTCTTTCTCATAACATATATCAAAGGAAGAGTAATTGTCCATCTTCTCTTTGCCTTGGAATTGTGGAATTCTCTTTTATTTATGAATACTTTGAGGATTAAATAAGTCTAAAAAAACTATTTCTATAGAAAAGGAGAATAAATCAATTAACAATTAAGACTTGTGTAGAGGAAATTTTTATTTTGGATATGACGCATAATAACGACTTTAATTTAAAAACAAGTTTAATGATGTTGGATGGATTTTGGTAAGTAGAATGTAATAGATGAGGTAAAAGGTAAATTTTTACTAAATACACTAAGTTTGTGTACTTCATATCTTCGAAATATTTAGATAGGCTAGCTATAAAAATGAGGGGTTGGGTTTTAAGGAGAGATATCTTCGTCTGCTTGATTGACTCAAGTTATGAGGAGCAATCTTGGCCCATGGATTGATTCATCAGTTCCATTAAGGCCAAATGTTTGATTTGAATCAATTAAGGTTTGTAAAAACTGAATTTCTTTGGTTGAGACATCATGTTTAGCCATATTAACATATTAAAGAAAATGCATTTTTGGAAGCTTTAATTGATTCAAATGAAACTTTAATGTCAAACAAAATTGTTGAAATGATCTATTGAGTGATTACTGCTGCCCATTACATATTCGATTCATCTAAGTTCACGATGTTTTATCTTTTCCTAAAATCCAACCTTTCACTTTTACAATTAATCTCTCTAAATATTTCAACAATGTGATTAATTGACTTTATACAATAACTTAATATGTAAATGTGACTCACATAAACTTAACATATTTAAGAAGAATTTACTTTTTACTCCATTTTTTACATATAACTTCCCTAAAAATTCATCTAGAATAGTATTAGTTAACTTAATTAATTGAAATTATAAATTAATTTTTTAATATATTTTAATACATAAGAAAGAAACCTTTTCACAAAAATTTTCATTAATAAAATATTCTCTATATTCTCTATTAGAGGATATTTTATCAATGGAGATTTTTTTAAAATGATTTTTTTGTTGTTAGGATTAAATTTAACTACTAAGGATTTAGTCGCAAACTTTAGCAACTATAATTTTATAGTAGCTATTTTTGGTTGCATACAATGAAACAGAATAGTTATTTAGCTACTATTATTTCTCTTAGTGACTATTTGTTCTATTGGTTAATTATCAACTAAAATTTTATTGTCATTAATTAGCGACTATTTCTCTCACTAAAAAATTTTAGTTATTAGACTTTTAGTTACTACATGTTTAGTTGTTGGTGAGCAGCCAAATTCAATTAGCAACTAAATTTATTACATTAGCGACTATATGTTGTAATCCTAAAGAAAAAAAAATTAAAAAAAATTATCAAGGAAATACCTTTTAATTAACATAAATAATTAATATAATTAAAAAAGAATGTCGACTTAATTGACATTATAATCGCCTTAGATAATGGAGCAAATAAAGGTAAGATTTTCAATCATGGAATAAATTTTTAATTAATTGTAATTACTAAAAAAAGTCCACTAATTTTAATATACAAATTCTCAAAAATTATGTTTAAATAAAAGAAGATTTTATAATTATGGAATGAATCTTTATTAATAGTTAATATTAAATCCAAAAATGAAATTCAAATTCAGTATCTAATTTTTTAACATAGATTATAATATTTTTTCCCCTTTTACATTTAATATACTCAAGTAATAATAGAACCCATTGGTTCTTTGATTTTGATTGGCTTTTATATAGTCAAATTTAGATATAAAATTGAACTGGTATAGTGGTTAGTTCTCAATTTAATCATTCAGTTGCACATTGAGACATAATACAGCGAGAGATAATATAATAGTAAATGTATATATATTTTTTAATAATAGATTCAAGATCGATTAATGCTAAAAAAATTAATCAATCAGTTCAGTTAATCCAATCTGATTTCCAGACACCGCTGTCCCAATCTAATTTCAAAACACTGCTGTCAAGATCTTTCTCTATAAATTTCAATGTCCAAACAAAATATATTTTTCTAAAATCTTTCGTATTAAAATATTTCTAACATAGTCTGTAAGAGTGTCAACAATATACTCATTTGAATGTCAAGTCTCAAACCTCAATTTATGAAAAACATTTACAGATCAAGTGCGTTAAATTTTAAAAAAAAATTATCTCTAATTAAGAGTGTTCAACAGTAGAGTCACGTCGGGTATATTTTTAATTCGCATCGGATATATTTTTAATATAACTTGATCTGATCCAACTTTTTAAGGAAAATACAGATTTTGGTGAAAACTCACTCAATCCGGTCTGAAAAATTTGTCTGTTTGATTCATTTATTCTGATTATATTTTACGTAAATTTTACTTCTAACCCAATTAATCTAATCCAAACTTAATGAATATGTTCTTTGAGATATTAAGAATCCAACCCAACACGACCTAAAGAATTTAAACCGAAACCCCGACTACTTGGATCAGGTCGAATGGCTTCTTGAATACCTCTACCTCTAATTCTAAGAATTTTTCTAGGTAAATTTTTATATTTATATCATATTACAAAGTTTTATCCTCCGACTCCAACTAAATTTCTAAGTCCCTTGCTGTATGTTACTTTACTATAACCCCTAAGTCTAACTTCAATTGTTTACTTGAAATCCCTCAATTTTATGAAATCATCCGAGCCACTTGAAGGGCAACCTGTGTAATCCATTAATTGACCCATTTGAATAAAAATAAATTAATAAAACATGAGATGAAATGATCCAACCAACCTTGACTTAATTTCCACCTCTAGTTTTGGCTATCCATGTCCAGTTTTTACGTGGATTAGTATTTAACTTTAATTACAGTAATCAGTAATAACAGAAATTCTAATGTTTTTGCTCTTTTAGCCAAGCATCAACGCAAAATGGCGTGTATTTCTCCAGCACCCAAACTACAAATATTTTGAGCTTTAGCAGTCATATTATGCTTGATTATTGAAATGATGCCCTTGCCAATTTAAAATATGAGCTACCATCCCTTTGCTTTGAAAAACAAAAAATATGACTAATAGTAACAATAAAACCTCATTTCTTTTTATAGCAATAGTTTGTCTGCCAAAATGGAGTACTCTCTTGCTACCATAATAGATTACTCTCATACCTCCTCTTGTTTTTCTTCCTTCTCTTCAGTTGTTTCTCTAAACTTATAATCCTCTGAAGATGAAGTCATTCTTTGATCTGATATCCTAGATGAAGATTCAACAGGTGATGAAGTGGTAGATGCCCATTTGAATAATAGCTGCTTGATATCTAAAGCTTCCAAATTCCACGAAATGCAATATCAAACTTTGACTGCTCATAAACTGGAAATTGGAGGGATTCACCATGGCCGTAAGCGAGTGAGAATAAACTGTAGGTGATCAAACTACAAAACATAGCCTGCCAATAAAGTAGAAGTTGACTTAATATTTGCCTACATTCAAAGCATGAATCTTAGTTTGTTACTCCTTTTTTATTAGATACAATGATAGTGTCATAACAAACATTAAATAACTAAAACTACAAAAGAAGGAATTTTTGGTCAGGAGAAGGGAAGTAGAAGCATAACCTAAAATCTCCATCTCATAATGAAGCCTGTGAAAATTTTCATATTTAATAATTTGAGCACTACGTCAAAAACTTTCAGCATATTCTGTAAGGAGTGGACACAATCTCATATGGAAGTATATACGTGGTAGTGCAAAGTGACAAGTTGAACGTGATCTCATAATGCCATCCAGAAGGTCAATGGAAGAAATATAGTGAGTCAAAATACATGTCATACAAGATGCAAATCCCTAAGCACTTAAGTGATGCAACATCACCTTGGGCAAATCCATGGTCAATGGTACGCAAACAGCAGTGAGGATCCTAGCTACATTTTTCATGATGCCAGCAGCGGGATTTCCTTCCATACCTTGCATTTTGCACTGAGGACGAGTACAAAGGGGCACAAGGCAAATAGGAAATAATGAGTAAAACAAGAAGGCTAGAATGAATTCCAAACCCAAAACATGCATAACAGAACTCTTGTTCAGTTTGATTTGATTTAACGAACCAAGGACCTACCTCCACAGTTATCAAGAAAGATAACCCTGTCAAAATTGGAAAGATGGGTAGACTATCTGCAGTTGTCAAATCAACAAACCAATATGCTCCGCCACTTTTAAAGGATGGCACTTTTTCTGCCACGTTTAATACCTGAGGAAGTATAGACATTTAAATGTGAATATACATCTCAGAGAGCGCATGGTAATCTACAAGAAAACACTTGTTCAGATATTATCTTGGGCATTTGATCAATTTAATATTTTGAGAAAAATTAATTTCAAATTTAGGGTATTTGAAATGTAATTTCTTAATTTGGGATAATTTTAGAAGAAAAGTCAAAAAATAATGGAAGATGAAAAAAAAAAAATAGCAGAATTGACAAAATTTGAAAAAAAAAAATTGGCGGAAAATGATTTTTAACAAAAAAAATACATAATTGAATTTAAAAAAAAAAAGAACATTAGTTGAAAAAAAATGGCGGAATTGCCATAATTTGAAAAAAAATAGCAGAAAATTATTTTAAAAAGGAAAAAAAATACAAAATTGAATTTAAAAAAAAATAAGTTGAAAAAAAAATAGCGGAATTGCATAATTTGAAAAAGAAAATGGCGGAAAAATATAAAAAAAAACAGAATTGAATTAATAAAAACATAAGTTGAAAAAAAAATGGCGGAGTTAACATAATTTGAAAAAAAAATGGCAGAGAATAAACCAAAAAATAAAATACGGAATTGAAAAAAAAAAACATAAGTTACAAAAAAAAATGGCAGAATGCTTGTTAAAAGATGAGAAAAAAAATAGTGGAATGTCACAAAATGTTTTGTCACTTCAATTTCAAACTGATAAGTCACGAAAAGTTACGAAATTTCAAACTGATAAGTCAGGAAATTGAATTTTGAAAATTTAAATCTCTAAAAAATATGGCAGAAATGTCTTGTTTGAAATAAGAAATGGCGGAAATGGTTCTTTATATACCACCGACACATCTCTTACAAATTTCTGTTGAATCTCAACATATTTATCGTATTCTCAATTGTGCTTTCATTTTCTTCTTGCAGAAAGGTAAGAAAAAAAATATTAACTGAAAGTCTTATTATTATTTACGCTATATTTTATTCATTTTTTTATTCTATTTATTAGGCATAAATTTATAAATATATTCTGGAAATTTTTCTTGCCCTCTCATATTTTGCTTCCAAAAATATTAACAAATTTTTCTGTTAATATAAATATTTTATTTTCTTAATTTAATAGGTGTAACTTTTAATGATATTGACATAATTTTTTTTATTGCAGATTATTTTAGCATTTAAAATATTATAAAAGTAATTGTTATTTATATCAGGTAATTTAATTAAAAATATGTTATATTTTCTTAGTTAGTTAAATTATTTTTACACTTAGTTAATTTATTGGTTACTATTATATTAAAAGTAATGTTATTAACCTAATGAGTGGTAAATAATTTTTAGTTAGAACGAAAAATAAAGTAGAATAATATGTATAGATTTATAAAAATAATTGACCTAGTATGTCAAAAAAAAGCTAAAAAATGAAGCTATAAATTAACTGATAATAATAATATAGAATGAAAATATATATTAACGTAATAATATTTTTTTATAGGAAAAAAGTAGGTAATAATGAAAAAATTTGAAAAGATTAGATGGAAAATTATTTATATATATAATGAAAAATAAACATATGAGTTATTTGCTCAAATATAGATAGTAAAAAAATTGTAAGGTTAGAAAAAAGATTGAATATATTAAAAATATTTTAGTAAAATATAATTTTGTAAAAAAATTGATTATTGGGAAAAAAATTTTAAAAATAGCAAGCAAAAAAATAGTAGTAGTTAGTTATTCATAATGATTACATATATAAAATAAGAATATGTATTTAATAACGTAATTAAATAGTAAATATATAATAAAATTATTAATTTAATAATTTTATTATTTAATGTGGTTATAAGGACAAAATATAACATTTATTTTGTCATTATAATTATGGTTATGCATAATTATATTTTAATAATTTATTATTAATTAAAATTATATATGAAAATATAATTATATATACATATTAAAAATCTTCATCACTTATCAATAATAAATTATTAGTACATTAGTATTTATTTATTGAGAATTCAATTACTTTTATTTTGCAATGAATGTAAATATTATTATGCTCTATATAAAAATAAAAATATTTATATAAATTGGGAATGAATATATTTATAGTGATATTATATGTGAGTGATTGTATTTAAATAAGGTATATTTAAATATATAACTAGAATTTTTTGCATGAATTTTACTTTGTTCAGTTTTTGATGCTAAACAATCAGTTATGGCAAATGCATCGGCTTTCATGATTTATTAGGAAGGCCAAATGGTCCAAACTAATTATGGATGGACCTAAATAAATGGTCAATCAAGATTTATTAATATGGATAGAGAGGTACCTTATTATAGTAAATTAGTTCAATTTATCAAAGATGTAATTAGATTAGAAGCAATAGTTACTAAAACATATTTTAGAAATCCAATGCTGACACCTATGGGATTAATATATGGGTTAGTAGAAATCAATGATGATCGTTCTGTCTATGACATGTATAGAGTCATTAGACAACAAACGGGAATGCAATTTATTGAGTTATATGTTGAATATTGTTATGGTGATCATACGCAACAATCAATATGCAGAGGTGGATTGTCAAATTATAGTAATATAGAATCTAGTAGATGTAGTAAACAGTGGGTTATGAATAAGACTGAATGTATTGACAATGAGGAAGAATCAGGACATGATGAGGATGAGGTCAATTGTGTGAGGAATGAATGTGCGATGGATGAGGATGATAGAGAAGAAAGCATTAATCCAATAATAGATTGGACGGATTATAGTGCAAATGAAGAGGAGCATGATGTTGAATGTGATGAGACCGAAGAGGATGATAGTCAAGAGGAAGAGGAACACTTTTACGATGATGATGAGGATGACGAAGAAGATGGTGAGAATTCAAATTTATTGCTTGAATTAATTACATGCCAGAAAAATATTGGAGACTTATCCCAATACTACACAACAAATGTTGACAAAATGGAAATGAATATGAATCTCAGTAATTATGGTGATGTACTAACTGATGATTCTCAGGAGTTATGTAAAGGTATTCTAGAGAAGCTGTTAAAGGGGCACTAAAGATTTATTCGGTGAGAAGAAAGTGAGAATTTAAAAGTGAGGAAACTAAGCAAAATACTATGTCAGTTGTTTGCCAGTATGGTAATGGATGTAAATGGAGGCTAAGGGCAACACTGAAAAAATGTAGTGGTTTTTGGGAGATCACTAGATATAATTGCCCTCACACTTGCAGTGCTCTATCAATAAGTAACGATAACAAAAATTTAGACTCGGAGTTGATAGCTAATTTTGTTAAGCCATTGGTAGAGAAGCAAGCAAATATTAAGGTATCTGCTCTGTTGAACCTAATGAAGGATATATTTAATTATACTCCTTCATACAAGAAAGTGTGGAAAGCAAAGCAGAGAGCAAATGCAAATGTCTTTGGTGATTAGGATCAATCTTTTAATTACCTTTGTCCATTTATGTATGCTTCGACTTCCTTTAATGATGGGTCAATTTGTGATTTAGAGTACGATGAATATGTTGTGAATAATAGACTTGTTCCTAATGTGCATCAATTTTGAAGAATGTTCTGGGCGTACAAGCCATGTATTGAAGGATTTAAACACTGTAAACCTATTTTGTATGTTGATGGCACATTTTTATATGGAAAGTATAAGATGGTGTTGTTGACTGCTGAAACTTCCGAAAGCAATAACAAAATATTACCAGTGGCATTTGCGTTGGTTGAAAAGGAAAACAAAGACAATTGGGAGTATTTTATGCATTGTTTGCGCAATTTTGTTGTTAATAAGGTTGATTAACCGGATGATGTTTGTATAATCTCCGATAGGCACATTGGCATCATCCATTCAATGTCAACATCGGTTTAGAGGAAAAATTCATATCGTTATTGCATTTGGCATGTTGTTAGCAACTACAACACTCATTTTAAGAACGTCCAATTGAAAAAAATGGTAGAGAAATTGGGTAAGTAAACAATCTATTGTAGTTTAATAGCCTTTACGCAGAGGTTTTTTTAGGTAAGTAAATAATATATTCAAACGTTATTAAGTTATAGTTTTTTTTTTCTAGGTCGTCAACATCAAAAGCGAAAATATAGTGCAAATTTGAAATTATTGAAAACAAAAAGTAAAGAATCACATGCTTGGGTTAAGGAACTTGATTGAAAAAAATGGGCGTTGGCGCATGAAGATGGCTATAGGCATAGTGTGATGACGACGAATATGGCGGAGTCCTTCAATGCTATGCTGAAAAATATTCAAGCAATGCCTGTGACAACAGTGGTTAAAAGGTTGATGGAGAAGTTGGTTGATATTTTCAATAAGCATAGGAAAACCAACATGGAAGCTATAGATGAAGGATATGCACTTACAAATCATTGCATCGACACTCTAAAGTATAGGCTGCAAAAGGCACACGGTTATAATGTCATAAATTATGATGAAGAAAATGGTATTTTGCATGATGTAACTGCATACAACAATTACAGCAGAAAAGGAAATAACACTCAGATAGTAAATCTTAAGAAAAGGAGCTGCACTTGTGGAAAATTTCAACAAAGCAAAATACCATGTTCTCATGCAATTGCTGGTTGCTTGAAGAATAAATGGGATTACACAGAGTTTATTACAGCATACTATTCTTTATATGAAGTTATAAAAGTATGGTCTACGTGCTTTATGCCACTTCTAACTAAAGAGTATTGGCCAAGATATGATTTTTCAAAATTAGTTCCTAATCTAGAGTGGAGACAAAAGAAAGGGAGATCGATATCTTCGCGTGCTCGAAATGAAATGGATTGGACCAACTCAGATGGATCGAACTTTTGTAACAAATGTGGCAAATCTAGACATATTGTGCGAACATGCCCTCGAAACAAGGATTGAGTCAATTTTTAATCGTGTGACTTGTAAAAACTAAACTTACAAAAAATTTTCTTAATTAATTTCCCTTTCTGCATAATGAACAAGTTTAATTTGTTTTTAATTTGTCATATTTGTGTATTCAGTTTATACTATTTATGTTTTTCATAATTTATTAATGTTATGACGTATAGGTCAAGAAAAATGGTTCCCTACTTTCGTACTCCTCAGATAGCACGTTCAATGCATCTTCAGGCTCAAATGAAATATTTCAAGGGGAAACTTGATATAATTAAATTTTGTTCTTCCGATGCAACGCTTGAGATTTACACCTTAATTGAGCACATAGTCAATGTGCATGAGACAATGCAAGAACTAATATGGGTGAGGAGTTTGATTACTAATTACAATGTATATATTGCAATGTCGAGATCTTTGTCAGATATTGATTTAAAATGTCAACTAGCTGCTCATTGGGATAGTGGCCATCATTCGTACAAATTCGTAATAAAATCATTTATCGAGGATAGGGTTAGGAAAAGAATATACAGTGCAATTTGGCCTAACTCAGGTATAGAATTGCGCAGTGGGAAGAAAGTGGTTGAGAGGAGATTATGGACGAGAGCAATTATCCACTATATGCCAGTTGAGTTGCAGAAGAAGTTTGAAAATTCTATTCCAGTTAGATGATTAGTTATATAGTAGGTTTTAATGTTGTTTATTCTATATATCCTTATATCCAATGTAGTTTATGTTTTTTTTTTTAAATGGTTGTTAAGACATTTTAATTGTTATAACTCCATTGCATGATGTGTATGAATATTAATTAATTACTTGTTTTGTTAATATTTATATGTTGTAATATAAAAGTATTTCAATCAAGAAAAAAAAATCACTGCAAGTCAATTGATAGATACATTGATTCTAATAGTTATTCTAACTGAAATTTATCATAAACTCCATAATATATCAAGAGGAACTGGTAGCTGTGACACAAGTACTACATCAACTATATACCAAAACGAAGTCATTCCGGATTATATTGTTAATGATTTAATAGATTTTGTAAAGACTCTTCCTCATTATTTACCGAAATGTTGTTAATTATGATATGCCCATCATGTTGTTAATTATTGATTTTATAATGTTTACATTTTAGGGACTATGGCAAATAATTATAATGCTGGTGATATTTTTAGAGCAACTGGTCGTTATTGGGCACTAGATGATGATTTTATATATCCACTGAAGCTATAGCAGCATAATAGTGAAATTGTGCACCATACAATGTTAGAAGAATAGTCATTTCGAATAACACAATCAGCAAAGTTACGCAAGGAGGCTACAACACTTCACATACGAGCACCCTGTGCACGTGCTATGGTTATGCCATGATCAAATTCAAATGACTTGCATAATGCATTATATCACATCAGAGGGGAAAATAATCGATTAATGATAAGAATAAATAGAGAATATTTTCGTCATCATGCAAATGAATTTATGCAAGCTGGAGATAACAAACAATCGCGCTGTTTCTACTCATTTAGTATTTCACATGAATGTGTATCCGATTATGAAATATCATATGAAGATGCATAATGTAATATTTTTATTAATTTATCATAAATTGTGGCAATTTTTCATTACATTTCCTCGTCAGACATTTCATAATCAGACTTGTATCTATTATAGTTAATAACATGGTTAATTTCTAATTCAATTAAGGTTCTGCCTATAGTTATAGCTTGTTCATTAGCCAACTTCAACATATAATATCTTGCTCTGCGAAGCAACATTCTATTATTCTCTTCTCTTATTCTTCTAACTACAAGTTCATAATCAGTCATCTTCCACGTAGCTAATGTCAATGAACGACGTCTAACAATCGGAGCTTGGAGCAAACGAAGATCTGCTATCAATAACTCTGCTTCTTCTAGTCTGAAAGTCCATTCTCAACGTAAACCTGCATAATACTCTTTTGGATCTGAAAATTTAAAACACATATAATTATCATTAAAATGTGGTAAGACCCATTTTCTTTCCCCTCCTATATGGTCATAAATATCATCCATAAGATTTATTTTTATGAATTTAGAAGCAATTCATATAGTAACACTTTTTGCTGAATAAAATTATAAGAAATATGATGAATTCAAAACAAAGTAGTAGAGAAAAAAAATTTGCTAAAAATATGTAAGAGGAAGAAGAAATTTGATAAATAGACTCGTGAAAAAATATGTCTACCAACTAATAATAGAAAGGATGCACTTTCCACCATTAGTTTTGGCGGAAAGTGGATTCTTGTTTTTTATATAATATTTATTAAATTTTAAATATAACTCACTTCATAATTTTAAATATTATTTTTTTAGTATATAATATTTATTATATTTTATATTTTAGATAACAGTTATTTAAATTTTAATATAATTCACTTAATAAATAATTAATTAATTATATATAAATTTTATTCAAATTGAATATATTAATTAATACTATAAAAAATGTAACATACCTCACATAAAATTTTAAAAAATATTTATATAAAAATATATATTCAATTTGACTAAGTTATTTATATGTAATTAAATTATTTATTAAGTGAATTTTATTAAAATTTAAATAATATTTGTCTAAAATTTAAATTTTCATATGTATATATATTAAAATTTAATAGATTTAATGTTATTAATCTTAAAAAAAAAAAAAACCAACTTTCCGCCATAAATTATGGCAGAAAATGGTTTCCGCTATTTTTTATGGCGGAAAGACTTTCCGCCATAATTTATGGCGGAAATTTATGGTGGATTATTTTGTTCCCAGTATTGGGAATTGAAGTGGCAGTATTGAGAACTGAAAAGAATTTATTCTCTTCAGCTTTCTTTCAAATCCGAGGCTAATAGTTTTTTTTTTTTTTTTTTTTTGCATTTCATTTCATTGACCTTTCAGTGATTAGTCATTCAAAATGTATTTTATAATTCAAAGTTAAGGCGCAGCAAAGCACTTTTTCACACGAATTCAAGTATAAATAAGGGTTCAATCCATTTTACTACTTTACAATATTTTACAAAACTTTCCTTTAAATTTTTTGGCGAAAATTTCTCACATACCACAGATTTTTTACTGGTATGTATATTCAATATATATTATTTTTTACACAAATATCTCTTCACAATATTAGTTTTTACATGATTTTTTTCATTTTAATAATTTATTATAATGAATTACTCTAATTTTTTATTATATTTCATGTGAATAATTAATAAAAAATATAATTGTTATCTTTTTGGTATCTTAATAGTTAAAATATTGCCTAAATTTAATAGGTTGTAAATCTGTACTCTTAATTTGTTTCAAAATTATTATATTAACATTGTTAATTATATTTGCATTGTTAACTTGTTCTAAATTTTATTTTATTCTTACAAAAATTTTAAATTATGTAGTAAATTATAATTTACATATAGTTTTATTCAATGTAAAATTTAATAGCTTATAGTAAATTTTTGAAAAATTAATCAGTTAATTTTTATATATTTAGTCATTATAAACTATTTTTTGCTATAAATTATTTTTAAATTTTACATTAAAAGTAAGAAAATTTTTTTTAGTATTTAATAATATTTTGAGTACCGTTTTGATATGATTAATGCATATTTGTAATAATATATAATAATTTTGCTAACCAATTTTTTGTTAACTTATAATGCAGTACAAAAATAATATTGATACGAACAAGTATGTTTTCAACTATTGAAATTTATTTTCTTTTGTATAATACAGCGATATCAAAATGTCTACCCAAAAAGATTTTATTCAGCCGGGACCTATTGATCCAAATGTCTTGTATTTGCAGAAAAATCACCGATCTGAGGCAGTTCGGCGAAATTTAGAGGAGGTAAATTTTTTTTTCCTAAAAAAAATTAGTTATTTAATTTCATAAAGGTGTTTGTAAATAATTTAATTAATCAAAATAAAATTATAATAATAATTTACAGAAAAAATCAATCTAATTCACTAATAAAGCGAAATATTACCTCCCTAATTGAATATAGGTAAATGTGCCATATACATAGATTAGTTGGAAAACACTTTTTAAATAATATTAAGTTAGAAAATTTTTTTTCTTATGCATGAATTTAATAAATTTTCAGCTTGTTCTAAAATTTTATAAATTGGATATACTTTTAATATAAATTTAATTTAATTTTTCAGGCAAAGACGACTGTATTAGAATGCTAGAGAAATAGTGGATCTGCATGACCTATTCCAGTTAACGAGCTACATCCAAGAGTAGTTGCTTTATTACGACAAACTGGTTTTTATAGTCTCTCTCGGATCCTATATTTTAGTTTAGATTATCATTTGATCACAGCTCTAGTTAAGAGATGGAGACCAGAGACACATACTTTTCATTTTCCAGATGGAGAGTGCACTGTAACCTTGCAAGATGTTGGCATACAGACTGGACTTCCTATTCATGGTTGTGCTTTGATTGGTATGACCAGACATGATTGGCAAGCTTTATGTTTAGAGCATTTTGGTACAACTCCTCCACCTACTGCGCTTAAAGGTTTAATGGTCAGGCTATCATGGCTGGTACAGGAGTTTCCCTAGCCTGCAGCAGATTCTGACAATATTACTATTGAACGCTTTACACATGCCTACATCTTACATATATTAGCAGGATATATTTTTATGACTAAGGATACTGGTAGGGCTAACTTGCAGTTTTTACCATTTCTCACGGATTTTGGTACCATATCGATGTATAGCTGAGGGTCTGCATGTTTAGCCTTTCTTTACAAAGAGTTATGCACAACCTCTAGATACCCTCTTGTCTCGCAAATCTCAGGTCCTCTATTTCTTCTACAAGTTTGGGCATGGAATCGATTTCCTTTTCTTACTCCTCGGGTGACTGATATTTCTGTACGTCCTGATTGTCCACTCGCAGTGAAGTATTATAATTATCACTTAAATATTTTTTTCTTTCTTTTCGCAACTTCATTTTCTATAAATTTTTTTATACCGATAATTTATTATTTCTTCATTTTTTATTTTCATCAGGTGGGGCCAAGGTCGCTCTATTACTATGATACCATCCCATATGCTGATTGATATCCGATTCAGATTTGATACATCTCGTCAGGATACAGTAAGATAAAAATACACAATATACATATTAAGTCTTTTATATTAATTTTGTTAATGTCCACTTGATGTATACATATTTGGTAAAGCAATGTTTTTATTTTTTTACTCATTTCTTTCAATTGATTCAATTTTTCGTATATCACGTTAACAAGTTTTATTTTTGTGTAGATTATTTGGGAGCCATATAGCGATGCTATGATTGCAGCACTTTCAAATTATTGCTTGATCGACCGTGATATATGGACTGCTGTTGTTCCTTTGATCTCCATTTATATTGTGGAGTGGCATCTAGCTAATAGAGTACTTCGGCAATTTGGTTACCATCAGCCTATTCCACGTCAGCCACCATCGATCGAGCATTTGCATAATATTGATTTGAGACGTTTTGTCACTAACTAGGCTGATTACCATTCTAGTTGGGTTAATATCTAGGATCAAAGGGCCAATTATGTTCATCGCGGTACATCTGCTGCTCCTACCATGCATTACCACTCATCATACATGGAGTGGTATCGTAGGATCACACATAGGTGGATTGGGGTACAAGGAGCTTCAATTAGATATATTGTTAGTATCTTATTCACTATTCATTAATCATCATCATTTATTTCTTATCTTCTAACCAAATATCAAATTTTATTTTAACTGTTGGTTTTATATTTTGTAATAGGCCGACTCAATGGAAATTATTGGCACTGTGCCAACCCTTGATATAGCTCATCGGGTTGCATCCAACAGCCAACGAGCTCTGCATGAGGATTGACATAGCCATCCAATGCCACCTTCTCCTCATCTAGCTCCGTAGGTGCATGATCCATATCTAAATATTCCACTCCCTATATCAACTTAGACATAGAAGGTCCAGGAGAAACTTAGGTGTTCACGCACCACCACGACTGCAGAGTGTTCAAGTACAGACACCATTATCTTATCACCCTATTGGATCACATCATGCTACAGATGCTGATCCGTCCTCTTCAACTGCGCGTGCATTTCCACCTAAACCTTCATTTTCAAAACCGACATCATTTGTACCATTTGGCACTCCTGCTTATTCATCAACCCCTTCAATATCACCATTTATTCCTCCATACTCTAATGGTCTCAGATGTTTCCATCGTCGCAGCTGTCAATGCATCACCAAGGACCTTCCATATAGCCTTCTCATCTGCAACACCATCCTTCCCATTTGGATGCCATGATTCCTGGGATATTTCTACCACCTTCTTCTGGTTTTGAGTTTCAGTTTTCATAATCACAAACTCTTTCTACAGATTTTGCTACACCCCAGCAGCCTATTGCTGCGACAAATGATACTGCTGATGATGATGCTCCCGATGTTCCTCTTCGTAGGCTGGGTCCTCAAGATATAGATATGAACACTGATCAAAGAGGACGAAGACATAATCTCCATTTACGGACAGTTGTCCCTAGAAATACCCGCTACGATAATTCATAGTTAGAATTTGTATAATTAATATATTTGTATAATTAATATATTTATTCATCTTAATTAACTATGTTATTATTTGATTAACCGTTTTATTAATATTTATAACTATTTTCATCTCATATTATCATTATTTTATTACATAATTCTGAATTTATTTTTTTCTTCCTTACTTTAACTTCTCCTCATGTTATATTTTTTAATTTATTATATTCTTCACTTTTCATTTATTTTCTATTAAATTATTTTATTGTTAGTTAAAAATTTCAATTACTCTATTTCTTAATTCAATATTAAATATTCAAATCATTTATAATATGCTAAATATTTTCTTATGATTTAATTTTTTTTTATTTTAACATTTATTTCATAAATAATTTTTAAATATTTTTATAATATAAAAATATCCCATTAGAATTTTTAATCATTCTGCCAAATTAATTCATATCAAACTTTTTTTTCTTTTTTTTTTCTTTTCCTTTTCCGCCATTTTGTGGTGTGGAAAACTGCATTCCGCCATTTTTTTTAATTCAATTCCGTATTTTTTTTAAATAATTTTCCGCCTTTTTTTTTCAACTTATGTTTTATGTTTCTTTTTTTTAATTCAATTCCGTATTTTTTTTTAAATCATTATCTGCATTTTTTTTGTCAAATTATGTCAATTTCGGCTTTTTTTTCAACTTATGTTTTGGTTTTTTTTTTAATTCAATTCCGTGTTTTTTTTTGTTTTTTAAGATAATTTTCCGCTATTTTCTTTTTCAAATTATGCAATTCCGCCATTTTTTTTTCCTCAACTTATGTTTTTTTTTAAATTCAATTCTGTATTTTTTTTTTTTTTGCTTTTTAAAATAATTTTTCGCTATTTTTTTTTAAATTATGGAAATTCCGCCATTTTTTTTTCAACTTATTTTTTTTTTTAAATTCAATTCTATAAAAATCATTTCCGCCATTTTTTTTTTTTGCAAATTTTGTCAATTCCGCCATTTTTTTTCATCTTACATTAGCTTTTAACTTTTTTTCAAAATTATCCCAAATTGAGAATTATATTTCAAATGTCCTAAATTTAAAATTTATTTTTCTCAAAACATTAAATTGATAAAATGCCCTATAATCTTACCACCAGGAAAAAACAGATAAAGACAGGACCTTGAATAAAGAGCCCCTTCAGTGGAGTAAAAGGACTCACACCATTTCTGCAATTTGCAAATCAAAATGAGCTAAAAAAAATCCACAAATGAAAGGCCTTAGAAATGATGGCAAATCTAGGCTACAGATTTAATCACTTTATGGTTACAGAAAGAGAAGAAGGACAGAAGGGGCCCCCTGGAGGGCGTATTAAAAATCACGGACATAATCCTCTTCATTAACACATTAGTACATTAAAAGGTAAAAATGATCCTCTAGAAAAAGTTGAAAATCCATCAGACCCAGTTTTATCAAATAAAACTGCTCAATTAGAGTTTCTAAGGTCATTTCAACCACACAATCATCCAATATGTTTCCGTATATGCATCTTTGTACAAATCAAGTTTATCTAATGGAGAAAGCAGTACGAGTGTAAAACGCATTGGCTTCATAAATGTCTTATACTGAAACCTTGCATGTAAAGTAAATAATTGTTTAAAGTAAGATTCCATCCAAATGAAGCAAGCGTTTGCAGAAGTCTACTTGTTATTAAATAATGATTGACTAAACAATATGAACAAAATCAACTAAGCTTGCATTAATAACACCCTGGAGTTCATTATGTAGCCGAAATCAACTAGGCTTGCATCAATAACACCCCTGGAGTTCATCATGTAGTCCTCTTGTTATCAAAATTGCCTTGGATTCCTACATTCACCAGCACATTTGAACAAAATCCTACACCGGATTTTAATCACAAAAAGAGTATTGCATTTCAGTAAAACATGATGTTTAATGAGAAGCAAGTCTTATACAACTCAAATCTACCAGCACCTGAAGTTTGTGGAAAGCATTCAGAATGAACAGTAATAATTAAATTATATAAAAAATTAACCTTAAATGAAATTGATTTTCCTTACAAGTACATGGAAAAAATGCTTACTCTATGAAAAGCAACAAATTTGTTTTGCGTTTTCAGCAATAGCTGTATCGTCACCCTGAGATAAAGAGAGAGCTAACATGATTGGAAGAAGCATTTTCAAAAGGAATTTTATCAGATACCATTTTATGTAAGAACGCCATGATAAATACATGTCTATTGCATAAACAGTCAAGAAGAAGCAGAATTTTTGCAGATTACTTTCCCTACTCAAATATGTCAATATATCTTAGTGAAATATGATAATAGATATAACAACAACCAAATTATAAAATTTCCAAGCATCACATATTACAGGGTTATCGGTGAGAGGCTAGCTCGAGTTAGACTCAAATGCCTGATGGTTTTTTACAGTTATTACATTCATGTATCTTCTGTGTATATGTATAGTTACCATCTAAATGATACTACTGAAGAAAAAAGGAAAAAGAAAAATGAAAGGTGCAAAAACGTGCTTCCAAACAAGGAGTGGAGATGTCTAGTTAACGTTAACTATGGACCATAACACCTCTAGGACCTGAAACTGTGAAAACATTTAACAAGATAATCAGATAAGCAGTAGCCATCAATACCTTATTATCTAGCGACTGTTGCATTTACTCCTCTAAGCGGGGCATCAAAAGCTGCAGTACATACACAAATGCTGACATTTAAGGGATGTGAGGGAGGGAAAACAACTTTTGTGGAGCGATTAAGGTGGACTGCTGGCAAAAATTAAAATGCATAAAAATGTGAGTACAGAGGCTGCTGCTCATATTGTGCATATCAGAATCCTGGTACAGTCTAATCAAACCATTGTTGAGCAATGGTGGCACACCGAGAAAATTGGCATAAGTATGTTTCAACTGCATAATTTTGTAGTTTGAAACTCTGAGAAGAGTGTTTCATGAAGAAATATCATACTTTCAATGAGAGTACATGAAACATTGAGAAATATCTGAAATTTACAGAATCATATGGAAGAACAGTATAAAATAATCAAAATAAAGTAGATATATTATTCCGTTTTACCCGAATAATACTCACCCCTTCCCAAAGACTTCTTATCAACTGGAGTTTACAGATCCCTAGCAGATAATTCTATTTGCAGTTTTTTGGATTTCAAAAATTGATTCTTTTCATGTTTATCAAAAATTCTTTCCCCAAGTAATGATCTGTGTACAAGCAAACACGTCCATACCAGTTCAAACCAGTAAAAGTATGCACTGAATCAATAAAATGCTGAAGCAATGCGACAGGGAAAAAAGAATCAGCAGCAGCAACCGCAACTTCATTCACTGCTGGATTAGCTACAGCTTGGACAGTGGTGTCTGTAAGAACATCACTCATCACTGATTGTGGTTGACATATACCGGCAAAAACTGTCCCCAATACTTGGTGAAAACCCACCAATTTTATTATTAGATAAATTATTGAAAAATCCATTTCCAAATCCCCCCTGTTGTAACAAATTACTACTACTGGTTCCTCGCAGAGATGGTGAAACTTCATTAATGGAGTTATCTTTGTGATCATCAGCATTATGATGAATAATGTAACTAAACGACGTCGGATGGTATTGTCGTCTCACAAGATTTAATCTAGTGGAGAGGCTCCGTATGTAAGCAGTCATTGATAAGAAATAGTAGAAACATTCAAACTTAAATCAAAAACGTTTCTTTGACCATAAAATGGGGAAGTTTTGGCGCGCGATTGCACGCTTGAACATTCTTTGATTTTTTCTATATAACAGTTGGATTTTCTTGTTTCTATCGTGCTTTTGGAATAGAAGACGGAGCCGGCAGCGGCGGCGGCTGTGTATAGCACAGACGGCGGCGAGAAGGAGAGAGAAAAAAGGTGTTGCAAGTAAAAGGCGCCGGATTTATCTCATAATGACCACATAAATTTTCGTACCAAAGCCATTTTTCACCAAATTTCCTGTGACGTGTTTCCTATATCACTAACGCAGTAACTTATTATTGGACATTCTCTTTTTTTAAACTAATTTTTAAAAATGAGTTCTACCCAAACCAATTTGACATGATATTAGAGTTCAAATCAGATCTATTTTTCACCAACGACTCAAATTGACACATAATTTTTTCATTTTAATTAGGTTCTAGTCTAATTTGCTATCTTATTCGTTGGTTGTGAACTTAGTTCAAATTCAAGGACTTGGTAAACTCATTCTCATTTTGATTGTTATGCTTCGGAAGGAAGGAACCACATCTTCACTTGCCTTCAAGTGGGAAGCATCCATTTCTTTGACATCGAATATGATCCTAAAAAGAAAGGGCTCAAGAGGGCACATCTGTGGGTATTAAAAGGATGAGTTTTAGGGATCTTTGGCCATTGAAATCATTTCTCCCTTATAGCCTTTAAAATTGTACAATGAGAATTATACATATAAAAGGAAAACTTTCGATTCCATTATCATTTTTTATGAATGTAAATATTTTATTGCTTAGCACACATAATATAAGAAATGTGAGAGTGTTGTAACCACTCATACAAAGATTTGAAAGTTGTACGACTGCAATTATGGTTACATTGCATTGAGGATAAAAAGCGATTTCACGAGCTAAAAAGTCAAAAAAAGAAGTGTCAACACTATATGGCAAACACTTTCCACATGATCTATCAAAGGAAGAGCATGCCTGTGGAAGGAATACAAAGTAGTGAAATGACAAAATAGGAAGTCTCCTTATAGGCTAGAAGCCATCAATTGGCTCTGCATATCCTATGTTTTAGCTTAATTCATTGTATCAACTATTATGTAAGAGTTGACCTTAAACGCTTTGGTCTAACGACCGTTAGATGTCATTTATAGCTGCTATTATGAAATTGGAAAGATTGGCAAATCAGATGTGAACGCAAGCTCACTCTAGCATGTAGTTAATTCTCAAGCAATTCCCTTTCGTACCTTGGATGCTACCTCTTAACAAACGTCATAAGAGGAATCAGCCATGTGGTAAGCCTAAGAATCCGGGACCATAAGATAACAAATACCCACAAGGAGAAGGAAGGGCACATGGCTAAACCCAGAAAGGCCATATGGGTTAGGAAGCAAGAAGCGAGACGTATGTACATAAGTGAGAAATCTACCGTATTTCAGCTAGTAGAAAGAAGACAATGAGTTCTAGTAGGAGTATTATCTCATATATGGTCCCTTTTTCTAGCTTTGTTGCACTGCTTTTCTGTTTGGTATGCTCATACTTCCCCCTTTTTTCTTTTATTCCCACTGTCTATAATACCCTATATCTCTGACTTGCTTTGTCTGGCTGAAGGATAGACTAAACTGACTTTCTTGCTTGTTGGCTTTCCTCGTCAATTCAGCTTTAGGTCAATTAGTCCAATTGATATCTCTTTTTCTCCCTCTCAAGTGGCCACTTGCCTCTTTCTTTCCCTAGGCGAAATTTTTTTCTATTCATAATGTTCAAACTCAGACATAGCATAGATGATTGGGATCACTACACTGACCTTGTTGGTTGGTTTGAAGTGGGCCCGAAAGGGCTCATTCTTCCATTTGTTTCATTCACGCTTATACCATTCCTTCTAGGAAGATGAATTGTTATGACTAATCCCATCGCTTTCCTGTATAGTAGTCCATCTTCCTCTTATGGTTGAAAATAAGACAAGTGATCAAAACCCTTTCCCTTTCTTCGCCCTCCTTCTCTATTCGACATGGCTACAATCCTAATTTCTTTCTTTCCTGCAGGACTATTTCTATGGAAGAACAACTCTTAATGAATGAGAATGTTATTCCTACTCCATGATCTCAAGTTCTTCCTCGACCCTTTTCTTCTATCTTTGACTTTGCTTTTTCTATCCTTGGTAGGCTTCTCTTCTCACTACTCTAGTCTAGTGGGGAAGGTCTATTGGATTGTGGTGTTATGACTAATTAAGAAATAGCATGTATAAAAGTTATGATACGATGAACAGGCTAGGAACTATTATTATTCATGGTAATGTGCAACTCCCTTTCTCTTCCTTCTAGCCTTACAATCTCGACTTTCTTTGAATGAGGGGCTGACTTCAAAAAGCATGCTGCTTTCTACCTCAAGTCTAAAAAGATCAAAATGAAATTCATTTTTTTAATGTTAAATCTCTTATAGCATTCCAAGGTGTGAGTGGGAGAAAAATGATTTCATAATTGGGATTTTGAATAAGATGACTTTTCTTTTTTTTTTTCATAATGAAAAAGTAATAAGAATGAGAGATGTTAAGTTTTTTATCATCCTGACGTCGAGCAGATGGAGTTATTGGCCTATCAACAGAGACTTTCATAGGACCTCCCTTATAGTATCTTCACCGCAATAGAGTTTAACCACCAAGTTCATAATGGGTTGGTGTAGTTTCTCTATGCCTAGGACACCAGAATATTGAACCATGAACAAAGAAAGGCATGGAAGAAAAGCATATTGGCTAGTGATTATAAGGCCCCAATTCTTGACTAAAGAGGGTACCAAAGGCCTCTGCTCTTCTATCTCTTGGATCGATAGAGAGGGAGGGCAGAGTTGTTGGTTTTTTCATGTTGTCAAATAGCTTAACAATAAAAATAGATGGCGTGTACCTAATCAAATTGATCAAGTCATATAGGAACAAGTTTCAAGTCTATCGATATGTTAGGATGTCTTAGATGCATACATTACTGCATTTCCACTTGACACCTATCATAATGATAAATGCTCATTTGGACGTGACCTCTTGAATTCTCAAAACTTCTGTCACTCCATCACTATAAGGGCAGAGAACTCGTTGTTATCTTGCCCATGCTACTAAAGGTTTTGAGGAAGTCAAAATAGAAGAGCACTCATCTTGGGGTGTGCTTACTACTTAGTTGCTTTCAGCAGTTATCTGCTTTACACTTGGCTATCCAACGTTTACCGTGGACATGATAAATGGTACACTAGAGGTGCGTCCTTCTTAGTCCTCTCGTACTAGGGAAAGGTCCTTTCAATGCTCTAATGCTCACACCGGATATGGACCGAACTATCTCACAACATTCTAAACCCAGCTCACGTATCGCTTTAATGGGCAAACAGCCCAACTCTTGGAACATACTACAACCCAAGTGGAAAAAAGCCAACATCAAGTTGCCAAACCTTTTATCGATGTGAGCTCTTAGGGAAGATCATCATGTTATCCTTAGAATAACCCTTATTCGTGGGGCGACGACACTTCCACTCACACCTTCGGATCACTAAGGCCGACTCTCATCCTTACTTGACAGGTGGGTCTTACAGTCAAGCTCCCTTTTGTCTTTGCACTCGAGAGCCAATCTCTGTCTGGCCCAAGGAAACTTTTGCATGCCTTTGGTACTTTTTGGGGGGCCTACGCCCTGCAGAAACTATATACTTGAGACTATCCCTTGGCCTATAGATCCTAACACAAAGTTAGAATTCTAGCTCTTCGAGAGTGATATATCATCGATAGCTCTTTGAGAGTGGTATATCATTGTGAACACAAAATTATGGTTTAATCTATAGTTTAATACTTAATTTTAATCAATAATAAAGAAACAACCTTTTACAACTTAAATATGGTTTTTCTATGAATAATATAATATTATTATATCTAGCACAATTAAACCTGACTAAATTTCTAATTTTGTCTCTTATCGCATGCAAAGTTGTGAATCATTTTATATTTCCATTACTTCTTCATACATGTGGATGACCGGTACATGTGGATGACCGGATGTTGTGCATATTTAGTTAATAAATGTAGATTTTAGCAATATATATTTACACTAGTTAATTCCTTGACAAATCAAGAAACTTCATACTTGGCAGATCACCGATGAATTCTGGAATTGACCCAGATAAGGCATTAGAACTCAAATTTATGGTCCCAGATGAAAGCCCATTGGTTATGGCAGAACCGACGGTGGTGGTGGCCTGAATTCTAATTTTGTTGGTCCGTGTTTTTTATAGTAGAAAGGTCAAATTTTAAGGGGAAATGAGAGGTTTTTACCCCATTTGAAATGATGTGGAATTGATTTGCACTTTTTCAAATTTTTTTGTTTTGGAGAAACAGCAGCAACTATTTTGGAAGAAGATTGAGATTGGATTTTCAAATTAAATTTTATAAAAAAAAGAAATTTGATATTACGAAGCTTTATCCTCCAACTAAAATTCTAAGCCCCTCACTGTCCATTACTTTGAGAAGTAGCTGCTAAGGACAACCTCTTTTGCACATTAAGTTCAACACAAGATCGTTTGATGGTGGAATTGTCGAACTGCTTCTCATTAATCGTGATGAATGCCAGAGGAATATCTGTACATTATGCTAGGGGTGAGTAGAACCGAATCGATCAGTTCAGTTTGGTTTTTTATAACATTGATTCAGTTTTTATCTTATGAAACTGAATTAAACTTAAATTTAATTCAGTTATAACAAAAAAAAAAATTCAGTTATAACCAACCAAAGTTTTTTAATAAATATATATATATATATATATATATGGTGGAAATAAATAAATTTAAATGCTCTATTATATAATTATTATAAAAAATTGAGTTTTTTCTTGAAAAGATAAATCAGTATTTATTATTTTTTTGACTTATATATATATATATATATATATATATATATATATATATATATATATATATATATATATATATATATTATTGAAAAATAAATAGGCTTAAATGCTTTATTATAATCACTACTGGAAATTGAGTTTTTTTTAATAAAATAAAATAGTACTAATTATTTTACATTTGTATTTTTATGACTCATTATCATTATCATAGGAAATTGAATTTTTTTGAATAAAATGAATTAATATTAATTATTTTTTGACTTTTATTTTTATTTTAAGAATATATATATTGAAAATAAATAGACTTAAATATTATATTATCATTATTATAGGAAATTAAACTTTTTCTAGAATAAAAGGAATTAATAATATATATATATATATATATATATATATATATATATATATATATATATATATATATATATATATAAGTCAAAAAATAATTAATATTAATTCATTTTATTTAAAAAAATTCAATTTCCTATGATAATGATAATGAATCATAAAAATACAAATGAAAAAATAATTAATACTAATTCATTTTATTTTGTTCAGTTTAATTTGATATTTATACTAACTACAGTTTGATTGGTTTATAAAATTTTAAAAATTCAGTGTTCAATTTTTTTAATTAAACCGAACCGACCGATTGCACATTCCTATATTATGCTTGAGACAGTCAAATGCATATAAAAAGATGAAATTATATGTAAAATAACTAAACTTTATAATATTTTCAAATTTAATCATTAACTTTCAATTTTTAATAATTTGATCACTAAATTTTAATTTTTTTATTTTTTACAAGCTGATTACAAAAAATAAATTCGATAAAGAATTTGAAAATTAATGACTAAATTAAAAAAAAATGCAATCAAATTGTAATTAATGATCAAATTAATAAACAATATAAAGTTTGGTCATCAAATTAAAATATGTAAAAAAAATTAAAATTTAGTGATTAAATTATAAAAAATTAAAAAATAATGACCAAATTAAAAAACAGTATAAAATTTAATGACTTCACATCCTACGTTCAAACTTTTAGACTATATTTGATTTGCGAAATAGAATGCACAAAAAATAGAATCACTATTCTTGAATAATAGAATAAGATAAAAATAAAATAATTATTTCAATTTTATAATTTAATTGATAGTATAGAATAATTATTCTATTATATAAATAATCATAACATCCTTAAGAATTAATTTCATTATTAATAATAAATTAAATATAATTTTACCAAATTTTATTTCATGAAAATTATAAAATTGGTACTCTATCAAATTAATATTATTATTTAAAATTTAAACCAAAATTTAAAATAACGATTTCATATGAAATAGCTATTATATTTCTAGGTTATTTTATAAACCAAATATAGCCTTAGTCACGACATGGATAATTTGCATTTTACCAAACTAGGTGAATAAACTTAGTACAGACCCCTCCCTGAATGTGACTTCAATTGTTTCCTATTTAAATTTAATTCGCTCTAATTTTTGCTACTTATAACTCGTAACTATCACTCAAAATTTTATGAAACATGAATCATCCGAACGACTCGATGATCGACCTATACAATGCATTGATTGATCCATTTGATTAAAAATAAATAATATAATATAATTTTTTCAAAAAATTTAAAATAATCTTGAAAATTTTATAAAAAAGAAATACAACCGTCTACATAATCCAGAGTCGGGAATAGCGGTCCAAATGGTTGTAGAGCCATTGGAGGGAAAAAAAAACCTGTATGCCATCTCAACTATGATTAGGTGTTTGTGTAATTAGAACAAAAAATCCAAAATCATTTTGAAAATTACAAAAACTTACAAAATTACCATTAAAATCATTAAAAAAAAAAAAACCAAAATCAAATCACGGAGCAACCCATATGTACCCAAGAAAAATGCAGCAATTTGAATACATAAGATCCAACATTGATTGCTATCACCCTTATGAATAATCCCTTGCTACAGGATACAACTCTGCTTGAAACATTATTGAAGTTAAACAGAGTTCACTTAAAAAATAGGAAATCTTGATACATCATTTAAAAAAAAAAAAAAAAAATCCAAACCAATAGAAATTTTAAAGAAACCAAGTGACAGAATTTGAATCTCGGACAACTATAATAAGGATATAAGCACCAGTTAATTGCATATCAAGCCTAAACTCAACATCAGAACATTTATTTCAGTGAAAAATGTAACAGGCACAACCAGCAGTTCTACTAAACAATGTTTTAACTGCATTAGCACCATTCAATGCTTAGGCAAGGAAAAAATTCAGGAGCACTCCTAAAACATTTCTAATGTTTTTGCTCTTTTAGCCAAGCATTTAGAGCAAAACGGCGTGTATTTCCATCACCAGAACTACAAAAATTTTGAGCTTTAGCAGTCATATTATGCTCAATTATTGAAATGATGGGGTATCATCAGCCCTTGCCAATTTAAAATATGGACTACCATCCCTTTGCTTTGAAAATAAAAAAATATGACTAATACTAAATTCACTATAGTAACACTAAAACCTTATTTCTTTTTATAAGAATAGTTTGTCTACCAAAATGGATTACTCTCTTACTACCAAAATGGATTACTCTCTTACCTCTTCTTGTTTTTCTTCCTTCCCTTAACTTGTTTCTCTAAATTTCTAATCCTCTGACTAATAACTGAAGATGACAACATTCTTTGATCTGATATCTTAGATGAAGATTCAACAGGTGATGAGGCGGTAGGTTCCTGTCTTGCGGCCAGGGCTTGCTTCAGTGCCGAAGAAAGACTGAAGGAAGACTGTGAAGCAGTACTTGCTGGAGTTACAGGTATTTCAGGAACACCCAAGGCCTTCTTCACCCCAGGCAATTTAAGCACTGAAAGTAATGAAAGAAATTACATGTATCAGCAAAGAACTAAAGTGTAACTTTGGCAACCTCAAGAATTTATGCATTAAACTTTGATAGTTCATGAGCAGAAAAAAAAAAAAAAAAAGCCAATAACTGCTCAATATCTAAAGCTTCCAAATTCCTAGAAATGCAATTGCAAACTTTGACTGCTCATAAAATAGAAATTGGAGGGACTCACCTAGGCCGTAAGTGAGTGAGAATAAGTTGGATGTGATCCAATAACAAAATATAGCCTGCAAATAAAGTAGGGGTTGACTTTATATTTGACTACAATCAAAGCATTAATGTTAGTTTGTTACTCCCTTTTTATTAGATACAATGATAGTGTCATGATAAACATTAAATAACTCAAAAGTACAAAAGAAGGGGTTTTTGGTCAGGAGAAGCGAAGCAGAAGGATAGCCTAAAATCTCCATCTCACAGTGAAGCCTGTGAAAATTTTCATAGTTAATAATTTAAGCACTACGGCAAAAACTTTCAGCATATTCCATAAGGGGCGGACACAATCTTATCCGAAAGTATGCGGTAGTGCAAAATGACAAGTTAAAAATGATCTCATGATACCATCCAGAAGGCCAATGGAAGAAACATTCTGATTCAAAAGAGATGTCATACAAGATGCAAAGCCCTATCTTAAGTGATGCAACATTACCTTGGGGAAACCCATGGTCATTGGAATAGAAACAGCAGCGAGGACCCTAGATACATTTTTCATGGTAACAGCAGCAGGATTTCCTTCCATACCTTCTTGCATGTTGCACTGTGGATGAATATATAGGGGCACAAAGCAAATAAGAAATAATAAGTAAAACAAGAAGGTTAGAATGAATTCCAAACCCAAAAGATACGTAACAGAAAATTGTTCAGTTTGACTTGATTTAACAAAACAAGGACCTACCTCCACAGTTATCAAGAAAGTTAACGCTGTCAACATTGGAAAGATGTATAGACTATCTGTAGTCGTCAAATCAACAAACCAAAATGCTCCACCACTTTTAAAGGATGGCACTTTTTCTACCATGTTTGATATCTGAGAAAGTATGGGCACTTAAATGTGAGTATGCATCTGAGAAAGTATACGGTAATCTACAAGAAAACACTTGTTCAGATATACATCTTACCGCCAGGAAAAAAGAGATAAAGACAGGACCTTGAATAAAGAGCCCCTTAAGTGGAGTAAAAGGACTCACACCATATCTGCAATTTGCAAATCAAAATGAGCAAAAAAATCCTTAAATCAAAGGCCTCAGAAACTATGACAAACCTAGGATTAGGGCTGTTTAAACTTTCATCCAAACCAACTGACCCAAGAAGTCGGGTTTCAATTAAAACTAGTCAGCTCAGGTCAGGTTATTTTATATCAAAAAAAATACTGAAATCAGGTCTGTTGGGTTGGGTCGGGTTTCATTTAAATTGCCATTTTTTTTCCCTTAAAACAATGATGCTATTTCTTTCTTTTTCATGTTTTCCTTTTAGGGTTATCGTTCATTTTAGAGCTCCTTGCTTCCATTTTTACTCTGTATTTCGTTCCTTTCCTATCTCATCCTCCATCTCTTTCACATTTGTTTCTTAGTCTCTTTGAGTTAGAATTGGATTTGAATTAGAATCGCCATTCAAGTTAAGCTCTGTTCATTATATTTCAGATTCTTCCATTATCAGTACGTTTTTCTTTCATTTGTGTTTTGATTTTGTAATATGCTTATAAGATGTTTGTGATTTTGTCTATGAGAATAAAGAGTTAAGAGAAACATATATTTTGTCTGATCTTAAGCTTCTAATTTATTTTCTATGTTGTTGAGAAAGAAAATTGTTGAGAAAGAAAATTATAGTTCATGGATTCTGGATCATGTATTTGATATGTTTTTAGAAATTTCAAGGAAATGATTATTTAAAAGCATTATTTTATCTTATTTTATTTTTTTCTAGATGGCAAATGAATCAAATCCTAACCAGTGGAAGTGTTGCCTTACCTTTTGAAAATGAAGACATAACTTATCACCCTTCTCGCCCTATTAGACAAAGTAGCCAACAAGGTACTAAGCGAAACTTTTCTTGTTTGAGACCATTTTAAAATGATCGAGTCAAAAGGAAAACCTAGAGCAGCTTGCATTTATTGCGAAACAACTTATGTATGCGACTCTAAAAATCATGGAACTAGTAATTTGTGGGCATATTTGAATAATCAATGGATTATCCTTATTTTTGGCCAAAAAAATAAAAAAGAAGCAAAAGGGTATGCCTAGTAAGCTTTGGTTCCAATTATTGTCCATAAAATTTTAATATGGAAGTAATTAGGTTGCAACTTGCTAAAATGAACCATCTAGATGAATTGTCTTTTAGGCATGTGAGGGGTGAAGGGTTTAAGAGATTTGTTCATAGGTTGGAATCAAGATTTGTGATTCCATCTCAAATCATTTTTCCATCAGAGTCTGCTTTTAGCACAAGTGGACGGATTTTAGATCCATTTAGGAGTTCTCTATCACCTTTGATTGTAGAAGCTATTATATGCTCCCAAAATTAATTAAGATCTAAGCCAATTCGATTCATCTTCGAGAAACTATGGATCATGTGGAATCAATTGAAGTGAAAACTTTTGAAGAACATGAATCAGTGTAGTTAAAAGGCGCTCCGGGCGTGCATCTAGGCACTAAGGTGAGGCGAGAATACGAGTTATCACTTTTAAACCAGCAAGGCAAGGCATCTTTGATTAGGCGTTCATTTATTGCGTTTAGGCGAGCACCTTGTGAGAGGCGAGAGGCACATCAGGCGTGCACCTGTCTGAAACAAATTCCTAAAGTTATTTAGTTTGCTTAAAACACTGATATTCTGATTTTAATAAATCTTTAGACTTCCTAGCGTACGTGCTTTAGGGTTTCTTAGCATTTTTAGACTTCTTTTTTAAGTTAAAGACTCAAAAAACTAGACAAACACTATTTTCTATTCTAGCATACATGATTTAGGAGACCTAGACCAGTTAGATATCTATTCAAACAGAACTTCCTGCATCATCAGTTATCCCTTTTTACGTTTTCTTCAAAAAATATTCTATCAATACAATTTTCTTCTCTTCTAATATTTAGGTCTTCTACTCTTCTAATATTTATATCTCCCTCCTCTATGTCCATCTCTAGAGTACCTCCACATTTACAGAATTCATGTAATTCTTTTCCCCTAAATTTTCCTTGCTATTTTTGGTTTTTCTTCCTAGTTGAAAGAATAAAAATGGTTAGTAAAATTTTGTTTTATCCTAAATATATATAATATGCTTAGACATCTACTACATTAATGTTTAATTATATTATTGGATTGTTTTAAAAATTTGCGCCTTGCTTTGCTCAGGCGAGTGCTTTTTTTTGCGTCTTGAGCCTTGGGCGATAAAAGTTTCTATCGCTTTGGATTTGCCTTTCGCTTTTGACTACCTTGACATGAATCAGGTAATAATAATTACAAATTATTCATTTGAAATATTTGGATGAATTTTTTTTACTTGCGTTTTTTTTTTTTTTTCTCATAGGATTTCCAGATTTATGCCAACATGCAATTGAAGAGTAACAAAAGTTAAATTTTTTTATTTTTTTATCTTTTTTTTTGGGTGGGGGGTGGTGGGGCGCTCTAAATTCTCTGTCAGTTGTTTGGTAGTAAACTATCCCTTTTTTTTTTTTTTTTTTAATGTAGGTGAGTGATGCTCAAGTTGCAAGACTAGATCATCAGGAAGGTCCAATAAGAGATTGTAGTTGGCATCCTGTCAACCTAATGATCATTGAGAAGGAGGTCAATTTGGAGATGGGTTCTCTACTAAAGATGGCTCATACCTTATAGTTGTTGACATGAATTTTTGTTCTTTTTGGATTCAATGGTTAGTAAAATTCAGATGATCTCAGGTGATAGGCATATAGAATTTTTGTACATCAAAGAGTCATGTTATATTTTATTGTCACTACTCTGAAAAGAGCAGCAGTTAGTATTAGTATAAGGTTCCTTTTTGTGCTTGCCATTGATATATCTATATGTCAAAACTTCCATCTTGTCGCATTATTGCTTTTCTATTTACAAATAATATATACATACAAATAAAAAAGAAGCAGTAAGTATTAATATATACGCACATTACACATTCTGAACAAAAATTACAATCAAATGAATTCCAAGAATTTCAGACAGAGCGAAATAACGTTCGTTACACATTTTGAACGAACGTTACTTATCGATGTAAAATTAGGACTTCTAAGTTACACATTTTGAACGAACGTTACTTATCGATGTAAAATTAGGACTTCTAATGCAATAGAGAAGATCACGTTCATTCATAGAGGTCACCAACATTAGTAGAGCCACATAATGAACATTACTTATAAGTAACGCAGCACTAGTATTTTTGTGGGTCATCAAAAGCTCAGAAATGTCAATTTATTTCTGCATTGCCTGACCACCAAATGGAGCATTATTAGGCTTTTGAATAGCAGGACTACGGGCTTTCAAGAGAAGCTGACCTATTGGCTACTGTAGATGGGATTGCTTCTCCAGAATTTGTAGATTTCATCAAAGGAAGAAGGATCAATAATGGGCTCTTAAAGCAATTGAATATAATCATATTGTCTGTTGATGGTGTTCCCAGTCTTCTAATTTTTTGGGTTTTTTTTCCGAGGTATAAATGGAAAATTTAAAGGAAAATGAAGATTATTTTAATTCTTTTATATATATTAATCTTTGGTCAGTTCAATTTTATCCCTTTTTTTTTTTTTTGGGCAAAAACCGAACCGAGCAGAAGTTTAATTCGGTTTGACAAATTTAAAACTAAACCGAACCAGTCAGTTCGATTTGATTTTTAGGTTTTGGTTCAGTTTTGCTCACCCCTACACACAATCACCCAATATGTTTCCATATATGCATCTTTGTACAAATCATGTTATCTAAAACTACAGAAAGTGGTAAAAGTGCAAAACACAGTGGCTTCATAAATATCTTATACTGAAACCTTGCATGTAAAGTAAATAATTGTTCAAAGTAAGATTCCATCTGAATGAAGCAAGCTTCTATAGAAATCTACCCATGAGCAATTAATGATTGATTAAACAATATGCAAAAAATCAACTAAACTTGCCAGCAAAGCTTGCATTAATAACACTCCTAGAGTTCATTTTGTAGCCCTCTTGTTATCAAAATTGCCTAGGTTCTTACATTCACAAGCACATACCAACAAAATTCTATATTGGATTTTAATCACCAAAAGAGTATGGCATTTCAGTAAAACACGATATTCAATAAGAAGCAAGTCTCATACAACTCAAATCTACCAGCATATGAAGTTCATGGCAGGCATTCAACATGAACAGGAATAATTAAGTTATATAAAAGATTAACATTAAATGCAATTGATTATCCTTACAAGTACATGGAAAAGTTGCTTACTCTGTGAAAAGCAACTTCATTTGTTTTTGGCCTTCAGCTATAGCTGTTGGGTCCATACTCTGAGAGAAAGAAAGAGCTAACATGATTGAAAGAAGCATTTCCAAAAGAAATTTTATCAGATACCATTTTATGTAAGAACTTCATGATAAATACAGGCCTATTGCATAAACAGTCAACAAGGAAGTAGCAGAATTTTTGCAGATCGCTTTCCCTATTCAAATATCACAATATTTTTTAGAGAAATATGATAATAGATATAACAACCACCAAATTATCTAATTTCCAAGCATCACATATTACAGGGTTTTCAGTGAGAGGCTAGCTCAAGTTAGACTCCAGTGCCTGGTGGTTTTTTACAGTTATTACATTCATGTATCTTCTGTGTATATGTATAGTTGCCATCTAAAATGATACTACTGAAGAAAAAAGGTTCAGAAACATGCATCCAAACAAGGAAAGGAGATCCATAGTTAATGGTAACTATGGACCATGGACACCTCTAGAACCTGAAACTGTGAAACATTTAACAAGTGATCAGATAATCAGATAAGCAGCAGCCATCATACCTTATCTTGCATCTGTTGCTTTATCTCCTCTAAGCGGGGCCTCAAAAGCTGCAGAAACATACATAGGTGCTGATAAGTAAGAGGCGGCGGACAAAGATTAAGGTGGAATGCTGGAAAAAATTAAAATGCATTAAGATGTGAGTACAAAGGCTGCAACTCATATTGTGCATATCAGAATCCTGGTACAGTCTAATCAAACCATTGTCAATTCACATCAATGTTGCCATTAAAAGCAACATAATCATTAAAATAAAGTCAAAAGCTAGAAAAACAGAATGACTTCTATGCTACCCATCAAAATGGAAACATTTCACACCATGAATAAGAAAGGTCAAAACAGTAGGGAAGTCTGCTTCTTGGAATAATGCTAGAATTCCAATTTGTTAAGCAATGGTGGCACACCGACAAAAGTGGCATAAGTATGTTTCAACATAATACAGTAGTTTGAAACTCTGAGAAGAGAGTTTCACAAAGAGATATCATACTTTCAATGAGAGTACATGAAACATTGACATATCTGAAATTTACAAGATCATACGGAAGAACAATATAAGATAATCAAAACAAAGAAGTAGCATTCTTATCAATCAGATTAATTAGCAAGAAGTATGAGCCATAACCAAAATATACCAAGTATCTGAGATGAAAAAGTTTCAAATAAATGAACAAACTTACAACTCTTTCTAAGGGCATAAGGTTGTCATAAAGAAGCACTCAACCATGTAAATGGCTAAGGTAGGGGGAAAAGGAAGATACAGCAGAAAGAAAAACAACATACAGTGAGTTGTGAAGTAGCTTTGAGTTGATTGATCAGAAGTGGAAGTGTTGCCCCTCGAATCAAAAGAGTTGTTAAAATTATAGAAGCCCACCTGAAAGAAGTTAAAATAATAATAATAATATCATATCATATGTCACATTAAGGAAGGGTAAGGAGAAGAAAGGAAGGGGAAGGGTTAACCTTCCTCTTATTTGGAAAAGGAAATGGAAGGGTAAGTACTAAAAGTATCAAAATACCCTTATAACTCACAAGGAAAAGAAAAAATAAATAAATAGGGTTAATAAAAATAAGAACAAATTAGTAAAATATCTTCTTCCCCTTCTCTGCACCCCAAATTGGGGTGTAGCAAAAACAAGCATTTGTGGGGTGGGAAAGGGTAGGGCTTACCATTCCTTACCCCTCTTCTTTTTCTTCTCCTCTCTCCAAACAAAGGTAACTTTGTACCCTTGCATTAATTACCCTCCCTTCCCCTCCTCTTCCATCCATCCAGAAAGGATGTTACTTTCAGTTATTGAAGGAATCTATGCCCAAAGAATTCTAATCAACTAGAGTTTATAGATTTCTAGTAGATAATGCCATTTGCAGTTATTGGATTTCAAAATTGATTCTTTTCATGCATGTTTATCAAAAATTCTTTCCCCAAGTAATGATCTGTGTACAAGCAAACACATCCATACCAGTTCAAACCAGTAAAATTATGCACTGAATCAATAAAATGCTGAAGCACTGCGACAGGGAAAAAAGAATCAGCAGCAGCAACCGCAACTTCATTCACCGCAGAATTGGCCACAGCTTGAACAGTGGTGTCTGTAAGAACATCACTCATCAACTCAATCTTCTCCGATCCTTCACTGATTGTGGTTGACATATACCGGCAAAAACTGTCCCCAATACTCGCTGAAGACCCACCAATTTTATTATTAGATAAATTATTGAAAAACCCATTTCCAAATCCCCTTTGTTGTAACAAATTACTACTACTGGTTCCTTGCAGAGATGGTGAAACCTCATTAATGGAGTTATCTTTGCGATCATCAGCATTATGATGAAGAATGTAAAACAACGTCGGATGGTATTGTCGTTTCACAAGACTTGATCTAGCGGAGAGGCTCCGTATGTAAGCAGCCATTGATACGAAGAAGTAGAAAGATTCAATTTTAGACCAAAAACATTTCTTTGATCATAAAATTGGGGAAGTTCCGGCGCTTGAGCAACCTTTGATTTTTCTGTAGTAGTTGGATTTCCTTGTTTACTTTTAGAATAAAAGAAGCGGCGGCGGCGGCGGCGGCGGCGGTAGTTAGAGCACTGCAGCGAGAAGAGAGAAAAAAGGAGGTGCAAGTTAGGAATGGAACGAAAGATTGGAGACTAGGGTTTTGAGTTATGGGTACATGAACAGATGCCGTTCCAATGGGGAGAGGAGGGGGGAAAAAAACAAATGACGGGGAAAATTGACAATAAAAAGCTATGATTTCAACAGTTAAAACTTCTACGATTATGTTAGTTTGGTAATACTAGATTTCTTTTAAAGTTCACATGTTTGATCACATTATGGCTTATTATAACTGATTATTATTATCGACCAATATTTATATAACTTTTATATAATTGTAAGGATATACTTTATAAGACTACTAATAATTATCAATTGTACATAATATGAGCTTGAATAGGATAGCACAGTCGTAATATTGATATTTTATTGAATGAAAGAATAACATAGTCTAGTTGAATACATGTACTACTTATTTTTTATTTTGTAATTGCATTAAAATAATTTATTGATAACTCATTTCTGAATCAGTATACTATGTCTCTACAAATATTTATATTTTAAATATATTATAAATGTTATATGACATATAAATACTTTAAACGAGTATAATATAATATTATTTTTTAAAGTATGGTACCTATTAGATAACAGTACTTTTTATAGACCATATTTTTTGTATAAGTATTTTCTTTTTATTTGACTTTTTATTTTTTACTAATATTTTTGTATTAGATATTGAAACACCCCGTGACAATATAATAAATAATTGTCCATGCGAGAATACGTCTTACAGTAAATACATCCCTAAATTAAGTATTGTCTACCTTTGTACTTTATTAATAGTTATTGCAAAACAAAAATGCACAGAGAACTGTTTTCTTTTGAAATGGAAAGGGTATCCTTCATTTTCACCTGGTGATAGTGGTATCCTTAGCAATAGGACATATTTTCCTGCATGCTATCCTATTGTTATTTCTGCATGTATAATGTTTCTATCAATTTTTTTTCACACTATCATTGTTTCATTGTATTGTCCATCAGATACATCTAGATTTTTGAGTAATATTATGGTATAATCAACTTTTAGTTCCAACTTGTGAGGTGGCAAGCTATTTGGCAACAATGTATTCAGAAATTCTTCTTGGTAATGGTTATTTATGTCATCTACTGCTTGATCATAACTGTTGTAGACTTTTTTTTCTCCAGAAAATATATTTATTACTTTTTGATTGAGAGTGTCTACGTACTTATTTTTTATGGCTAGTATAGCTCGACCCATCATATACTGTGGTGATGTGTAATTGTTCTTTAGATTAGGAAATACTGTATCAATTAATGCCATCACACAATCTATTTTATTATCTTGTAGCACAACCATTTGTTATAAAATGAGTATATAGTCTTCCGTTGTTATTGGCTCTTCTCCATTACCTACTCTCAGTAGGAATTCACCAAAATATGCATCTAATCTTACTTTCATTTTATTTCTCAATTTGAGTACTTCCATTTTGTTCAAAAGGTATGACTTCACTAAACTTGCCCTGACTATTTCTTGTCTTATTCCTTTTAGTACAAGTAGAAGTACCTATCTAAAATCTCCACCAAATACAATAACTTTTCCACGGAATGGTTCATCACAATTCATTATATCTTTAAGAATTTTGTCAACTATCTCTATTGCAAATTTTTTTACCATGGGGGCCTCATCCCATATATTTAGCTTTGATATTCGCAATAAATTTGCTTGGTGTCAGGCCTCGCCCGAGTACCGATCCGATCCGCTAAGTGGGAATCAAAATGCTTATTTGGATTTGAACTCACGATAAAACTCTCAAGTTCAAATTGGTTGATTTTTTAAAAGAGTCGTTACCTTAATTTTATTTTCTTTGGAAAAAGATTAAGGAAAAAACCCAAATTGACTATAATTAATATCCCAAAAAAGAAGATCACTAGTCTCGAAACCAAAGAGGATTTGAGAACTAGATTTTTAGTTTATTTAGAAAAATGATTAGTTTGGCAAATTTAATACAAGATTACTTAAAATGAATTTTATGAATAGTTTACATAATGCATGAATAATTATAAAATGTATGAATAAGCAAATAAATAAACATCCATTCAAAGCAATAAAGCAAATAGAGGAATTAACTTTACAATTCCAAAGCAAAATAGGGGATACTTCCTCTAGCCATTATGGGTTATAGGGAAGTCACACATTCTCCAAAATAATTCTAAAGCAATTACTAAAAAAAATACTATAAAAGAAAGTCAAAATCAATATTATAATAAAAAAAAACTAAAAGCAAATATCACAAAGAAAAGAACTAATTCAAAAAGTAACATACAAGAGAAGGAATATTTCTTATTTAAATTAGATTTGATGCTTTAAACAAGTACGCCTACGTATCCCTTTGAATGGAAATCAAAATTGTCACGCTCCGAACCCGAGGGCACGTGACCGGCACGTAGCTACCAGTACCTGTAGTAAGTTTGACCACACACTAGACGACAAAATACCACATAATCAGGCTATGGGCCCAAATACTAAGCAGATCCAGTTAAACTGTCAACACGATTCAAAATCAAAGCCATTATGGGCTATCAACTCAATCATTTCAATATACAAATATCATATTATTGGACTTTGCTTAACAAATAATTTTTAATTTGAAATATACATAATAATTGATGATACATAAATATAGATTCCAAGTGTAACTTTGCGGAGTTCTAAAGTACCAATATAATTATATACATATTAATTATAAAACTCAACACTTATAATACAAATTTACTGCCGAAGGGAAATTGATAGTTTTACTTAATTATAATCTCTTCACAAACCCATTCCTCAACCTAAAAAACATAATTGAACAGGAATGAGTGTTCTACTAAATGAATGATACTAGCTAATATATTAAACTGGTGCCCTACATGCAGAACTCTAATGCTCATGCTATGCACTATGATACAGAGATAGACAAATCACACAATCAAATAAGGATGAGATACGGTCCACAATACCACACTAATACTCAATATGGGGAGCCGATCCCTTATCCTGGCTTTTTGAATTCAATAATCTATTTTTTGTGTCCAATGGGCCCGGTCGTCATTAGTTTGTACTAAACAGCCCTGACCTGACTGATAGTGGCCCTGGCGATGAGCAGGCTTGACCAGAATCCACCAGTCATAGCTCATCTTTTCAAGCTCATCAGAATCATAATCTGTCACGACCCATCTTTGAGCCGCAACTGTCCTAGGGCATAGGGAGACGTAAGGTCACCTAAACCCGTAGAACAACCTAAAACTCATAAACTGTTACCATTACGTTACTCTTAACCCAAGATCGTAGCCATAATTCCCATGTACTAGTCATTCAGTACCTAAATTCATTTTCATACTTATTGCTTTTGAACTCTATTTTCCAGTATTCTAATTGCAACTCAAGGGAATATTAATTATGTATCTGAACTGTACTAAGATAATACCCAATCACACATACTAATGATACTCTAAGTTATACCATTATTACAGACTTTAATAAAACATGGAGCTCTAGAGTGAAACCTCCAAAATCATAACAAAACATGTACATGATGATACCAAAACCAACAACGCAATTTCCAAGCGAAGATGTAGAACTTGAAATTTACCTTGCCGAACCGTCAACTGATCCTGAAAATAAATAACAACTATGGGGTGAGACAAAACTTAGTGAGTAAAAAATAATACTGTATAAAATAAACAAATGGTGGGTGGTTTAATAATAATTTCTTATAGCAAAGAAGTAAAACGGTTCAAGAGTTACTCTTATAGAATAGTTTTCCATATACAGTAAATATTGCATTTTTAGCAGAATATTTCCCTTATTGGAAATGGTGTGTTTCCCCCATAATCATTCGAGTGGCGGCTTACGCCTTGCTCACTCCCATATCAGTCACACGTACAACTGATCAGATCATACGTACTGGGGACCATAAACCCTTCCCAGCTAGGGTTCGGATACTCTTTACCCTATCCGTGGGTTCATTACCATTGTGCACAAGGCTGATGTATTGCCCCACATCAGAGGGGTATTCTACTTACCACAGTATCATTAAAACATTTTTCCTTTCCATCCATGAAACAATTCAATGGATAATATATCAATAAATAATCAAAATTATCATCATTGATCATATTAGGAAATAAAGCAATAAGGCTCATTTGGCCAAGTGCCATAAGGGATATTTAATTCAATAATTGGTAAAGCATATCATGCATGCCAAAGAATTGCAATGCATTTTAATTAGGAAAGTGATCCAACATTTAGGCTTATATTTAAAGCACAAGAAATATAATATTATTAGGTACTCACCTTTTGCTCCTTTGCTCCTATACCGATAGTTCTAATGTAGATTATAACAAGGCTCTTCGGTATCCCAAGTAATGCCTTTGCCTTTGGATTCTACAAATACACCCAAATAATCATACATTAATTCCTACTCCTTTAACTTGCTAATCTCATTCTAACTCAACTTAACATTAACTTCCTACTACTAATCACCAAAACACATTCCAATACATTAAACAATAACATACATAAACACATTAATTATTTAATCACTTTATTTCAAAATCCCATGTTATCCAAATCCTTTCATTAAAACAATTAGGTTCCTTTTCCTTCCTAATTCCTTAATTAAATTTTATGTTTATCAAACTAATGCTTAAACAATCAACATTCATTCACCCATTAAAACTAATCTCTTCCAATTCTCATAAACCCTAACTTTACCAAATTGGGATGATTTGGGAAAAACCCAAAATTTCTCAATCAAATCTCAAATTGATCTTGCCAAGATGAAATTAATGTCATGCAAAGCCTATCACAACAATCAAACATCAAACTACACTTCATATTATACACTTTCCTTATATCATGCATTATGCCTTCAAAAATTTCAATTTTTAAATAAAATCTCTAAATTCAAATTTTACATTTTTAAACCACTTTTCAACATCCCAAATAACCTTAGATATTGTTAAAAAAAATTTTGGACACTTCCCCTAAAAACCCTAGTTTGGCCAAACCTTATGTAACTTCCTCTTCATTGATTTTTCATGCTTCCTTTGTTATTATTCACCTATTAAACCCCAAATCCTTAACCCCAATTCTCATATTTCATCACTTAACATGCCAAACTAACTCTTCTTCAAATCATTCCACCAAAATCCAATTATAGAGATTAAAAGAAAAGGGATAATTGCTAACAATTTATCACACTTAGGCTAAGGAAAGAAAGGAATTACTTAAGCAATAAATCTCACCTTAAGATGCTCCAAATTTAGCTCTAAGTTGAAGAATGAGTTGGGAGGTTTTGAGTCTTTGGTGAGGGTGAATTTTTTTTTGGTGTAGGTTACAAATGAAATGGTTTAACACAATTTCATTTTATATACAAACAAAATCAATGGTGGTGACCAAAATCAATGGTCACATTTTTACTTGAAATAGAGGGCTAAGATTGATCAAGATGGATGGTTGAGATGGCCCTTAGGTGTATGGTGACTAAGCATCAAAATAATGAATACCATCATCACCAAAGTGAACATAATCATGGTGATGGAAAAGTAGGAGGCTTAGGTGTAAAGTTGACATAAGTCAACAAATATGGCTAACCTAATTCCTTTCTCATCCTAACTCCTAATTAACTTGTTCTAACCATTCTTTAGTCAAGCTCCACCAAAATTTGAGACGTTAGGGCCGGCCACTCGATGGGCTTGGGCTTTGAGTCCAAAAGCCCATCAACAAGCCCACCCAAAAACGTTTCCCAAACTTAAAAATTTTTTGTAACTTTTTCCTTTCCCTTTCACTTGGCATTTTAAATCTTACCTTCCCATATCATAATAAGCTTAAACTAAGCCATATTGCCTAAAATTAATTCAATAAAACATACAATAAATATTCTTATCTTATAAAAATACACACTCAAGCACTTAACACCAACAAGAGTTTCTGTCATTTTATCACTATGTCATTGATACTATACTCATAAAATTTATATTTTATGGTATCATTATAACTCTGATGAGCTATGGAGACCTTGGGTATTACATAATCATAATAGTAACCATAACCATATCTATATCAAAATGCCTAGGTGGTACTGTATCCTCCCAATCTCCATTCATCAACCAAAATCACAATGTAACATAGAATACCAGTTCATCAACCACAATCAAATGATAACATGCATTTATGCAATAATAATGTATAATATACATATATATACACACAATAGATGAAAATGCATATAAAGACGGCGTAATATATTAGAGAGTATCACTCACCTAACTAACAATGCATCTAACTGACTTCCCTTTGAAGTGCAGCCTTTGAAACCAGGAAGACACCAGAACACCGACACTAGACGACAAAGGATATCATCAGGATATGAACGACTCACATAACCAGACATAACTTAAATAACATTGAGACTCTCATCGAGATCTCGATAGAACCACACTAAACTCGACAACAGACTCAACGAACTCATAACAACCACAAACTAAAATCTGCTAAACATAATATAACTCACTTAACAACTGAAATATAAGAGTTTCGGGTTTTTCCTCATAATTTTCGATTATACGAACATCAAGAGTCACACCGAACGATGAAAAGAAGCTACTAGACTGCCCCACGCGCCGCCGCCAAAGAGTCACCGGCCGGCCACGCGCCGCCGCTACCGGTGGCAGATCTGGATGATCTTCACACTAACAGGTTTATCTCGACGCCAGGATCACGAAAATCACCTCAATTCGCCGTCACTCGCCCGTAAATCGCCGAAAAATGCTTCAGAAACTTCAATTTTAGATTTTTCGATCTCCACATCCGGCGAGTTCCAGAGGACAAGGTGTATATCAAATCAAAGCTCTCTTCCTCAGGAGTTAAACGAGACCAAAATCGCCGAATTCTGCAGCCGGAATCGAGGCTGAAAGTTTCAGCGCCGCTGGAGCTCCCTGCCACGCGTTCACTGCCGTCCGTCGCCCGATCAGGGTGCTGCCGCCTCCCTTGAGGTCGCCAGATGCCAGGCTTGAAGGTGGAGGTGGCGGTGCTCAACACTGCCAGCCGAAACTCCACCAAAAGTCTCTCTCTCTCTCGGTCCCTCTCTCTCTCTCTCTCTCTCTCTCTCCCCCTTCCTTCTCCTTCTCTTCCTCGTTTCTTTATTCAATCTCAGCCATCTGATTGGCTGTTAGCCAATTAGATGGTTCCTCACTTCACCTTTAATTAATTTGCAACATAATACATATATATGTATATATAAAATAATAATAATAATAACAATAATAATAATAATAATAATAATAATAATAATAATAATAACCCATAATTACATCATAATAATTCAATTAATAAAACTTATTCGTAATAATAATAATTATAATGAAATCCCAAACTTCCGGTAATTTATATAATTAGCAATATAATTTAGATTAATCGAACATAATATTTATATTCAAATATCAAAATATAATTTCCCCAATAACCATTATAATATTTCATAATAATAAATAGTATGAATATATATAATTTAATAAAATATAACTTCAATTCTTGCTTAAATAAGAAAAATACTAAAATAATATATTTTCGTACAAAAATAGGATTTTAGAAAAATAATTGAAAATTCAGGGTATTTCAAAAATCCACGTAGTTCGTCCTTATTGAGAAAAGGTTAGTTTAGTTTAGCCATTTTATCATATTTCAGTTTATTGATTGAAAGGTGAGTTGATTGATTAAATCAGATTGATTGATTACCAAGTTGTAAATTAGGTCAGGTTTTAATTAACAAGTCGATGCAACAATTCAAATCATTACCTAGTTGGCCAAATCATATTCTAATCAGCATGCTTCAAAATAATGAGAGAAAATGATAAAACATGCTAAGCAAGAAAATAATAAACGAAAAAAATAAATTAAGCAATCCTAAGAAAATGAAAAAAAAAATAACAAAATAACAAAAGAAGAAAATAAATATCTTATGAGGACGAGGCTTAGATGATGGTAAATAATATGGATTGTCAAATAAAATAATATGGATGATGGTAAATAATATGGATTGTGCATTTGCATGCATGTGTGGACAAACACAAACAGACAGAAAGAGAAAAAAAGAGAGAGAGGGATTCTTCTCATGGCCTTGGTTAAGGATTTTCAACCTCCAGTAGATGTTAATCATGGCATATGTGCACATTTTCATTCATTAGTGTTACATAACCTATGTATCTGTATCCCTTAAGTTTGTGCAAGCAAGCCTTTACCGACTTTTGATATTTTAATTGAATTTTACGTGTAACAACTTAATTTCCCAATCTCAAAAAGGAGGTAAAATGAAAGGTGTCAGCTTTATGGTTTTCTACTCATGTTATTAATGAATATGAAAGTAAACCTAAAAATATCATAAGCACGACCATGAATATTAGAAATTAAAACACTTGAGAACTGTAGTGACAATGCGAATGCACATGAGCTCAAAGTTAGGTTATAGGGATGTGTGCCCAATTAGCAATAAGATGCCACAATTAATAATCAATAATTTATAAAATTGATACATAAACTCTCGTTCAAAATTACTCGTTTTATTCTGAAAAAAGTGACCATTAAAAAAATAAATTTTATTTATAAATAAATGGTTATTTAGCAACAAAAAAAATAGTAAAATAATTAATTTACCCTTTCATTTTTTAAGTATGAGAAATATTTTCTAAATTTATAATGTAATTAATATGGATCTTTTTGACAATTTATGATAAAGTTATTATTATCTTAAAAATAATAATTTTTAATTATTGGTTACTTTTTTCATAACTGAAAGAATATATAAATAATGCCAAATCTAATCCGACCCCACAATTCATCACCTTATATCACTAACAATATAAAAATCTTGTAAATTGTAAAGTTAAATTAAAAAATAAATTTATAAAATAATAATTAAATAATAGTTACCTTAGAATTAAATTTGGCAAATCTTGAATTCCCAAACACACCAATTTAACTATTAGATAGTAATTTAATGAAAGAATAGAGCTAATAAAAAAATTTAAGTGTTCTAATGAAGACAATAAATATGGATTCTTATATAAAATATATTTATAGTGTTATCTTAGTAGGATGAGAAATTGTGATTGACTTAAGTTTTTAATAAGATAAGAAATTGTAATTGACTTAGGCAATACACTTTCTATTTTTATTACAAAGATTTTTTTTTTAATTTTGATAATAAAATTCAATTCGTATATGGATTTCTATATCAATATCTAAAAAATAAAAATTTTACATAAAAATTTGTTTTAATTGTCAAATAAAATAATATGGATGATGGTACCAATGGAAAACTAATTAAATAATTTATATTTTTTAAGTAACCAATGAAAGTGATTATGAATAATTGATGGGTATTTTTATATATATATATATATGTTATAAAAGTTTTTAAAGAAAAAAAAAAAGGTAAAATAGTTAATAGTCATGGTCGAGCATGACCATGAATATTATAAATTAATACACTTGAAAAATGCAGTGGCAATACGAATGAACATGAGTCCAAATTTAGGTTATAGGCATGTGTTAGATTTTAATCTCTATTGTGTGGGCTTATATATTTATTATAACAATTATATTCACGGGTTATTTTATAAGTGGATTTAGTTTAAGTAATTCATTTATGTGAAACTCATAAATTTCAGGAATTAGTATGAGTTAATGGGTAGATATATATTCCTTATCCATATAGCCCTAATGATATCCTAATCGGTTAATATATAAAAAACTCTAAAGTTATGGTTCTCAATACGTCAAATCATTTAGCCGTTTTCTATTATCTACCCATTAGAGATAGAGAGTGAAGTAATCTTAAGAAATTAAGTATTTGACTGAGAAATGTCATACCTGTTGTTCAAGCACTCGCTTATCATTTATTCCACAAATGTTCAATTACTATAATGGATACATATATTTTTTCAAATTTCGTTAATAACTCTAGTATGATTGATTTTGGGCATCAAAGTATTTAAAGAATTACATGTTTTTAACAAGTGGTATCAGAGCCTATATTATATTAGGTTATTAGAATAAAAAAATTATTTTATTTGATCCATAGTGATTATATGGATTGTTAAGGCTTAGAAAATTTTGTATCCTGCGGTATTGAAATTTTCTGTTTGGGTTAATTAGAACCAATTGATTACAATATATATATATATATATATATATATATATATATATATATATATACTGTGTTATATATACTGTGTTATTATATTTTTAATGGCCATATCAATTAATGTTTGCTATTCAGTTTTATATGGCCATTCGGTTTTAGTTTCTAATATTATATTTATGTACATATAATATTACCAAAGCCAAAATGTATTAATTTGTTGGTGGCTAATCGATTATAGCGTATATATACATATTGGTTTGTTTGCTTTAATGGCCACAATGTATACTGAAAGGCTTTGTTACAATGCTATATATACACATATGGAAAGCCCGTTTTGTTTTGATATAAAGAATCAATGTCAAGTTTCTATTAAATAATATTATTGCAACCATGTTGTTTTTGGTGTTTACAATATATATTATTAACAATGATCACAGCTTCGGTTTTTTTTTTTTAATAAAATTATATACTGATTGGCTTTGCATCAAGACAATTTATTTAATATACAATAAATTTGAGTGTATGACTTGATCATGTCTTGAATTAATTTTATAAGGTGTTAACAACGGTATTTGTGTACAATATTAAGAATTTTATTTGCACTAATTATATTTAGTACCTTAAATTAAATTGATTGAAGCAATATGCTATCAAAGTAGCCTCTAATATGTAAACTGATTTAATTTGGAAAATAAAGATATTGTGTATTCATTGCTTATGCGTACATTAATCAGCCAAAAGGAAGGTTAATATTTGGCAAAGCAACGAGCATACTTGCGATGATAAATATTGATAATTATAAAGTTATTTTCTATATGAATGATAGTCGGTTTAAAGAAAGGCCGTTGTTTGACATGTTTTATTATCAATGTTTGATTATTGTATTGAGAGTACCATTTACAATTGATATTTCTATGCAAATACTAAATGTCAAGTTGTGCTAGGTATCTTATTTTATAATTTTCTTATAAAAAATTCTTGATTTAATGACATGATTATTTATTGCATGTTATTTCTTTGTTCTCTATTTAGTTTCTGCAACTGCAAATAATGTTTCTGATCAAATTAGTGTCATTCCTATGCTAAATGGTACACATGTTATAGTCTGGAAAGAGAACGTGGAAATTGTTCTTGGCTGCATGGATTTAAACCTTGCGCTAAGGATGGAATGACCTATTCCAACTGATGATAATTCAAATGAGGCTAAAATTGAGAAATGAGATCGTTCTAACCACATGAGTCTAATGATCATGAAACATTCAATACAGGAAGTGTTTCGGGGCTGTATTTCTGAGAGCAATAATGATAAGGAATCCCTTGAGGCTATATAGCAGTATTTTGCCAAAACGAGAAATCTAAAATGAGTAACCAGTTGGCTGCTCTGATTTCTATGAGATACAGAGGAACAAGAAACATAAAGGAGTACATAATGAAGATGTCAAATCTTGCTGGAAAACTAAAGGTACTAAAGTTAGAGATAAATGAAGATTTACTCGTGCATTTAGTTCTCATTTCTTTTCCTACACAATTCAGTCAATTTAAGGTGAGTTATAATACTCAAAAGGACAAAATGGACTCTTAATGAGCTCATTTCACAGTGTGTGCAAGAAAAGGAAAGGATCTAGAGGGATAAGACAAAAAGTACTCACTTAATATCAACCTCTCAAAACAAGAAAAAGAAGAGAGCTAAAGATACTGCAAATGGAACATCCAGGCAGAAAAAGGCAAAGAAGCAGGGTGATGAATTCACCTGTTTTTTCTGTAATAAGGGAAGACACATGAAGAAAGAGTGTTCCAAGTATACTGCTTAGCATGCAAAGAAGGGTAAAGTTCTTACTTTAGTTTGTTCTGAAGCTAATTTAGCTTATGTACCTATAGATCCTTGGTGGATAGATTCTGGTGTTGCTATTCACATAAATGTGTCTATGCAAGGTTGCCTCTGGAGCCGACCGCCAACTGATACTGAAAGATTCATCTGTGTGGGTAATGATAATAAAGTCCCTGAGAAAGCGATAAGGCATTGTAGATTATAATTAAAGACTAGTTGTTATTTGGATTTAGTTAAAACATTTGTAGTTTCATCTTTTAAATGAAATTTAATTTCTGTTTCTTGTTTGGACAAATATGGATACTTTTGTAATTTAGAAGATAATAAAGCTAGTGTCTCTTTAAATCCAATTTTATTAGTACTGGAATTTTAAATGATGGTATTTATATGCTAAAAACTATTTTTTTCTCATAATGAAATCCTATATACTAATTCAAAAGGTATAAAACGTAAATTAACTAAAAATTCTACCACCCTACGATGTAAGCGTTTAGGCTACATCTCTAAACAGAGAATTCAGAGGCTTATGTTGAATGGAATTCTTGATTCATTTGATTTAACATATTTCAAAGATTGTGTTGAGTGTATTAAGGGAAAACAAACAAATATAAAGAAATTAGGTGCCAACAAATGTACGAAAGTCTTAGAACTAATACATATAGATATCTGTGGCCCATTCTCTACGGCAGTATGGAATGGTCAATAGTATTTTATTACGTTCATAGACGACTACTCCTGATATGGCTACCTCACAAAATATTTTGGCTAAATAAATAAAAGGTTAAATAAATAAAAGTAAGATAATTATGTCAAATTTACAAAAGATAATTAATAGATCCAACAAGGGAAATTTGTTAATAAAGGATCCTCTTCACCTTAAGCACCATTATTCTTCAATATTTTTTTTAAGCCTTTTCAAGTTTTTTTTTTTATCACCAACAACATCATTTCAAGGATAAGGAAGAATTACTAATTTTTTATTTTATTTACTTTTCTTGCTTTCTCCTAAATTTATTTTAAGCATAATGTGATATTTCTTTCTTTCTTTCTTTTTAATAGGGAATAGCACTAGGATCCCATTATCTTCAAAAACTTCAACAATTTCTTTTCTTCATTTGAATGTAAATTTGATAAAATTTTCTCACAAACAAGGTGAAAGATAACAATTTAGGTTAATAAACAAAGAAAAGAAAGTTAAAATTAATAAAACACAAAGGGGTAAACTAGGGGAAAAATCAAAACATGGCTGGATACAAGTAACAAGACTAAACAAATAATGCCTAAATCATATATCTCTCTCTTAAAGTAAATTCAAAATTTCGCCTCAAAAGTTCACAAAAACATGTTCTAAGATAAGTGGGCAAATGAAGATGAATATGTGTAAAAACCCTCTCTAAATAAGCATATACAATTCCAATATAATCAATATAATGCAAAGAAATCAAAATTAGGATTTTCTTTATTATTTATAATCAAATAATATAAAGGAAAACAAGTAAAATTAAACAAATACAATAAAAGATAAATTTAATATATATATATATATATATATAATTTAGACTTCATCAATTGATTGCCTATGACTTCTCTATGTTTTCTAGATTGATTTTTAGCTTATTAGAATTAATGATTATATTTCACTAAATTATGTGATGTTCTATCTCAAGACACAATATCATGTTAACCTTATATATACTCTCCTTATCACAAGCAATTAATACAAATCCATTAAGTTTCATGGAAATCTTTAAAATAATCACAAAGGAGTATTCTTATTTCTAAATAACACATACCCTAGGTCTAATATTTCAATAAACTAGTATGCTTCCACTCTTACTCCTTGACAAAATACCTTGATTCATGCAATTAATGGCTAGTTAATTGCAAGCTTTAAGCCTTAAGATAAAATATTAATTCCAACAAAAATAAATCTATCAATCAAACATAGATAATCATAGGCAAATCAAGATATTATATTTAAATCCTTGAGAAGAATTAATTACTCATAATTAAGAAAGAAGAAACTAATAATTACTCATAATTAAGAAAGAAGAAACTAACGTACAAAGAGTTAGAAGAAAAGAAAACTTAATAGAAGGAGTGCTAGAAAAGAGTTAATACAAGCTGTTTAGAATCCTCCTCTATTTATAGACAATAAATTCTAGGTTTAAAAGGCTTAGGAAGTCCTTAGAATCCAAGAAAAATCGGAATACTAATCAATTCTTGAAGTGGATTTGAATTAGGAATAAAATCTTCACTTTCTCGTGTGAAACTTTAAGTGATAATACTTGGATAACAAATGATCAAATTAGGATTTGAGATCTCCATAAGATTTGTATCTCTATCTCTTATCTTTTCAACATATCTTGAATCATCTCATTTTGACATCTACAGCTCAAGTTATAATTAAATTGCCAAAAAGCGTCTGAGCTATCAGAATTGTCACTTTTGTCAGATAATGCACAGGCTTGCAACTTTTCACCTGCATGCCCATGCATGATTTTTTTCAATTTTTAGTTTGGGTAGACTCATCACAAATGTGCTCCGCCATGCACCACTCATTTTACAAGCATATGCAGCCTCTGATGTACTCTTTTTCACCTTTTTTGCTTCTAACTTTATTCCAATTAATCTTCAAACTTTCATATCCCTTAAATTTGAATAGAAACCTTTAAAATAACCTAGAAAAACTTGAAACAAACTACAAAAATAAATACTAATAATAAACAAAGGAAAACAAAACATAAACAATACAATTGATGGATAAACTTAATGAATACTTTTCTTAATTAAGAACATAATTTGCACTTATCATCTATCATAGTAAATAATTAGAAAAGGTTAATTTTAAAGAAATCTAATGTGCAATGTTCATATTAGGAAGTGATGAGATGACTAGATTAGATGAAGAAGAGGCAACAACACTATAGGTGAAATACCCCGAATTTTCAATTATTTTATAAAATTCTATTTTCGTACGGAAATATCTTATTTTATTATTTTCCTTGTTAAAGTAAGAATTGAAATTATATTTTATTAAATTATAAATATTCACATTATTTGAATATTTACTATTAATGATAAATTTATTACAATATTATATATGTATATTATTAGGATAATGTTAATGTGGATTTTTGGAAAATTGTATTTTCGGATTCTACGTGTTGAGACGAGTCCGTTGGTAGTGAGTTTGTGACAATTGGTTAACGTTCACTTTTTTCGGTGAGCATTGTTTATCGTAATTCGTGACCAAAGTTTATTCTAGTTAAGTAAGTCGTTCTTGTTCTAATCACATCATTTGTTATTCAGAGTCAATGTATCTTACTTTTGTCATCAAGGTCGCCCTTCCGAGGGATGCCAGTTGGAAGCGTCGTCAGTTAGGTGAGTGATACTCACTAATGTATTATCCTGCTTTCATTTCATATGCATTGCTGTGTGTATATATATGTATATTATGCACTACTACTGCATATATAAGCATGTAACATTTGACTGTGAATGATGAATTGATATTCTGTATCTTATGCCATACTATGATTGTGATTGATGGATGGAGGTCGGGAGGATACAGTACCACCTAGGATTATGGGATTGTTATGGTTATGACTTGGATTATGATGAGATTCAGAAGATGAGCTATGACTGATGGATGTCGGCCGGGCCTGCTCATCGCCAGGGCTGCTGTCAGTCGGGTCAGGGCTGCGTGGTACAGACCAGTGACGGCCGGACCCCTTGGACATAAGAGACAGATTATTGGATTCAGAAAGCCAGAGTAGGGGGATCGGCTCCCCATATTGAGTATTGAGTATTAGTGTGGTACTGTGGACCATACCCCATCCTTGCTTGATTGGATGATTTGTCTGTTTCTGTGACATAGTGCATAGCATGTGCATTAGAAATCTATACGTACGATACCAGTTTAATATATTAGCTGGTATCATTCACTGAGTCGAACGCTCATTCCTGTTCATCTCGTTGCTTTCAGGTCAGGGAATGAGCCGGTGAAGGGATTGTAATTGAGTAGACTGCCAACTTCTCTTCGGCAGTGATTTGTATTATTGGGATATTAAGAATACATGTAATAGATGTACATTTGTAATTGTAACTCTAGAACTCCGCAATGTTACGTCTTATATTTGTATTTTGTTTAATACTCAGATATGTATCTTAAGAGTTGGAATATGTTGTTAAGCAGAACCTTTTGTAATTTACTATACTTTTGAGATATATGGAATAATTGGGTGCTGGGCCAATTTGATAATTGTGTTATGTCGTAAATTTTTTGGTTCTGCTTACCTTATTTGGGCTCATAGCCCTTTTCAGTTGGGCTTTTCAGTTGTGCGTTTTGGGCTTTTTGTCTTGTGGTTTGGGTTAGGCTTACTACAGACACTGGTAGCCACGTGCATGTCCCATGTCCTAGTGCCGGTCACGTGCCCTCGAGTTCGGGGCGTGACAATAGGAATAAGTTAAGGCTTGTTCAGTGGCCATATCAACATAAACGTCATAAATAATTCAATGCGAAAGATGATTTTTTTTTTATTGGAGCTATTAGGTGAAGGTTTGCTTTGATGTAAGGATTAAGCAAATGGAGGCTTAATGTTGTATTCACATTTTAACAAGTAGTTATATAACATACAATGATAATATTTTTAGGTTGCAGACTTGGTGTTTGAGATATACAAGAATACCTTATATACATAAGTTTGTTAACTTCACTTATCCTTATTACATAGATTATAATTTTTTTTTTGAATTGATTATAGATTATAGATATATATATTTTATATTATAGACTTTATATATATTATACTCTCGTTTGAGATCTCAAATTTTGTAAAAATTCAATTGAATTTTATTTTGCTAATATGTCTGGAAAGGTATAACTAGAAGAATTCATTTTTTTTAATCTCTTTGGAACAAATGAATTACAAATGTGGAATTCATTTGTTAATGAATTATACTTGAATTACAAATGAATTTTTATATTTGCAACGACATAATTTAAAACATATAATTTAATTAAATTTCATATTTTTTGTATTCGAAACAAATTTATACTTGAAATATTTCTATTTTTATTTTTTAAAATACCTTTGATAAAATAAATATAATTAAAAAATAATTATACTTTATATTATATAATTAATATTTAATTTATAAAATATAATAAAAATTAGTTAAAAAATAAGTAAAAAAAAAGAGAGAAAAATGTTAGTGAGGGAGAAAGAAGCAAGGTGAGAAGGAGGCTGTGGCAAGAAAAGAAAAGAAAAAATGGTATTCTTATCCATAAAATCTTGTTAATTTGTGAAATTTATTTAAAAATTTCACTTATCTTAATAAAAGTTGGTTTAATTATAGCCAATTTCATAAAATTGAATTCGTAGAATTGAAATGAATATTTTTTAATATTCCAAACACAAATTTTTTGAGAAATATGGAATCGAAATGAATTATATTATTTCAAATGGACTATTTAATTAAAAAAATTAGTCATTTTGTAAAAAAAAAAAAAAAAAAAGAAATTATTCTCAAATTGAAGAATTTTCAATTTAATTCACTTGATGAAATCTACTATTAAAACTCAAAATGCTCTCATTCAAATTAAATATGACTCTTTCTATATAAAAGCAAAGTAATAAAATAATTATTTTAAATAATAAAACCAAATATATTATATTATTTTTAAATTTATTTTAAACATATAAATTATATTATTAATTAAATTTACTTTTATTAATAAAATGAAATTTAATTAAATTATTGCATGTTGGAACAAATGAATTACAAATGTGGAATTCATTTGTTAATGAATTATACTTGAATTACAAATGAATTTTTATATTTGCAAAGACACAATTTAAAACATATAATTTAATTAAATTTCATATTTTTTGTATTCGAGACAAATTTATAGTTGAAATATTTCTATTTTTATTTTTTAAAATACATTTGATAAAATAAATATAATTAAAAAATAATTATACTTGATATTATATAATTGATATTTAATTTATAAAATATAATAAAAATTAGTTAATAAATAAGTAAAAGAAAAAAAAAAGAGAAAAATGTTAGCGAGAGATAAAGAAGCAAGATGAGAAGGAGGGTGTTGCGAGAAAAGAAAAGAAAAGATGGTGTTCTTATTCATAATATTTGTCTTGTTAATTTGTGAAATTCATTTGAAAATTTCACTTATTTTAATAAAAGTTGGTTTAATTATAGCCAATTTCATAAAATTGAATTCGTAGAATTGAAATGAATTTTTTTAATATTCCAAACACAAATTTTTTGAGAAATATGGAATCGAAATGAATTATATTATTTCAAATGGACTATTTAGTTAAAAAAAATTAGTCATTTTGTAAAAAAAAAGAAATTATTCTCAAATTGAAGAATTTTCAATTTAATTCACTTGATGAAATCTACTATTAAAACTCAAAATGCTCTCATTCAAATTAAATATGACTCTTTCTATATAAAAGCAAAGTAAGAAAATAATTATTTTAAATAATAAAACCAAATATATTATACTATTTTTAAATTTATTTTAAACATATAAATTATATTATTAATTAAATTTACTTTTATTAATAAAATTCAATTTAATTAAATTATTGCATGTGAATTTTTTTTTCAAATTGTGCTATAAATAAATTATAGATAGATATCATAGATACAAAAAATTCTATATGTGGGTACATAATCTTGGCATATACAAATGGGCTTTTGAAAATATGGATTGTGTGATTGGGATTGAGTTTGTAAATTATATTATTTTTGTTTCTCTTTCGTTTCTCTCTATGGTGCCTCTTGCTTAGGATTTCATCTAGATAACTCTTTGGTGGCTTCGACCACCAAAAGGGCTTTTCCCTCTTCTCCTCCGTTTTTTTAACCTCTCTCTATTTAGTTTTTTCAATAAGTTGGCTAATATTTTATCCTTTTTGTCTCCCCTTTCCATGGGGTCTTTTTTTTTTTTTTTTTTTTTTTTTGTCTTTGAGCTTTCAATTTACTCCCGGCATCTCTCTGTGATCGTTTCTTTGTCTCTTCATTCAGTGGATGAAGATCACGCTTATTAGAGTAAGAGCTTTATGCATCTATGGTTTCTATTTCTTGCAAAGCTCATCTACCATGGATGAGAATCTATTTCCTTGCCTTATTCAGAGGCTGATTTGGTGGTCTTCTTGGTACTTTGCATATCTAAGCCGGTTTATAGGTTACTAGTTTTTAGACGGACTTCGTTTTGGCTCAAATGATGTAAAATTTGATGTTGTGGTTCAGTTGTCTTCCCATGCTTCTATGCGATTTTTGCTTTTGTTTAGTCATTGGTGGCGAGGATCAAGTCTGAGGAAACTTCTAGATAGCATATGATTAAGCAAGGAGTTTTTGGAAATTTTTCTTCTTATAAGGACCAATGGACCATCTCTTTATTGGGCTTCATACCCACTATCGTAACCCAATTGATGGGTAATTGTAATATGGACTCTAAGTCTAAATTTGTATTCTCTAATTGGATCTCTCTAAATATGGAATTGTACCTTTATACTATTTGGGCTTCTATGGCTCTTTTATGCTTTTAATGAATTTTTCATTTGGAAAAAATAAAAAAAAAGAAAAAATGGATTGGGTGGGTTTTCTTAGCATTGTCCAATTTTTAAATTTCTTAGTTATTCACATGAGATTAAAAGCAATGGCAATCCAAGTCTCTACCTATTATTATTATTATTATTAGGGTCAAGTATTATTTAGTCCATGAGGTTTGTCTAAAATAAAGAGTTCATCTCTACAGTTTTGAGAAATGAGTTCTTTAATCCTAAGGTTTCATTTTGTTATATTAATTGGTCTATCCGTCCAAATTTCTTCAAAATTTCGTTAAAAATAATTAAAAAAGAAAAGAAAATAATTATTATTACCTAAACTACGCTCTCACACATACCCATTCTCCTCTTTGTTTCTCAACCCTCCTCACTAGACCTCTATCTTCACTTTCTTAGATGTCTCAACCATGGATTATGTGAAAGTATATAATTTATAGTTTTAGTTATCTAGTCACTTGTTAGTTGTTATATTAATTAGCTTGTTACTCAGTTTGTTACCAATATAGTGAGTTGACATTATCATGTATATATCTATTAGAAATTAGTACTGTAAATACTTGGCTTAGTCCATTGAGTAAAGACCAATTTCTTATTTATTCTCGAGTTTAACTACTGAGTGTAAAACTTTGTGCTTGGGCATTACTTAACAATGGCGGTATAATATTTTTCTTCAAATTTTCGGTCTTTTGTTAGAAAGAAGGGTGCGCTCAAGTGAAAATGGAGCTAAAATTTATGTCAATGTTGAGTCCATTCACTCTTTTTTTTTTTTGGGAAATATATTTCTATACAATAAAAGATTTGATAAGGAATGAAAGATTTAGATCCATATATTAAATAAGTAAATAAGTGGTTGCTCAATTTAAATTATTTTTTGCTCAATTTAAATTATTTTTTGCTCAATTTAAATTATTATTTTTGGTTTATAAAAGACACAAATTAAATTAAGAAAAGGAAAAAAAAAGAAAAACACCACAAAATAAGAGAGAAGACTCTGTGCAAGAGAGGAACAAAAAAGAGAAGCTAAAGCCAAGTTGTGTCGGCTTCCACCTGGTGGGTTGATTTTGTTTTTGTTGTTATTTTTTATTAGTAGTGTTATCTAAAGCACGGAAATGGGGATAGCTCAATGTTTGCCCGTTTTGAAAACTTGGACACAGCGACACTCCACTGAAACAGCGTCGATACTTTTTTGGGCCGTTTATGCAAATTCAAGAAATTCGAAAATAATTTTCTCTTACACAAAATTGATAGATTTAAGATTTAAATTGATAGATTTAGGTACCTGGTATTTAGAATTTCTTCTCCTCTCTCCTTCTTTCTCATTATCGCAAGCAACTACCACCCATTGCACATCGACGGCAATCGATTCCGACGACGACGAGGTTGGCTAAGGCTGACCCATCATCCTCAAGGTCTCTCAGGTCAGATTTCTTTCTTTTATTTTGTTGTTTCATTTTTTGTTTGTTGTTTCATGGTTGGTTCCTTCATCCGCTTTCCTGAATTCTTTTGATTTGTTTTTTTTTTTATTTTCTGGGTATAGGTAACCGAGTATTTATGTGTATTTTGCTGATTATCAATTTTTGTGGGGTATGGGTATTTATTTATTAGGTATGAGCATTTGTTGGGTATGGATTTATTGGTTATTATTTGATTTATAATTTGATTTATTTATTTTGAATATATAATTTGGTTTATTTATTTTTAAAATTGAATTGGATGATTAATACTGAATTGGAAAGTTTAATAATTTGAAATTTTGTCCAAATTTATTAATTCATGATTGGATATTCTGAAATTTTTCTTTCGATATGTATGATTCTAAAATTTGCTTTATTATCATATCTTGAATATTTGGAGAATTATCTTTTATAATTTTTTTTATAGGAATTTATCATTAAGAGTAACATTTGCTTCAATAATCATGACAAATATACATATGAAAAAAAAAATTACAAACATGATAACAAATAATATTTACAAATGTACTCCTACATTTTTTTATATTTACGTGTTTTCCCGCGTTTTGTTTCTTATATTTTTTAAAAATATTATTTTCCTGTTTCCCGTTTCCGTGCTACATAGGTAGTGTTTGATCGCTAGGATTATGAAGGAAAATGAGAGATTTTCAAATAAGCATCTTTGTGTTATCAAATTCAAGTTTTGCAAATTTTATTTTTAAATTGAGAGAGAAGAGAGACTTAGAATTAATTTGTTTAATTTGCTAAATTTAATTAATTTGTTGATTGATTTTATGTTTAATTTGGAGAGAGAGAGTTGCGATGAATGATTGAAAAAAGATAGTTCAAATAGAAAATTTAATTACAAATGAGGGGTATTTTAGACTTCTCATTAAATTTTAACAAAAAAAGTAATAGAAGGATAATTTAAAGTAACGTGATGGAATCTTAGAGACTAAAGAGTGATTTTTTCAAATTGCATGGATGAAATCATTATTTTAAATAAATTTTGGGAACTAAATAGTACTTTATCATTTTTCTTCTTCTTCTTATTATTATATAAGAAAATGCTAAACCTATAAAAAATAAAAAACAAATAACAAGCAAAAATAATTGATAACATAACAATGGGCATAAAATTTAGGATATCTTTAATTTCCAAAAACTTAGTTTTACCATTTTCATTAGAGCAAAGCTTGTTAGCTCTTTCTTTTCTAAATAGTGTGTTTATATTTTTCTGAAAAAAAAAAAGTATGTTTATATGTATTAAAAAATAAGGATTTTTACACAAATAGTCCAAAAACAAAAAAAAAAAAAAAAATTTGTCTCTTAATTTTTTATTTTGTAAAAATGTTATAAACTTCTCTTTTCATTTATAAATTTAGCTTTTTTTCTTCTTTTTATCTATTAAAGTCTAATTTTTTTTTCTCTTTCTATCATATATTGGTTTCACTTCCAATTAAAATTCAAAATATAATTTAATCATATTAAATTTTATTTATAAAAATTTCAAAATGAATTAACTATTAATATTTTTTTAGATTGAAAACTATATAATTTATCTAAATTTATATATTAGATTTTTTCATAAATTTGTACAGTATCATTTGTTACATATAAAATTAAATTTATATTTATAAAACTAAATACTTTTAAAATTACATTTTACTTAAAATTTTAAAAAATTTTTAAAATAAACAAATAAAAAGTTATAACAAACAGTATACATTAAACAAAAAAACTAATATACTTCTCGCAAATAACAATAAATAGAATATATTATTATAAAATTCAATATTTTTTAGTATGTAGTCATTATCTAATAATATTTATACATGGTTTAAATTTACAAAAATAGTTTACTAATCAAAACAAATAATTTATAGCAAATATTATAAATTAGAAACACTAACCTCTTATATTAAAAAAAAGGAATAAATAAAAGCATACAGTATACATTATTATAAAATTTAGTATTCTTTTAGTATATAATCAGTATCTAATAATATTTATATATGGCTTAAATTTATAAAATAACTCACCAATCAAAGAAAATATTTTATAATATATGTTATTTATTAGAAACTCTAATCTTTTATATTAAGAAAAAGAAACAAATAACAATAAACAATATACATTACTATAAAATTCAGCATTATTTTAGTGTATAATCAGTATATAATACTGTTTATAAATGGCTTAAATTTACAAAAATAGCTCATCAATCAAAACAAACAATTTATAGCATATGGTATAAATAAAAAACACTAATATCTTAAACAAAAAGAAGAAAAATGAACAAATCATAGTAAATATTATATATTATTGTAAAATTCAATATTCTTTTCGTATATAATAAGTATCTAATAATATTTATACATGTTATTAATTTAATTCTAATACTGTTTATACATGTTATTAATTTAATAAAACTAGTTTTTTCAATCAAAATACCATTAATGAACTTACATTTGTGTAATATAAAAACATATATCATTTGCTAATACATATCTCATATATATTCAATATAAAGAAACATAAAAAAAAATAATTATTCAAATAATATTAACATACTAAATTCACAAACTGTTTAAATAACTACAAAACTTTCTTTCCTTATCTCCGTTTACATTTTTCTTCTTTCCCTTCACATTTTTCTTCATCAGCCTGCAATGAAACTTAAACTCACTTTTAACATTTAAATATATTATTTTTCTTATGACAGACTTTCATTGCTTACAAGTAAAATACAACAAAATTTAAATCAATTTTCATGACCATCCCATTTAGCAAAATGAACATAACATAAAAGATGGTTAAAGTAACCCATATTGCAATAAAACTACTAGTTTTGAAGAGAATAAAAATTGAATGCTTGCAATAGCCACCAAAACCTGAAAATTTCATTAGAAGATGAAATTAATAATTAGAAAATAATCATTAATAAAAAATAATAGATTTATATAAATAAAACTATAATAAACTGTGGGTTTTATTTATATTACTAACCATAAAATATGTAAAATGTGTAAAATTTGATACTATAAAGTTCACACTATAAAAAAATGCTATTGAGTTTATAGGTTGTGTAGCAACAAACTGATAAACATATAATAAAAAAAAATTCAGCTCAAATTCTTGATATTTCAAAGAAAATAGATAAATAATTAATTTAATATTGATGAGAAATATTTATTGGAATTATTAGTAGAAGAAATTATATATATATATATATATATATATATATATATATATATATATATATATATATATTTACTGGAATTATTAAATATATAATATCAAATACATTGAGTAGAAGAATTGTTTTTAAGGGGCTCTTATATAATTGGATCTCAATATATACAATTTATTTATTTTATTTAAAATGAAATTTAATAGTTAATATTATATTAATATTTAATATTATAAAGAAAATTATTAAAATACAAAAAATCATTATAAAAATTAATCAAACATTAAATAATGATATTGCATGAATCATATATGGATTTTTAACCAAAAAAATAAAGATCAAAAAAAAAATTAATCAGTCTAAAAATATAAAAAATAAAAGTGATGAGATAATTGTGAAAAAAAGATATGAGGTGTAATTTCCTCAACAATTAAATATACGTAAATGATTTTTAAATTTTAATTTATTAAAATTTTCTTGTAATTTCTTGGTTAATGAATTCAGACCCTTATGCGTCTTAAACATTGCTTGAGAATATTATAAATTTCATAACATATCAATGTATATAGATATAAAATTTTTATACTTTTATTCTTTAGAATGTTCGTATTTTCATATCCTAAATTTCAACAGAAACTGCTCCTCTCTTTAACAGACGACTTTTGTTTCGTTGTGTGTACAAAGTGCAATAAAGTATTTCATTTCTCTGATAAATACAAAATCAAATCGAATCAAGTCAATACAGAGATTTAGATAGGATTCAACACCCAAATTATACTCAAAACGAGTGACGGATTTCAACAATCAAAATCATTGCTGCAAATCTGCATCAAATCAACAACTCCTAACAGTTTTGAAAACGTCAGAATTTCATACAAATTTTGGTAAGATTCTTTCTATTTTGAATTTATCTGAATTTTTGATTTTTTTTTTTTTTTTTGTTTTTGGGGATCGCAAACGCACCTTGCACGCGATCTGGATCCCAGTTCTGGCTAAGGAATGGGCGGTTTAGCTGAAGCTATGAAAGAGAAACGTAATGATTTGAACTGGCTTTGTTTGCGGATTTTATGGTATTATTTATTTATTTATTTTGATTTCCATGTTTGCAGCTTCTTCGTGTCCGGCAGCCAAAGAGGAAGCAACAAAGCTTTGCGAGGATGAGCTTGTTTTGGGACGGTTACTGAACTGGAAGGCATAGAAGATGGGGATTTTTGATGGATTACCAGTTCCTCCTGATAAAGAGGTAGTCCCTTTTGATTTTTTTTTTTTAACGAAATTAAAAAAAAAAAAAATAAAGAATGTCTTTTACATATATATGTGTGTGTGTGTGTGTTATTGTAAGAACATTCATGTGGGCATAAATGCCCATGTCATATTCATCTTTCTTGAAACACTTGATGTTGACATTCCTTTGCCATACCATAATAAGGAAAGCATTGCCATCTGTTAGTAAAATTTAGAAAAAGCAAGAAGATCTACATTAAAATTTTTAGCTGTTCACAGATGAAGAATATACACTCTAGTTCTACATTAAAATTTTTAGTTGTTCACAGATGAAGAATATACACTCTAGTTAGTTATGAGATGTTTTTCTCGGGAGTTGAAATGATAACAGTTATTATAGAAGAGTAATTTGAAATGTTAGTACTAAAAATAGGCACCATTGCACAAGTTATCATAAATTATCAACTCATTGTCACTTTAAAATTTCTGTATGAGCTAAGTTAAAATACCATTTATAGTTCTTTTTCCTTCCTGTTTTTGTCAATTTTCGCTTATGTGTTTCTTTGGTAAATGCAGTTTTTGAGGGATGAGCTTTCAAGGATAGATGAGAGTTGGGCTACTGCACGCTTTGACTCATTGCCTCATGTTGTCCATATTTTGACATCAAAAGATCGTGAAGGGGAAGTCCAAATTTTGAAGGAACAAAGCGATGTTGTTGAAGAGGTTGTAGATGAAGTTGTGCATGCTTATCATGGTGGCTTCAACAAAGCAATTCAAAATTATTCTCAGGTGTCTTAAACTCTTCTTCTTGATTAATTTTAACAATGTGTGTCTTTTCAACTTTTGCAGATGTTCTTATCAATTTTTTGCTTCATTATGTTTTTGAAACAATCCACCTTTTTTTTGTCTGTTCTTTTTCTAAAAGTACAAGTTATTTGTTATATATTTTGGAAAAAAAGAAGAACTTATGTTTATTATATCTTGGAACATATGCACATTGTTCTTTTTAACTGATTGTATTTTGAAAATTGCATTTAGATTTTTGTAATTGGTACTGCTGTTTATTGAATCCTGGTCCTGCTAGTAGAACCTTATGATTTTTGTTCCAAAGTATTCTCAGGAAAGTAGTATTAGTACTGAAGCAAAAATTTAGCTCACTCTTTTTGTATTGGTAGTCATTAAACACTCAATACTAGCCCAGCCACCAGTGGTTTTCTCCTACACTTCTTAGGACTCGAAAAAATGAGGAATTGATAAATCTTGATAGTTGCCATACTTTTTAACCACACATAATAGAAATGAATAGGAAGTTAACTATTTACCTTCCTTTTTCTTTTTTTTTTTTTAATTGTCTTAAACTAAATTTGCACATTCCTTTCCCAGTGAAAAAGCATGTTGAAGGAAACAAAATTTTATACTGGCTTTCTTTGAGAAGCAAAATAATGAAAGGCGCGTTGGCAGTACTGACCTTTGTAGGATATGGAAATTATTTTATTTCGAAAAAATTACTAGGCTTATGTATATCCATAAATTGTCAGCCACTGAACCCAAAATTTATTGTATGAGCTATTGGTATGCTTCCTGTTCCTAAGTTTAGTTAGGTCGTGGGTTTCCTAAGTTGTGCAAATAAAATAAAGCCAAAAGGTGTTGTAGATTTTAGAAGAGAGCTGGTTGTCACGGGGTCAGAGTTGACGCGCAGCGGCACTACCCGTGCGGCACCCCGGTCTCCCGCAAATCCGAGGTTAAGCCTTATGAAATTTCCAATGCCAACTGGTTTCGCCCTCCCTTGGGCTCATCAGGGAAGCGGGAACAGCTCCCGACCAGTTTGGTGCCTAGATGGCACGCCCATCCGTCATAGTCAAGTTCTTGACTGGCGACAAGCTCCCCAAACTAAATTGGGTCGGCATGCCTAACTCAAGATAAGCGGGCATCTACGACACGTACTCAGCCCTTCGAGCTGTCCCACAACCCCACATTAAGCATACCAGCGGGCATCTCGCACAAGCCACTTGGTCACGTCCTTGCGGGTCGTGACATTCTCCCCCACCGAATTCATGCACGTCCTCGTGCATGTGGAGAACCGCGTCTTAGTTGGAACCCCTTCCTTAATTTTGGGCTGGATCCGTGTGCATGCTCCCTGCCTACTACCAATTTATTTATAAGTAGCGCTTGGCGAACATCACTGCTGCTTCCTGCCTACTCATCCTCATTATCCAGGAGGATCCACTTGCGACATCCCCAAGCCATAGGGTGCGAGCATTAACTTGCGCTCATCCATTTACATTGGACCGCCAGCGTGGTAAAGAGCGCTTGGCAAGCAATGCAATGTTGCACACGACCGGCTCTGATACCATTTGTCACGGGGTCAGAGTTGACGCGCAGCGGTACTACCCGTGCGGCATCCCGGTCTCCCGCAAATTCGAGGTTAAGCCTTATGAAATTTCCAATGCCAACTGGTTTCGCCCTCCCTTGGGCTCATCAGGGAAGCGGGAACAGCTCCCGACCAGTTTGGTGCCTAGATGGCACGCCCATCCGTCATAGTCAAGTCCTTAACTGGCGACAAGCTCCCCAAACTAAATTGGGTCGGCATGCCTAACTCAAGATAAGCGGGCATCTACGACACGTACTCAGCCCTTCGAGCTGTCCCACAACCCCACATTAAGCATACCAGCGGGCATCTCGCACAAGTCACTTGGTCACGTCCTTGCGGGTCGTGACATGGTGCTCTTAAAAGACAGCTGATCTGCTGTCCTTGGTTTTGAGTTTCTAGTATGTGAAGAAGAACAAAATAAGCGAGAATGATGATTTTATGGTGGAAGACTTGAGCTTCCAATTTTGAGATAGCTTATGGGCTACCATTGTAACTTGATAAATCTGATGTCTTTCTTTGGCATTTTTAGATTCTTCATATATAACTGGCAATTTTCTTGGGTTCATTTTCATTATTTCTTTAAGAATCCTTAAATCTTTTATTTTCTCAAATTAATTTCAAATTAATTATTCATTGTTTGTTTTGTTCTTCCTAAAGAGTCTCTTATTATGGTATGAAGTCCTAATTAAGGCCTTCGGTAAAATGTGAGAAATTTGAAAGATGAAGGGATCGAGGGCTTGGCTGTAGTGAGAGAAATCATTAACTGGGTTTGTTATGATCATGTCATGAGTTTTAAAGAAACCATATCTTCTTAAGCCCTTTATCTGCACAACATTTTACCCTTGTAAAAGGTCCTGTATATGTTGGTTTCAAGTGCTTTCCTTTTCTTTGAGATTGGAGAAAACTGGGTCCTATGTGTTGGATTATTATCATTTTCTGTTCTTTTCCTTCAGATCTTGCGGTTATTCAGTGAATCTGCAGAAAGTATTAAAACACTAAAGGTTGATTTGGCTGAAGCAAAGAAGCGCCTTGGTAACCGAAGCAAGCAGTTGCATCAGTTATGGTATCGGTCTGTTACGTTGCGACACATAATCTCACTATTAGATCAAATCGAGGGCATAGCTAAGGTTTGTCTAAATTCATGTTCAATCTTTACTTGTATAATTTAGATTTGCTTCACTAGCCCATCTATTTAAGCAATTATTTATTTATTTATTTTTGTAAGGTGAAATGTATTTCAACGTATAACCTGCCATTCCACTAATTTTTCATGTTCATATTTTGTATTATTTCCATGTTGTAGATCTGGTGATTATTAAGTACATTGTTTTCTTTGCATGGTGACTCAGGTTCCATCTCGTATTGAGAAACTCATCGCTGAAAAGCAGTTTTATGCTGCAGTTCAAGTACATGTTCAATCAGCATTGATGCTAGAGCGAGAAGGTCTTCAAACAGTATGTTTGCCAACTTCATGTGCTAATTCTCATTTGAAGAAGACTCTTCCTTTTATTTTGGTTAAAGTTCTGTTTATCTCATTTTAACACCAAGTCCTAGGTTCCATGGCCAGTATCTAATCTTTAATGATATCAAGTTTCAGTTAAAACTTTCCATACCAATTCCATTCTCTTTGATTTCAATGTGTAATACTAGTTGTACCATTCATCATCATAAGATGTGAATTAGTAACCTATCCCTTGACGTGATATTTTTGAATTGTATATTCATTTGGCTATATGGCATCAATATCCTATATATGTGAAAATTGAATTACCAGTAAGCACATGCATCTGGTGAAGCCTTATGTTTAGAGCTAGTGATTTAGTTGTTACTTTTATGCTTTTTATGTTAATCCTATTGGTCATTGTATTTTAGGATAAGTTTGGGAACTTAATTGTTGTGCATGTATAATATTAATGTTATCAATTTGCCCCAGGTGGGTGCTCTTCAAGATGTTCGAACTGAGCTGACAAAATTGCGTGGAGTGCTTTTCTATAAAGTTTTGGAGGATTTGCATGCACATCTTTATAACAAAGGAGAATATAGGTAGCCTTCCTCCCTCTTTTTACTTATTCTTCTTTATACTCAAATTGGTTCAAACTGTCAGTGGCTCAAACTCAGTGATATTCTGTGCTATAGGAATATTAGTTCCATTGAACTGTTTGTTTGTTGATATATGTTCTATATTGAGATTGGTGGCGGCCAGACTATTCTTAATGACTCATTTTGGTTATAAATCATATATTAATGTTATTTCCTATAGGAATATTAGTTCTATTGAACTGTTTGTTTTTGGATATATGTTTCTATATTGAGATTGGTGGTGGCCAGACTATTCTGAGTGACTCATTTTGGTTATAAATCATATATTAATGTTATTTCCTATCTCAATTGTTTAGTTATTAATGAAAACTTGTGACATTTTAAAGAAAGTTTCTGTTATTATTGTGATTGTGTAGTTCACTAGAATAGTAGTCTTTTGAATCCCCAGGAAAGCTATATCTAAAGATATTTGGTCGAAGAATTTCTTTATGCTTACTCTAATTGTTTTCTGCAGCTCAGTTGCCTCAAGCATGAATGAAAGGGATGATGAATTGCCAACCACCACAGCTGTTGCATTTACAATGAGTAATTCGCAATCTCTGTCTCGAAGAACTAGATTGAAAGGTGACAATCATGGATTAATGGATGGATCATACAGAGCAGGTTTTGTTGATGGAGTGTAAGATTCCTTCATATCTATTCTTTATCTGATTCTCTGTACTTTTGACTTTCCATATTGACTTGATTTGTAATTCTGCAACCGAATGTGCGTTCCTTTCTTGAAGCATTGCATGCTTGCTCACTATCTTGCAGTGTTTGCTTTAAACAGTTGAGCCAATAGTCAAGACCCATATGTGCTTGAGTATTGAAATTCATGTCATTTATAAGGTCTTCTACTGGTTACTTCAGTGTAAAGATAATCCTTTTAACTATTTGTCAATTTCTTCCCAGTTAATTAGTGTTGTACTGTTGCCAATTATGGACTTGTGATTGTTTCAAAGAATTCTTTTCTTTTCTTTTCATTTTCAGTTTCATTTAGACCATTAATCTGGCAAACATTTATCTTTCTTTACCCCCTGTCTAGAACAAATGAATCACAAATGTGGAATTCATTTATAAATGAATTTTCATATTTGGAAAATGCACAACTTAAAATATGGAATTCAATTGAATTCCATATTTTTATGCTTGGAACATATCTATAAATGAACTGTTTTTATTCTTATTCCCTAAAATACCCTCAATATAATAAATATAATTAGAAAAAATAAAACAACAAAAAATAAATATATTTTTATGTTCATAATTAGTATTTATGTTGTAAAATATAGTAAAAAAAAGAAAAAAAAAAAGACAAATGTTAGAGAGAGAGAGAGAGATAGTTAGAGGAGAAGGAGAAAGAAAATGCAGTCGAGAAAAATGAGAGAGACAGAGAGGAGAGAAGAAGAGAGAAATAGCATGAGAAAAAGAGAAAAGAAAGTATTTTTGTCCATAATAATTGTTTTGTTAGTTTTGTGAAATTCATTTGGAAATTCCACCTTTGGAATTTGGTTTAGTTATGTTCAATTCCATTGAATTGAATTTGTAGAATTGATATGAACATTTTTTAATGTTCCAAACACAAAACTTTTTAAAAATGTGAAATTTGAAATGAATTTGACAAAATTTTATGGAATTCATTTGTTCCAAACGGGTTATTAGACTTTGCTGGTATGCATGAATATGCTAGAAAGATTGGTGAGGTTTTTATCACTATGCTCTATATTTTTATTTCCCCCATATTTATATCTGACTTCCTTTCTCAGTTCATCATTTGATGGCCATGATGAGGAGGGTACTTTGGAACCGCATGATGATGACGGACATGCAGCACCAGTGAGGGTAAATGGCGGTGATGGCAAAGTACCACAATGGCTTTCAAATTCCACTCCTGATGAATTTATTGTATGACACTATCACATCTTACATCGGATTCCTTTATGGTCCTTATGATTTCTCTCTCTCTCTCTTTTCTGGGACGATGTGCTGAATTTTATTCATGAGTGCAGGAAACCATTAAAAAGAGTGATGCTCCACTTCATGTGAAGTATTTGCAGACAATGGTTGAGTGTGTTTGCATGCTAGGCAAAGTTGCAGCTGCTGGTGTGATGATATGGTTGGCTATCTATCTCATGTTCTTAATTTCTATTTTTCCTAAAAGAGATTTATATTCATCTAGAGGTGTTCCACCAGCACAGTTTTATAATATGTCAAATATTTCTCAATTGGATATAGGGGATGGGATATCCATGGATAATATTCTTTTCAAGGAATTGCGGTCATGGTATAGGAGTTGCGTGGCTGTGTTGTAACTCTCTCAACCAAAATCATAATGAATTTCTTAAAAAAAAAAAAAAAAATGCTTGCAGAAATGAGGGGCGTATATCCTGCGATGGCTGTAACTGCTTTATTGAGTGTAAGCAAAAATGGAGATGGCCCATAACATCGCATGATGGCTATAGCAGTCTATTTCACTCATGATTCTCAAATAACTATCCTAAAACTGTCTGTGACATAATCGCTGGCCCAAAACTTTTTACAAAATTGCTGTCATTGAATACCATGATTCTTTTGTAGTTTCTTTCTTCCCCTCTACCCCCTTGCCTACCAAGAAAGTAAAGTGAACTGAAAGACTGAATGATTGATAGATTATGAAATTTATTTTCCGAGGGAAATTTTGTTCCTTATTTATCCCAAAAAAGGGGAAAAGAAAAAGCAGGAATTTCATTACCTGTCTAGTATCTCTGTGCACTGTTCTTATGGTAATGCTCTTTGTCAACTTATTCATAACAAAAATTATTATCACGCATGCAACTCGTCCTCACTTAGCAAGTGAATGATCCAAATATTTAATGAAGTCATTCACAATGCCCGTGTTTGTGGTGTGGCGTTTGCGTGCGTGAGCCTACATGTATGTTGATGGACAGGCTTGAATAGCTTTTTTTATACTTTTGTTCATAATTATGCCATTTCAAAGTTCTAGTCAAAGAACAAATTCTTGGAAAAAAAAAAGAAGTCAATATGATCCAGTTAAGTTTACATTCACATGGGTGAGATAAATGGATAAAAGATCAAGCAGTTTGGGTTTTATCAAAGTTATGGAATGATGTAAAACTCATTATTCTTTTTCATATCTAGTATATTATGGATTTACATCTATTAACTTCTACATTTTTCATTTTTCTCTGATTTATATTTGAAATATATGCATGAAATTCTTTGATTTATTCTTTAACAGCCAGAGATTGCGGCCCACAATTCATGACATTATCACTTCCAAGATAAAAGCTCATGCAGAACTGGTCAACTCTTCGAGGACTGGCATTTGTCAGGCTGCCCAAACTGCTGCAACAGGTCTTCATTTTGTGAAAGGCCAGTTAGAAAGCTTCCAGTTGCCAAAACAGAAGCGGCAGAATGGGATATCAGTTTCAGCAACTTTATTGTCAGTAAGTCCCGTTTCACCTGTAATGGCTCCTACAGGGAAAGCACAGGCTGCTGCAAAGGAGCTTCTTGATTCAATTTTGGATACTGTTGTTCGAATATTTGGTAAGTTATTAAACTTGACATTGTGCTGATAAATTTTGAACTTAAAGCTCACACTTCTCTTCTGCAATGGTTAGAGAATCATGTTGTTGTGGGAGAGCTTCTGGAGTCGAAATCTACTCAGAATGTTGACATGAACACACCAAGGTCAATGGCGATAGATGTAAATTGGAATGTTGATTCTGAAACAGCTCAAGTTACTGGTGGTTATAGCATTGGCTCTTCCTTGACAGTTTTGCAGGTAACTTTTCTGTTCTGATACTTGATCTAATGTCCAAATATTAGGTTTTGAATCTTGAAATTAGCACCCGTTCTTTTGGTGGAAAATTCTTATTCAAGTTTATGCTGAATGTTTTTCTTGTACTTTGTGCCAAAGAGTGAGTGCCAACAACTTATATGTGAAATTCTGAGAGCAACTCCTGAAGCTGCATCTGCAGATGCTGCTGTACAAACTGCTAGACTTGCAAGCAAGGTTCCTTCCAAGGAAAAAAAGTAAGAACTTCTAGTTCTTATAGAATTCTACTATAATTTTCTTTTCTTTCCCTTTCTTATTTTCTTTATATGTTTAAAAGAGAAAGAAAACACTGATAGAAGATAAGCAACAATAGTATTTCTCAGGAAAATTATATAATGATGCTGTGCTAATTCTGGTGAGTGACAGGGATGGTTCAGAAGATGGTCTTACCTTTGCTTTTCGGTTCACAGATGCTAGCATATCTGTTCCTAACCAGGGTATGCTGAATTCTGCACTGTTGTAATACTAACATTTCTGGATTGGTTTTCCTTTATGATGAAACTGGCGTGAGTTTTTGTGAATTTATGTATGGTGTTATACAATTAATGGTTGTTAGTTCAATGAGAAGAATATTTCTTTTTTTGGAATTAATTGTGTTGTGTCATTGGAAGTGATCCTTTGTTTGGCAAGTAGGAGTTTTATGAAGCTGATTCGCTTATTTTAAGCATAAGATGCTGGCCTCGTCTAATGTAACATTAAAAGTCTCAAAGAGAAATATGCAGGTTGTAGTCAAAAGAGTGGCTTTGGAAAATTTAAAAAAGGGTTTAGAAAATATTTAGATCCCCTCACTGCAGATCCATTACTAGGTGATTATGAAATTACAAAAAATCACTGATGAAATCAGGTGACAATACATTTAGTTTCGAGAATCCTGAACAGGTGTGCTGTAACATGTATCAGTGTGTTTTTATGTTGCTGGTGTATAAGTGAATCTGGTTTGCGTTATTAATCTTCTAAATTGTTGAATTAGTAGAGTTGTTTTTGCATTGTTACTTCATAAATAAAGAGGTCTGCTGTTGTTAGATTGAATCTGGGTGCACAGAGATTGTGTGTGCTGCTGGTATTTTAATTGTGTGTCAAGGCTGTAATTTAAGCACGTGTGCCAGAGTCTTGCGTTGATCGCTGATAGTCTGGGTCTTAATCAATTAAGGCTGCAGTCTTGCCAATGTCTTATGTATATATATATATATATATATATATATATTTTCTTTGTGATTGGTTTTTCATTTCAGTGATTGACTGGATCTTCCATTATTTAGGTGTTGATCTCATTCGTCAAGGCTGGAGTAGGAGGGGTCCAAGTGTCTTACAAGAAGGTTATGGGTCTGCTGCTGTCTTGCCTGAGCAAGGCATATATCTAGCAGCATCTGTATACCGACCTGTTGTTCAGGTTTGAAATTGCAGCAGATTCTGTCTGAAACTTGAAATGCATTAGCTGTGCAGGACTTCTTTTTACATGGCATTTCTTTTTTGAATTTCTGTACAGTTCACGGATAAGGTTGCTTCAATGCTGCCGAAAAAATATTCACAACTTGGGTGAGCTTTAGAACCTCTTTTTATTACTTTTCTCATTTTTCACATGTTGGAATATAGCTATGGGTGAAAAATTGTGGCAAGATATAAAACTTAAAAATGGATGCTCAATACCTTTGTCTTCAACACTAGATGCTTTTTTGATTGTATGATGTGTACAATTGACATTTCATGGATTAACATATTTGGTTTAGCTGTGCCAATGCTGTATATTCCACTGTGTTTAATTTTTGATGGCTACTGGGCTAGTTAGGATGGGTTTGAAATTGAAATTATGGAGAAACTATGTCAGCCAAACTCCAATAAGGTTGTGAATTTTTCTGATCAAGGAGTAGGAGTTGGTTTCTTGAGTACTAAACGTTTGACATTTGGGAATTAAATGCTAAAATCTCTCCTCTCTTGTTATTATGGTAAGGAGTTATCTTGTGCTTAAAGAAGTACCTGCGCTTCTAATTAATTATCGACAGAACAGTTGATGGCATGAGCCGACAAGGATCATCCTATGATTCAAGCACAGACAGGTATTAATGCCCCTAGTTTGGGTTTGAGTTATGCTATCTCCCTAATTTTGTTAGCAAGGATGCTGCATCTCGGTATTTCCCATCACATATTTGTCAAAGGCAGTTCAATATCTTTTAAAGTGAATAGCAATGAGTAGACATGTGCTGTTCAGTTTGAGTTATTTGCAGTTTGAAATGCAAAGAAATACAACTCCCAAGGCTGCTCCATGCCTTTGCCATTCATGCTAGATCAGAGTACTTTTAGCTGAAGAGTTGTACCTAAGCTGGCTGTACTCTAATAGTTGTTGAAATTTACCTTATCTAGAACAATTGTTTTGGGGATTCTGATTTAAAGCTGTGCAAAGTTCAAATTACCAAGTCTTCTAAGCTACGGAACCTTAAATCTCAAAGCCCATGCAGTGGAAGGAAGGACAATGTGCTTCTAACGTTCTCTAAAGCCTGCAATGCAGGAAACCTACTGCATTGGGGTGCCTGTTATTTTGGGGGCTAGGATGTCTCTTTGTCAGTTTAGCTATTTGATTGCATAACACAGTCTTCATCATGGACAATCATCTCTCTCTCATGGGTGAGGACTTGTGATACATGCCATGGCAGACTTAAAGAAGGTTCTAACAATATCCATATCTGCATTAATGATTTCCAGGTTCAGGGGTTTATGCCAAAGCAATTCATTTGTCGCATTTCTCTATCCTCTTACAATCCTCGCAATTTTAAAATTCTTGCCGCATGACTTGTTCTCATGTTCAATTGTTTAACAATATTGAAGAATATTTATATGTTGGAACTTGACTGTCTAGGTCCATCATAAGATTATAAACATGAAGATTAGAGCTAAGGCTTGAGAGAATCAGTGCTGATGTTTTTTTTTCATGAAAGATCAAGGTGAAGCACAATAGAGCTCTGAAAAAAATGCTGGTCTTATTTTGAGTTCAGGATAAATCTGATGGGGTTTTTGTTAATATATTTTTTATTGAGTGCATATATTTCAATTTTTCTGGACATACATCTTTGAAAGAGAGGCTTCTGAGCCAAAACTGAAGTAAAAGGAGGAAGGAGAAGAAGAGGAGGAAAACAAGTAGGTCTGGCATGGCAAATCTCATTTTATTCCAAGGAAGAATTGGAGCAAAATAGAGCTGGAAATGATGCTGGTTCTATTGCATAAATCTGATGGAATCATTATTTCTTCATACATATTTTACTGAGTGTGCTGGGGTGGTTTTATTCCAAGTTTTCTGGAAAATACTTATTTGAAGGAGAGGCCTCTGAGCCAAAATGAAAAGGAAGGAGAAGTGGAGGAAGAAGAAGAAATGTAGGGAAGAAGAAGACATGTAGGTTCTCAACATTGCAATGGCCTATTCTTGCCCCTTGTAGGCCTCTGTAGCTCATGCTTAATATTTTAATGTTTTGAAACTTTTGCTTCTTGTTTGTTAAGAAATGCCAGCTTGCAAATTCATAATGGCACGTTATTTTACTTGGTGCTTGACTGCTTGGGTGCCTTCATGACCACTGTCAAGAAAGGCCCTAAAGAATTTTTGTCATCTATGAGTTGAAGATTATAGTGTCCTTATCCCTTATCATTAGATAATATCATGGAGTTCACTGATGCTGCTTATTTTCTGCATCTGTATATTCAATAAAATAGCACTGGTGGATGATTCTAATTAATTTGTTTGTTTCATGAGTTGCGGAGGTTTTTGAATGCCAAGTTCTGCAGTGTCTATACCACTTAGCTGCTTCTTTGCTTCTGTGGTTTACGTTTTGATGCATTCCTTAAAAAAAAAAAAAAAAATTGAAATCAACTATATATATGTTCATAGAATGATATTAAATATCTTTATCCCTTATCTTTTTATTCTTCCAACCTATTACTTGTGAACTTTTATCTTTTTGTGTTATCTTTCAAGCTGGTCATATGATTGATGTAGAGAGACATTTGTATCCTGTGTATTTCTAACTGTTTTATGTGCATGATTTTGTTCATAATTTAATTCATTCACTTTCCTTCCTTTTTTTTTTTTTTTCCCTCTTGTAAAATCTCTATAATTCTTAACGTGGATTTATAATTTCAACATCTAACCTGCAGGAATGATGGATTGCTAGCATTTGTGGAGAACTTTGTAAAGGACCACTTCCTGCCAACTATGTTTGTGGACTACCGGAAGGGTGTTCAGCAAGCTATATCAAGAAAGTTCCATGTTCTATGAAACTATTTCTGTTTTGGCTGTCTAATGATCCCGACAACCTTTTTTCTAGTTGGCTTAAGTAGAAAGAAATGCTTCATCAACTGATTAAACTTGGCTTAAGTAGAAAGAAATGCTTCATCAACTGATTAAACTTATGTATTAAGCAGTAGCATTGGTTAGCTCCACATATGTCAAGGTTTAGCATTGTATATATTTATTAGTTTCCATTGCAAAACCATCTAGGTACTAGCTGGTGGCAGTCATACAGTAATAAGGTATTGCAGTAATCTATGGAACTAGAAAATATTTGTATAATTGTGACAGACATGAAACCTTTGAGACTTTTATGCCTAAACATGTAGACAATCAACACAGAGGACAAATTTATTATTTGTTGGCATGGCAATGGTTGAACATGAGGTGCTCTTTCCTTTTCAACTTTTAAGATTGAGAGTAGAAATTAAAAAGATACATAAATATCTGAACATGTTCACGAACTTTACTAATGTGGAAAAGAAATTCAAAGGAAAAATTAAGCAGCATGTTTATTCAGATAGGCATTTGAGTGCTGCATGATCGGTTGAATGTCACCAGAATTTGTGTTAAACATGTGGTGGCTTTTCCATAGGTCAGTGTTTCTACTGTTCAAAATTTAATTATGTGAAGTACTACAACAGGTCCTGCTGCGTTTCGTCCAAGGGCACACACTGCTGCTACTTACACTCCTTCAATTGAGAAGGGTCGGCCTGTCTTGCAGGGACTTTTGGCAATTGAGTTCTTAGCAAAAGAGGCAAGTATTATCTTTTCAGCCAGTTGTTCTTTTCAATAAGTGAAGCGTAGTCCATGATTGGGATTGATGGGATATTGGCAATGGAGTTTTTTTATGATTGATATGTCTTTTTAAGTTTTGACATTCTATATCAGTTATTTTTAGTCCCTGTGTTCATTCAATTTTAGATATCAAATTCACAGTTTCCATTTACTCTAGGTGCTTGGTTGGGCTCAAGCAATGCCAAAATTTTCTAGTGACCTTGTGAAGTATGTGCAAACTTTCCTTGAACGAACATATGAAAGATGCCGGACATCATACATGGAGGTAAGGATTTGAATCTCAGCTATGTCTAGTTTGGATTGGCTCAACTCCTTTAATAAATGAGCCAAGCGTGAGTTTAAATTTAAAGCTCATTTCATAGACAAGCTAACCCATTGTATGCTAAAGCTTGGCTCAATTGGATCTATCCCTAACAAGATTTAAGAGTCTTTTGGTGAAAGTGGCACACATATTAAAGATAGTTATTTGGAGATTATTATTGACAAAACAATCTTCTGAATTGTTGTCTATTAACTTAAATGGGAAAATGGACACACATTTTTGGACATCCTAAATTAGTAATATGGCTGCTTATTGTGGGATAGAGGGAGTAACTAAAATGGAAGATAACACTCAATAAGGGGATGCATATTATTCACATGCTTCCTGATGTCAGACAAATTTAGATAATCTGTTCTACTTTGAAATTTTCAGAAATTAAAGGGTTAAAATTGAAAATCTAAGGTTGATTTTACAAGAATCCAGATGTGGATAGGGGATTAAGGAAGGGAAAAAGGGAAAAAACTTCGTAGAGTCACACTTAGAAGGTCTAGGAGTCATACCTAGGGTTGAATTGAGTCACACAATTCTTAGCAATAATGCAAGACTTATTTTATTGATTCTGAAAACTGAATAATAATGGTTACAGGCCTAAGTATTTATAGAGTTGAAACTAATCCAAATCATGTTTGGATTAGGAATCCTACAGTAGTACTCTAAACTAGGAAAACAAATTAATACTAACTAGGAAATACTAAACCCACTGAAACTCCTAAATAAATACTGCAGAAAATAACAACAATAAACAAATAAAAAAAACCCCACTGTTCCAGCAATTCTGGAAATTACAGAAATACCTTTAAGTCCTAATAAATCAGAATTCCTGCATTAATCAGACCTAATAAACTTCCCATTCAGCTTTCCCATCATCCCATATGTTCCAAACAAGTGCTTGAGCTTTTGAACCCTCTTTGGCACGACGTTTGTAAACATGCTGCAATTGTGCTCTATCATTTCTCCCCGGCTTGAAGGAACTCGATCCCGTCGAGTTAAAATCATGAAAACGATCATAAAGATCTGGATCAAGCCTTTGTAGTTCTTCTTCGGTTATCCAAGTACAATCAGATTGTGGACAACCTACCTATTTGACCAAAAAATTTTGATAACCACTTCCTCTAGTAGAAACCACATGATAATCAACAATATCTTCTATTTTTTCTTTTAGACAAGGTAATGGAGGGAGCCTAGCTGCTTCTTGATTGGACACATCATCATCATGACCATGATACGAAGTAAGATCTTCAATATTGAAAATATTACTGATATTCATGTCTTGAGGCAGCTCAAGGACATAAGCATTTGAGCTTATTCTCTTTAAAATCTTGAAAGGACCCATCTTCCTTGAATGAAGCTTCTTGAAAACACCTTGAGGAAACCATTAGGCTTAATTCGAACCATTACCATATCACCTTCTTGAAATTCAGTAAATCTGCGTTTTAAATCAGCATGTGTCTTGTATCCCTCATTGCTTATGGCAATCTGCCTTCGAACATCATCATGTATATCCTTGATGTGCCTACTAAAAGCTTTAGCTTCGATACTAGGATGACTGTGAATAGGCAAAGAAACCAAGTCAATTGGTTTTCGCGGAAGAACCCCAGTAACGATCTCAAAAGGACTGCACCTTGTGCTGCGATTGACGGAGCTGTTATAAGCAAATTCAGCAAAAGGAAGAATCTGATCCCAATTACGAACGTGGTCACCAACACAACAACGAAGGAGATCACCCAAACTCCTATTAATTACCTCAGTTTGTCCATCTATTTGGGGATGAAATGAGGAAGAAAATTTCAGTTTTGTATTTAATTTCCTCCACGAAGATTTCCAAAAATAGCTCATAAACTTGGAATCCCCATCTGAAACAATTGTTGTTGGTAATCCATGAAGTCGAACAACTTCATTGAGGAAGAGTTTAGCAATGTGAAGTGCATCAGCGGTCTTTGTACAAGGAATGAAATGAGCCATTTTAGAGTAGTGATCAATGGCCTCAAATATAGTCATGACCCCTTAAAGTTCTTGGCAACCCAAGCACAAAATCCATACTTAAATCTTGCCAAGGAGCATGTGGTATTGGTAATGGGGTATATAAACCTGTATTTTTCTTCTTTGTATAGTTGACAAATCCTACACCTAGCAATGACCCTATCGATATCTTGCTCCATGCTAGGCCAATAAAACCGATCTTCCACCATAGCAATGGTCTTATCTCTTCCAAAATGTCCTGCTGCCCCACCAGAATACAATTCTTGAATCATCTCTTCACGTAGAGAAGTATTAGGCACACATAGTTGTGTTCCTCTAAAGAGATATCCATCATGCCATGAAAAATTTGGATGATTAGCATGCTGCCCAGCCAATAAATCTGTATATAGAATGCTAAAATCCTTGCAAGATGGATAATTGCCTTTAAGTAACTCAAAGCCCACAACTTGAATTGCCATTGAAGTGAGAATCAGTACCACCCGACTAAGTGCATCTGCTGCCTTGTTCTCCACTCCAGCTTTATGCTTGATCACAAAAGAATATTCCTGCGAGAAAGCAACCCATTTGGCGTGGCAAAAATTCAACTTCTTTTGGGAGTTGATGTACTTTAAGGCTTCATGGTCAAAATACAAAACAAACTCCGTAGAAATTAAAAAATAATGCCGATGTTGAAGAGCCTGAACAACAGCATAGAATTCCTTGTCATAGGTTGAATATTTTTGCTTTGCCTCATTTAATTTCTCACTAAAATAAGCAATAGGGTGGCCTTCTTGACTTGATACTCCTCCAATGCCTACTTGAGAAGCATCACAAGCTACTTCAAACACTTTAGAAAAATCAGGCAGCTTTAAAGCAGGAGCTTCAGTCATCCTCTTCTTGATTTCTTCAGAGGCTTTAGAAGCTTGCTTGGTCCACTGAAATTGGCCTTTCTTCATACAGTTGGTAATAGGCGCCCTTATAGTACTGAAATTTCTTATAAATCGCCTATAGAATGTTGCTAAACCATGGAACCCTCGAACTTCTTGCAAAGTAGTAGGAATTGGCCATTCTTGAATAGCTTTAACTTTATCACCATCCACTTCTACACCCCTTGAAGACACAACAAATCCCAAAAACACAACACTTGAGGTCATAAAAGAACACTTCTTCAAATTAATATAGAGCTCCTTACACCGGAGAACTCTCAAGACTCGTCGTAGATGAGAGAGATGTTCTTCTTTAGTCTTGCTATATATAAGAATGTCATCAAAATATACAACAAGAAAGCGACCAATGAAAGGTTGAAGGGCTTGATTCATAAACCTCATGTAGGTACTCGGTGCATTAGAGAGGCCAAATGGCATGACTAACCATTCGTAAAGGCCATCCTTGGTCTTGAATGCGGTCTTCCATTCGTCACGGGGCCTAATTCGTAGTTGATGATACCCACTCCTTAAATCTATTTTTGAAAAGATAGTAGAACAGACCATGACATCAATCATATCATCAAGACGAGGAATAGGAAACCTGTACTTCACAGTTATTTTATTAATGGCTCGGCTATCAACACACATGCACCAATTTCCATCTTTCTTTGGTGTGAGTAAAGCTTGGACAGCGCACAAACTTAAGCTTTAACGAATAAACCCCTTTGAAAGTAGCTCATCTACTTGTCTTTTAAGGTCTTCGTGCTCACTAGGACTCATACGATAGGCTGGCAGGTTTGGCAATTGAGATCCTGGAATGAGATCTATTGCAGGTTGTATAGCGCGTAAAGGAGGAAGCTTGTTAGGCAACTCTTCCAGCGCCACATCAGAAAAATCCTGCAGTAAATTAGTCACTTCTGGGGGCAATTTTGGGACTGTTTCAGCTGTTGTTTCCTTCACTTCCCTTTCAACAACAGCTAGCATAATTTTGGTCTCTTGACTTTCTACTTCAAACCGTCTTTTGTTTAGAATATGGAGTTGTTTCTTCTTACTTTCATTTCGAGATTTGGTTGTAGATTCGTCTTTCCAATGGCAAAAGAATAAGTGTTTTCTTTTCCCTTGTGATTCACATTTCAATCATAAAGCCATGGTAACCAAGAAGGATATGAGCCACTTGCATTGGAACAACATCACAAAGTATAGAATCACTATAACTGCCACATTTAAAAGTAACAAGACAGTGACGAGTGACCGTGATAGTGGAGTTATTGATCCAAGCCACTTTATGAGGATGTGGATGCGGTTCGGTTAAGAGATTCAAACGCTCAACCGTGGAGGTCGACACCACATTCATGCAATTTCCACCATCACTGATTAACTTTGCTTGATCACCGCAACGAACCAAGGTCTGAAATATTGAAGTTCGTCGCCAATCTTCGTCTCCTTCCACCTTTGGAGTAGCTAAAATGCGTCTCACAGTTGAAAGTAATGTGTAATCAACATCTTCATCTTGTGGATCATCATCCACATAATTCCCAAAGTCGCCCAAATTGTCTTCATAATCTTCTGGTGATAAGTCTGACAAAGATAAGACTGATGGAAAAGCTCATCTTCCTTTGTGATTCTTTCTCATTATATACACCTCAAGCCTTAATTACAAGAATCAAATCCCCAATTCTAAGCACCTACTAAAATTAGATTTAGCCTAGGAAAGGAAACATAATATACAGTTAAGCCATATTTACAGCCTAAAATAATCCCTAATTTCCAGCATACAACAAACAGAACAGCTAGCATTGACATCCCCCCTCAAATTGATGCTGGGGCAGAAACCAGCAGCAATTTGCTCACTAAGAACTCATGCCGTTGCCTTGGTAATGCCTTTGTGAAGATATCAGCTACTTGTAAAGTACTAGAGACATGAGGCAAAGAAATCTGTTGTCTATCAAAAGCTTCTCGAATAGAATGACAACCAACTTCTATGTGCTTAGTCCGTTCATGATAGACTGGATTGGCTGCAATTTGTATAGCACTTTTGTTATCGGCATGTAAAGGAGTTGGTGAAGATTGCATTAATCCAAGTTCAGCAAGAAGTCCACGCAGCCAAATAATTTCAGAACATACTGCAGACATAGCTCGATATTCAGCTTCCGTAGATGATTTAGAAACCCTTTCTTGTTTCTTACACTTCCATGAGATCAAAGCATTGCCAAGATACACACACCACCCTGTTGTTGACTTGCGTGTGTCTGGGCAGCCAGCCCAATCTGAATCACTATAGGCAGCCAAGGTAAGATCAGTTCCAGCAGGGAAAAACAGTCCACGTGTAGGAAAGCTGATAAGATATCGTAGTATTCGACGGACAGCAGTCATATGTTGTTGCCGAGGTGATGACATAAATTGACTGACTTGATGTACTGCATAAGAAATGTCTGGTCTGGTAACAGTTAAGTAGACCAGGCTGCCAACTAATTTCCGGTACAAGGTAGGATCCGGGAAAAGATCACCTTCATCTCTTTTGTATTTAACATTCACCTCTAAAGGTGTATCTGCAGGAGCAGCATTTTCCATACCGGCCAAAGTGATGAGATCTTTAGTATATTTTTGTTGATTTAAGAAAAGACCTTCAACAGATGCATGTACCTCTAATCCTAGAAAATAAGTGAGAGGACCTAGATCCTTCATTTTAAAAGTAGCACGGAGAGACTCTTGAAGTTGAGTAATTGTAGATGAATAAGATCCAGTGATGATAATATCATCTACATAAACAAGAAGAATGACAATACCAAGAGAACTCTTATGCAAAAACATAGAGGTGTCATATTGACTTTGTACAAAGGAAAGCCCAAGAATAGTATGCCGGAACTTTTCAAACCAAACCCTTGGAGCTTGTTTCAATCCATAAATAGACCTTTTCAATCGACACACATCATTTGAAGAATTACCCGTCACTCCTGGAGGAAGACGCATATAAATTTCTTCCTGCAATTCCCCGTGGAGGAATGCATTTTTCACATCCATTTGATGAATTGGCCAAGATTTGGAAGCAGCTATGGCAAGAATTGTCTGTACAGAAGTCATTTTGGCTACCGGAGCAAATGTTTCTTCATAGTCCACCCCATATTCTTGGCGGTTTCCAAGAGCCACAAGCCTTGCCTTATATCTGTCCAAAGACCCATCAGATTTCAATTTGACAGTATACACCCATTTGCAGCCTATGGGTTTAACTGAAGTTGGACATTGTACTACATCCCATGTATTGTTAAGCTCCAAAGCATTTAATTCTTCTTGCATTGCTTGTTGCCAACACTTATGTTTCATGGCCTGAGCATAACAAGAAGGTATAGAAATAACAGAAACAGTAGCAGCCAAAGATGTAACTGGATATCCATACCTATCAGGAGGTTTTGTTTAGCGATTGGACTTACGTAGTATTGGTGGAGCTGATGTAGATACAGGTTCAGATGTTGGAGTTGGTTCCTGCAAAGGGGCTATATGATGAGCACGTTTTTCATACACAAAACCTGGTTTAAACCTTGTTATAGAAGATGGTAAAGATGTGATATTATCAGCAGAAAAATCTGGTAAGAAAGAAAGTGAAGGTAAGGATGAATTCTCATTTGGAAGCATGAAAAAATACTGATTTTCAAAGAATATGACATTTCTTGAAACGTGTATCCTTTTAGTTCCGGGATCATAACATAGGAACCCCTTTTGATAAGGAGCATATCCAAGAAAAGCACACCTAACAGATTGGGCAGATAGTTTATTGCGTTCATGAGGAGGTAAGTGGACGAAACAAACGCAACCAAAAGTATGGAGACCATAATACTTAGGATGAGAATGATGTAACCGATAATATGGTGACTCATAGTTCAATTTAGGGGCTGGAAGACGATTAATTAAGTAAACTGCAGTACTAAGAGCTTCAACCCAAAACCTAGATGGTACGAATGACTCAAGAAGCAAAGTTCGAACCATGTCAAGAAGATGACGGTTCTTTCTTTCGGCAACACCGTTTTGTTGGGGAGTATATGGACATGAACGTTGGGAAATAATGCCTCTTTGTTTAAGAAATTCTTGAAATTCATGAGACATGTATTCGCCACCTGAATATGTTCTTAAGATTTTGATGCATGTGGAAAATTGATTTTCTATGAAAGCCAAGAAATTCTTAAAAGCATCAAAAACTTCATTTTTTGATCGAAGAAAATAAATCCATGTGAACCTACTATGATCATCAATGAATGTCACAAAGTATTTGTGTTGAGAGTGAGACACAACAGGTGCAATACCCCAAACATCACTATGAATAAGATCAAAACATTTGGTAGACAAAGAACTTTGAGTAGGAAAAGGAAGAACTTTGCTTTTTCCCAATTTACAACTAGAACAGTCAAAGACAACATCTTTAAAGGAACACTGAATTTTATTGTCAAGTAAACCAGAATTTAGTACATGAAGAAGAACTTTTGAATTTGGGTGACCTAAACGATTATGCCACAATTGATGCTGATTTTTGGTAGAAAGACAAACAAAAGAGAACAAATTGGAACCATGAACAGCAGTTGGTATGTGTAAAGGAAAGAGTCGCCCCATTTAGGTCCCTTTGCGATCACCTTCCCCGACACTTGATCCTGCACAACACAACCAGTACCAGAAAATAGAACATTACAATTATTCTCAACCAATTGCCCAATAGAGATAAGATTATTTTTCAAACCAGGAGACAAGAAAACATCTTTAAAAGAAGAAGACATGTCACCAACGGCTGTAATTGGTAAAGATTCCCCATTTGCTATTTGTATTTCCTTATTACCATTATATTTCTTGACATTGGAAAGGCTCTTGGAGTCATAGGTCATATGATTTGAGGCTGCAGAATCAAATAACCAAAGATTTGAAGAAAATTTGTTGTTACCTGAAAGTCCAAGTGCAGAAAATGCAGAAACAATCATTTGTTGCACCATTTCAGGTGTTACAGAATTTGGGGCAGCAGCTGCAGATGCAGAAGATTGTGAAGACATGGTGGCAGTATGATCTAAAGCTCTGAAGTCTGCATCTGAAGATTGGACAACCGCTTGGTAGGCTCTATGATTCTTGTTTTGTGGCCGAATTGGGCATGTTGTGATGATATGCCCCTTTGTTTTGCAATAATTGCAAAACTTCTTCGAACAATTTGTTGCAATATGGCCAAATTCTTTGCAACTATAGCATTTGACATTCCTCAAGTCTCGACCTCTTGACGTCCCATTTACTGCAAAGGCAATATTCGGAGATTCCATAGCAATTCTCTGCTGTTCCATGGCTGTTTTGGTGAGAGATCGTTGCTCCTCTCTTAGAAGCTCACCCAAACAAGTGTCCAAGGATGGTGCTGGAGATCTGGCCATCAAATTAGAGCGAATAGCTTCAAAATCTGGGCGTAGTTTCATCAAAAATTGATCTCGCTTGCTAGTTTCATGGACTGCTTGGATAGCAGATAAGGATTCAGCAGGGAATTTGGCATAAACAATATCAGTGTATTCAGTCCACATGTTCAGAAAACCAGAATAGTATTCTTGCACAGACAAGCTTCCTTGAGAGTAGTTAGCAATATCAAATTCCAGCTGAAATCTTCTAGCATCATCATCCTGGTTGTACACACGTTTCAAGTAATCCCACATTTCTTTGGATGTTTTATACGGCCTAAGATTCAAAAGAATATGAGGCTCTACAGAACTCAAGATCCAACTCCTTATCCGCGCATCCTTTACTTCCCACTCAACCCCCTTTGTAATATCTTGAGATTTGGGATCCGATCCATCAAGATGACCCCATAACTCTTTCCCTTTTACATATGTTTGAAACTGAAATTCCCAAGCAAAATAATTTTTCCTAGTGAAACGAATGCAAAAGGGCTCAAATTTTTCAAAAGACATGGTTGCTATAACAAATAATTCTACTTAACCAGGAAATGATGGAACCCCAAAAAAAAATAAAACCCTCAATAACCCAAATAACTAATGACTGAATATTGAAAACTCAGATCAACTAAGAATCCTCAACCCAGAATGACAGAACTGAATCTGCGACAAGACAAAAAAGAGCAATATAATTTCAGATTACAGGCTCTGATACCATGACAAAGATAAGACTGATTTGGAAAAGCTCATCTTCCTTTGTGATCCTTTCTCATTATATACACCTCAAGCCTTAATTACAAGAATCAAATCCCCAATTCTAAGCACCTACTAAAATTAGATTTAGCCTAGGAAAGGAAACATAATATACAGTTAAGCCATATTTACAGCCTAAAATAATCCCTAATTTCCAGCATACAACAAACAGAACAGCTAGCATTGACAAAGTTTCATCCACGAGTTCTTCTCCTATGTGCAAGTTCTGTTTCTTTGGACATTGATACCCCATATGTCCGATTTCTCCACATTTAAAGCATTCAATACCTTTGCCTTTTGCATTTGTAGCATTGGAAGAATAAGGTTTTGAGTTGTTGAAGTGATCAGGTGGTTGTGAAGTGGTAAGTTTATTGCTGCGATTTACCCCAAATCCTCTTTTAGTTGCTGCCTCCACTGCTTGAAATCCAAATTTTCTGGTTGTTGATTGGTTCAAACTTTCTTCCACATTGAGGGCCACATGATATATATGGTCTAAAGATGTTAGTTGCTGCCTAAACAATTCCTTTCTGATGTCCATTCGTAAACCAGCCTTGAACCGTGCCATAGTTTGCAAAGAGTCTTCCACAATTTGGCTTCGAAGTGTTAATTCTTCAAATTTTTGCATATATTCAGCCACAGACATGCTGCCTTGTCTGAATGCATGCAACTGTTCCCTCATCTTTGGAAGATAGTTAAAAGGCATATATTTTTCTTTTAATTTATTCTTCATCTCATCCCATGTTATTATTAATGGTTGTCCCGTTCTTTGCCATCCATTCTCAACACCATACCACCATAATTTTGCCAATCCTGTTAACTTCATCTTGGCAAACCTCACCCTTGGATTATTGTCCATATCATACCAATCAAAGTATGACTCGATATCACGCAACCAATCTGAAAATATTGTGGGATTTACATTACCTTCAAAATCCGGGACATCTACCTTGACTTTCTTGGTGATATCTCCAGCTGTATCTTGTCCTTGATTTTGTAGGTTTTGATTAGTTTGACGTTGTTCTCCACCATTCCTATGAGGAGCTGGTAGTGGCTGGTTAATTATTGCAGCTGGTCTTTCGGAAATAACTTGGGCAGCTCTTTGTTGAGCTTGAAACATTCTCACCAATTCATCTATCCTGGCTTCAAATGCATCGAGCCTGTTATTTGTTGTGTTCATTCCATTAGTCAGTTGATGTAATTCAGTTTGCAATTCTGCAGTTGTTGTCTCATAACTTGCTTGCATCGCCTCAAACCTTGAATTCAGCTCAGCATTAGTCACCATTATTGCGGAACTTTAATCAATAACTTCAAGGATCTTGAAGCTTTGATACCAAATTGATGTAGGATAGATTTAGATAATCTGTTCTACTTTGAAATTTTCAGAAATTGAAGGTTTAAAATTGAAAATCCAGGGTTGATTTTACAAGAATCCAGATCTGGACAGGGGATTAAGGAAGGGAAAAAGGGAAAAAATTTCCAAGAGTCACACTTAAAAGGTCTAGGAGTTACAGTTAGGGTTGAATTGAGTCACACAATTCTTAGCAATAATGCAAGACTTGTTTTATTGAATCTGAAAACTGAATAATAATGGTTATAGGCCTAAGTATTTATAGAGTTGAAACTAATCCAAATCATCTTTGGATTAGGAATCCTACACTAGTACTGTAAATTAGTAAAACAAATTAATACTAACTAGGAAATACTAAAACCACTGAAACTCCTAAATAAATACTGCAGAAAATAACAAAAATAAATAAAAAAAACCAACTGTTCCAGCAATTCTGGAAATTACAGAAATACCCTTAGTCCTAATAAATCAGAATTCCTGCATTAATCAGACCTAATAAACTTCCTATTCAGCTTTCCCATCATCCCATATGTTGCAAACAAGTGCTTGAGCTTTTGAACTCTCTTTGGCACGACGTTTGTAAGCATGCTGCCATCGTGCTCTATCACTTCCACAATATATATGGAGTTTGTGTAAAAGAAAAGAAAAATAATTTCCTACCTGACATTAGTGTTGCTGAAAAATCCTTGACAAGATACGCTCTTTGCCTCTGGATGCTATATGCCAAATGCCAAATAGTATTTTTCAGCATTTTTTGTTGGTTGTGTTTCAGGCTGTTCTTGAGAAACAGAGCTACATGTTGATTGGGAGGCATGATATTGAGAAATTGATGCGACTTGATCCAGCGAGCTCACGTTTGCCAAACCCACTTGGTCAGTCAAACTCAGTGAGTGATGCATCAGATGCTGAAGCTGTTGAGATTGAATCAGAATTGAGCGAGTTATTCTTGAATTTGCGACCTATCAAGCAGGTAGTGTACATCTTCTATCAATTTGTTTTTCTAATTGCTAGGCTTTATGCATCTTTTTTCTCTCTTTTTTCCTGGAGTGGTGGAGCAGGGGCAGAAATCGCTAGCTTTCTGTTTCACTGAACTTATCAAAGATGTCCCTATATTATTGGGATTTCCATTGTTTCGTACTGGGATATATGCACTAGGGTTACACCTTAATTTTTACATATTGCAGGACAATCTAATTCGCGATGATAACAAACTAATTTTGCTGGCATCACTTAGCGATTCTTTGGAGTATGTTGCGGACTCAATTCAAAGGCAAGTTTATGAGATTCCATTAACTTATGCTGTATTGTTCTTTCTCTACCTTCATGGAATTGAATTCATAACTTCAGGAAAAAAAAAAAAAAAACATAATTCTTGCATTTTCAATTTTGTATGATTTATCAGATGTCCTTTGATCTTGTGGGATGATTTGAGCTTCCCATGTTGGTGCCAACTAGTTATTTTATTATTATTCCTCTTAGAAGTTTATAGGTACTATCTCCATTATGGGGTGGCCTTTCCCAATCAGCCTTTTGTGGTGAAGTTGCCTACTCTGGAATTGGGCTTGACAACTAGTTGGATTTAACTGTTCTGTAGTATACCTGAACCCTGACAATAAATGGATGTGACCCATGATCTTGTGTGATACCTCGTAATGGACAATGTTTTTGTGTCTAAGCTCTGAATAAAACTCTCTGGGCTTCACTACCCCTTCCAACTTTCGTGCTCAGGCTGCATCAGCCTCCCAACAATCCAGGCTTCATGTAATCTTTTTAAATTAAGATTTCTTTCCAAATTTCTTTGAGAGTTCAGGTGTAGCAACTTTGCACAGATTTATCCCTTCAAAACATGCTTGGAAAATATCACTACAATTTTATACATCCAAGATAATGATATCATCTAATGTGGCTTGTATATATTTTGATTTTATTGTACTGTTGTCACACACATATATATATTTTACGGCTATGAAAGAGCTGCATTGGGCAGGTGCATATTTGCCTTATGTCAATATGGAAGTTACTCATTATGCATTGTGACATTAAAAGCAGAGAATTTTCTTATGAAAATTGTCGAATAGCTTATTTGAAGCAAACACTTTGGCCTAACATGCAGGCTTGGGCAAACAACTCTAAGATCATCAAATCAAGTAGAGGTGAACGGCAAGAATCTGGCATCATTTGCAGATGACTATCGAAAACTGGCTATTGACTGCCTGAAGGTTTTGCGTGTAGAGATGCAGTTGGAGACCATTTTCCATTTGCAGGTTTGAGAAATGGGTACTAGATCAAATTCTTTGAATCAATTAACAGTGAGATCTTTCAGATTAATTGTGCATTGGAAATATCTTCAATAGGAAATGACGAACAGAGAGTACTTGGAGGACCAAGATGCAGAAGAGCCAGATGACTTCATTATTTCACTCACTGCACAGGTGGCAATCTTCATCTAGAGCTTTTGTGACAATTTATAGCAGATTTATTCTAGCACGAATAGAATATGGCCCCATACATAATTAGTAAGGTCTAGATTCTCCTTCAGGCCTTTATGAAGAGGATGCTATTTTTGAAAGTATCAGGTGCTAACTGAAATTTGTTCTGGCAAAAATGCATCACAAAAGGCCAATAATGGAAGATAAAGATTGGAATCCCTTTTGTTTGCTTTCTAGCATTTTTATCTAATCCTCTTGAGGACACATGCTGTAATTCTGAAAGCTTATGATATTTATTCTGTATTGTGCTTGTGGAATCAAATTTTGCTTGTTTCCAATCTATGCACCAGATAACACGTAGGGATGAGGAAATGGCACCTTTTGTTGCGGGAGCAAAGCGGAATTACATATTTGGTGGAATTTGTAGTATTGCAGCAAATGCATCCATCAAGGTTTGGATCCATACCTGCAAAATTTGGTTGGAGCATGAAGTTTATATTCAATTTTTTTTATTCAACACTTACCTTTTGAACTAATATTCAGAAACATAATGTCTTGTTAGGCTTTGGCGGACGTGAGATCAATTAACCTTTTCGGGGTTCAACAGATATGTCGAAATTCAATTGCATTGGAACAGGTAACTCACGCATCTTATACTCCTTCAGTCCACGGTCCCTGTGGTTGGGAGTTAATTCTGTAGTAGGAGAGTCCATAGTCCATTGCTTAAGTTGACTGATTGGTGGTTCAAATGCAACTTAATCAATTTTAATATGTAAACTTTTACAATCTTGTCATTACAGGCCCTTGCAGCTATTCCATCAATTGATAGTGAAGCTGTACAGCAAAGATTAGATCATGTCCGGACCTACTATGAACTATTAAATATGCCCTTTGAGGCAAGTCAGCTGAACTATAGTTTCTTTCCGTGTATAAACCTTTCTACTACTGCAAATACTAAGATCAATGTTATCTACAGGCCTTGCTTGCTTTTATCACTGACCACGAGCAGTTGTTTACAGCCACAGAGTGAGTTGTCATGACTTGTGTATTTATTTTAGTTGGAATGAAAATTAATATTTTATTAAATAACACATTTCTTGGTTTTACAGATACTCTAATCTGTTAAAGATCCAGGTCCCAGGAAGGGAAATTCCTCCAGATGCACATGATCGAGTATCAGACATCTTATCTCGTTAGCTTTTTTCTTATTTATTTTTGGGCGAGGATTGATTTATTTTGTAAAAATATAAGGGGTTCATCCTGGATGTGGTCCCAGCATGAATATGTAGGACTGATTCCATTTTCTAGACAGCTTGATAATTAGATGAAGCCGCCACTTCAATGGAAGTCAGCTGCCTAGCATGTGAAACATATGAATTTTTGCCGTATATTGTAGATGTAATGGTTTTTGCAATTCCCTCTGGTCATTTCTTGTGTTTCTTTCGGTTTTAGGTGCGGTTTGGTCAATGTTGATGAGAGAGAATTTTCAGATGTAAACTTGCTGCTATTCGTTGTAAATCATTCGTTAATATTCATGCTAAAAGAGTTGCAGTTTCTTCCAGGACTCGATTTTTGCTGTTTAAATTATATTTGGTTTGGTCAATTTGTAAAACTAATCAAAATCATATCCAAACAAATGCTAAAGAGTATCCAAACCAAAACTTTTTGCCAATTGGAACTAATATTATTTCAAAATTTTGTGGACAAATGTTCTTATGAGGAATTTCATTGAAGTGACCTATTGATAGATGTCTATGATTATGTTCTCATGTCTCTTTCAGTCTTGACTTGGGTGGCTGTTTTAGTCTTTAAACACTTTGCTGCTGCCTCAACTGTTTTGAATATATTTCCAGCATATAAATGTCTCTACGGCATTGCTTTCTGTGTCTTTTAATTTGAGTGGCCTCACTACAGGTATGTGTTTTTTAGATTAAATGTATGGCTCATGCCCTATTTCCACTTATTATTAGACTTTTGATGCCTTTCAATTCCTCCATGCAATTCTCTGCCTGCATCATTCTGTGTCTAATTCATGACATTCTTATCGCTCTAATCTCTAATTCTATTCTAAAATCCTAAAAGAAATTATAAAACCTTTAATAAATCCTCGTGATGAAGCAAATGAAAAAGGCTCATGATCCATAATTTCCAACATACTCTTTTAATGCCCATGAAGACTGTTTCAGTCATGACTATTGGAGGGGTACAAGGTACTCTATTCTACAGCCAATTTTATCTATTTTAGAATAGGACGTAAGGTTACAATCATAAGAACATATGCTATTTTGACATTTACATATTATGTTATGTTTGGTTCGTGAAATAAAATGCATAAAAAATAAAATAGGATAGGAATAAAATAATTATTCTAATTTTTTAATTTGGTTCATCGTATAGAATAACCATTCAGTTCACATAAATGATCATAATATTCTTATAAATTAATTTCACTATTAATATTAAAATTAAATATAATTTTACCAAATTTTATTCAAGAAATAATTTAAATGCATAATAAATAAAATTTTTATTTGCATTAAAATTTAAAAAATAAAAATAAAAATCTAAATATACAAAAAAAGGCAATAGTAGTGAATTTGGACTTACTAATATTTTTTAAGGATAAGAATTTAAATACTTTATTTTATACCTTAAAGAATACTAATTCTTTAATTTTTTGTAGAACATGTATTTTATAAAAAATTATGGAATTGCTATTCTATAAAATTAGTATTTTTTATTTTAAATTTGAACTAAAATTTAAAATAACTATTTCACATAGAATAATTATTTTATTTTTTAACTATTCTATAAACCGAACATGTCTTAAGGTGGAAGTTAAACAGTAAGGTATTCCCTCCAAAAGAATTATTCATTCTTAGACATGGGGAATGATGCTTAACAGAGATCTCATATATTTTCTTCCACTACAGATTTTATCTTTGGTAGCATTATTAGGGTATTAAACATTTTAGTTGATGCAAATCATTGTAAAGGTAAATGACTAAAAGATGTTTTTAATTGATGTTATTAGTTGTGATATTCTATTCTAACTTGTAACTTTTTCTGGTCAGAATGTAATTTGTGGATCACAAAATGGAACATTATTATTGTATTCATGGGGTTTTTTCAAGGATTGCAGGGATTATCATTGATCAAGTATGCATATTAGAGAGTTAAAAAGAACATTAGACAACCTTTCTGTTTTAGCTTGACGAAGACGGGGTCATTGCTGGATCTGGGAATGGACTCATCGGGTAGGCATTCTTATATTCCAAATTCTTGGATCATATTCCTTTTACTATTTTCCTCTAATTCTTTTCTTAATTCTTTTCCCTCACTGGTATGCATATTACCCAACAGAATCATCCAACCACTTGCAGATCATTCCGAGTATCCCATTGAGCTCCTTGCTACTTTATCTCGTTCCTTACGAGGAATACATATCAACCATATTTGCTTGTAACAGAAAATTTTGTGATTTGTCATATGCCATGGTTGATTTTTACCTTGTGGTTCTGGTTGTGCACTAGTCAGTGCTGGATAGGTATGAAAAAACAGAATAAGAATAGGAAAGAAGACAATGAACAAAGCACACTAAACTTGCTGGGAAATACCACTAATTTTTTCATTTTTATTACTTGTATATATAATACAAAAGTTACAAAAAATTTTCAACTAATCCCTTGATTTAAGGAGCTTGATAGCTACCTAACTTAAGCTCCACCATACTTCTTCAAGTAATCTCTACCTAACTCATCTAGAAACTTACATATAACAAACATAAAATAAAATAAAATAAAATAAAATCAACTTTGTTAAATTGAGAGCCCTTAGCATCACAGCTATTGTCATCACTCCTCCTTGATGCAAGAGCTGTTACAAACTCCAAGCTTCTCCCTTAGCACTTCAAACCTTAATTTGTGCAATTCTTTTGTGAAAATATATGCTAATTGATCCTTAGCATCACTGTGCATTAGCTGAATCTCCTCTTCCCTTTCCACTTCTCTAATGGCATGGAATTTGATCTTAATATGCTTAGTCTTTCCATGAAATACAGGATTCTTCATCATGGCAATAGTTGACTTGTTGTCACATAAAATAATTGTTGCCTTGGATTGCTTGAAAATAAGATCTTCAAGAATTTTCCTGATCCACAGAGCTTGGTTGACATCAATGGAGGTAGCAATGTACTCCACTTCTGTTGTTGATTAAGCAACACTACCTTGCTTCCTTAAACTCCAGCAAAACATACTAGAACTAAATGTGAAACAATAGTCTAAGGTACGCCATCCTACCTAATCACTATCAACAAAGCTAACAAGATTGAGGGCAATGGACTTCTTGTAGAATATCCTAAGATTAATGGTACTCTGAATGTACCTTACGACTTTCTTAGCAGCTTTGAAATGCAACTCAACAGGTTTCACATAGAAACAACACACTTGTAGCAAACATGATATCTGGTATGGTTCCACATAGAAACAACAAACACCCAGCCAAGCTTTTATAAATAGAGGCATCAACAAGATTAAGACCATTTTCGTTCTTCATTTTTTCTCCTTGAATTACAAGTGAACTCATTAACCTACAATTTTTCATTTCAAATTTCTTGAAAATTTCACTAGCATACTTCTTTTGAGAGATGAAAATTCCTTTTGAAGCTTGGTAATCTCCATACCCAGAAAGTAAGACATATTTCCAAGATCATTCATTTCAAAAACATTTTTCATTTGCTTTCTGAATTCCTTCACAGAATTGGTATTGCTACCAATCACCAAAATGTCATCTATATAAATAGAGACAATTAAAGTCTCTTGATTAACATGCTTCACATATAGAGTTGCCTCATTGCAACTTCTCCTAAATTCTAGCTTCAAAAAATAGTCATCAATTCTGGAACACCAGATTGTTGGAGCCTGCTTCAAGCCATATAATGCCTTCTTAATAAAAACACCTTCTCAAGTTCATTTTTCCTAGTAAACCCTTCTGGTTGCTCAATGTAAATTTCTTCCTTCAAAACTCCATTTGATTTGACATCCAATTGAAACACTCATTACTTAATGAGGTCAATCTGTTAATGGTTAAGGGAAAAGTAAGATCAAACTTCTTTATCACTCAATCACTAAGACTAGTCGGAAATTGAACTAAGAAAAATAAGAAAGAAGAAAAACAAACTCACAGCTTGAAGGATGATGCACCATCCAAGTCAGTCATCTCATCGTTCATTCTCAACCTTAGTGAGATGAGATTGCAAGAAGCAATCTAATTGTGTCAAATCTTGGCATAGGTGCAAATGTGCTAGTAAAATCTATTCCAAATTGTTAAGCATACCCTTTCACAACTAATATGGCTTTATATTTGTTGATGGAGCCATCAACATTGTGCTTATGCTTGAATACCCATTTTACACTAATTACATTTTTGTTATAAGGCTTGTTAATAAGTATCCAAGTTTCATTCTTGCAAATCTTCTCAGCTCCTCCTTCATAGCTACTCTTCATTCAGGAAACTTCAAGGCTATGTCAACATCTTCACATTCAAACAAAGCCACATTACACTTGCTGTAAATGTCTTGAACTATTCTTATCCCTCTGACAGCTTCCTCATCATCTGAATCTTCATCTTCTGAAATTGCATCTTATTCTTGGGGTATGTTTCCAAGATTGGAAACCTGAGTAAAAGCACTTGGCTCCCCTTAATCCCAATTCCAAGCACTAGGTTCATCTATGTTCACACTTTTACTAACATTTACTTGTTGAGTTATAGGAATCAAGATTCTATAACCCTTGGAAGCACTATTGTACGCCACAAGTATTCCAACTTCAGCTCTTTTGTCAAGCGTGCCTCTTTTGGCTTGAGGAACAAAATAATAACAACGACTACCAAAGATTTTGAGGTGTGCAACAGATGGTTTAACTCTAAACCAAGCCTCATAAGGAGTTTTTCCACCTAGAGCTTTATTAGGTAACCTGTTCTACAAATAAATTGTTGTATTTGTAACTTCTGCCCATAGTTGCTTTGGTAATCCTTTCTTAAATAACAAACACCTAGACATATCCATGATTGACCTATTCCTCCTTTCACTCACACCATTTCACTGAGGTATGTAAGTGACTGTTAGTTGATGATGAATGCCAAATTTTTGAAAAAAAACTTCAAATTCATTGGATGTGAATTTTGTGCCATTATCAGACCTTAGAGTCTTGTCAAATGTGCACTTTGATTTTCTAGATGCTTTGGACTTCTAGAATATGCTTAACACCTCATATTTCTATTTAAGAAATTAAATCCAACAGAATTTGGTGAAGTCATCAATGAATAAAAGAAAATACTTGCTTCCATTATATGAGGCACTCATAGGCCAACAAACATCTGTGTGAACCAATTGTAACTTTTTAGTTGCTCTCCATGCTTGATTAACAAGAGGTTGTGTCTGATTTGGCTTTCCAAATTGACATAATCATAAATACCAGCATAAGCATGAATAAAAGTCATATCATTCGCCATGCTTTTACTTTGAAAATGCTCCACAGAAGTATAGCCGGTATGACCAAACCTTTTATGCCACAGAATGCTCCATCTTCTACTGTGGTAAAGGCTTGAATTTTGGTTTGGTTTCATTCTAAAGAAAAACTTTTATTTCTCATATTAATAGAGAAAAGTTCAATACTAGCTTATTCAATAATTTCATATATTTTTTTTTCAAAGATCAAATTATAATTCCTGTCAAGCAACTGACAAATACTTTACAAATTATATGTGATTTTAGGCACAAGTAAAACATCAGTATTCAACTTTGTACCTAAGAGAGTTTGCACCAACATTGCACTCTCTCCTTTAACATCAACTAGCATACCATCTCCATTCCTCACTTTGGAACAATAATTCTTGTCCAAAGTCTTGAAACTCTGTGATCTTGAAGTCATGTGGTGTGTACATCCATTGTTAATGAACCATTCATCTAGATTTTGAGCTGTAACTGAACAATCTTTAACAACAATAGTAGCAAACAACTTCTCTTCTTGATTCTAAGTGCCTTCATTGATTTGAACTGGTTGTGCTAGAGGTTGTTGATTTTGATTAGTTGGACAGAACCTCTCAATATGTCCAAACTGTTTACAAGTCCTGCATTAAACTTCAGGCCTTCTCCAGCAATAGTTCTCACTGTTATTAGTTTTTGTATAGTGAGGACATGACAGATACTTCCCTCTCCTCCTTCTTTGGTTTCCCTTGATCTTTCTTCTCCTTGCCCTTCTTTCCATTTGAATTCTTCTTCCCACTAGACTCAGCTTGTGACTTAAAGTTTTGAGAAGCTAAAAGAGCCCTTCTGTTATCTTTTCCTCCTCCCTAAATGCTTTTCTTTGCTCAATAGCTTATAGAGCATTTACAAGCACAATAAGTGTGAGCAAGTATCTTCAAGAGAAGAAATATTTGGCTCAAGCCTCTCTGGCAGAAACACTATAACTTTCTCTACAATTTTGTGTTAAATTTTTGAAGAAATATTTAGTCATTTTTCATAAATTTAATAGAAAAAATACAAAAACTAGACGGAAGGCTTAAATAATTTAACGGAATCAAAATTAAGGGATTAGTAAGTTAATTTTTTAAAAAGTAAGAATGAGTTAATTAATTAGATCAAATTTTAGAAATTAAATAGTGATTTACCCATACTTAATTTTCAAACATTGGATGACTTTCTTTCCAATGGAAAAAAAAAGCGTTAAATAGCTTGACAGAATATAATTAAATATTTTAAAAATAAATTATTATTTTATCTTTAAAATTTTACCTAATTAGCCAACTTATTTCTATGTATTAATAAATTAATTAATGTTATGATATATTATAAGATTTGATTGATATCTTCATATACATGAATATTTTAGTTTCCATATTAGTATTGATTGTATTTTCCTTATTAGAAAAATTTCATATTTTTTTCTCTTCTGTATTCTATATAAAGGACCTAATACTATTGAATGAAAAATCTAGAAAAACTATTCTCTTCTTTATATTCGTTATTTTTGTTTTTCTCCATTATATTTATAATACGTTATCAGTACGAATTTGTTCTATCATTTTTTTCCTAAGGTAGTTTTTTTCTCATCTCGAATGACATATGAATCATATATATTCTTAAATAGATATATACTTATGGCTTAATATACATATATGTTCGAGATATATTTATTTGATTATATCAATGAAATTAAATATATATTTTTTATGCCTTTTTGATGTGGGCATTGTGAACAGTTTTCCTTTTATTTCTATTTCCTGTTGAATTGAGTTTGAATATTGATTATAAACATAAAATCGTTTTGGTTTTACAAGTTTGATATTATTAAGTTTTATTTATTTTAATATAAAACAAGCATATTTATATGTCATATATTATAATATATATATATATATATATATATATATATATATATATATATATATATATATATATATATATATATATATATATATATATATATATATATATATATATATATATAATGAGTATATTTACTATATATTATCATTTTTTTTACAACGATTTATAATTTCTTTTATAAAGATATTATTTGATATTAATCAAATTCTAGTTCCTGAAAAACTAGCACTATATTTTAAATTATAGTTTCTAAAAAAATTAGTATTATTTATAGTTCCTGAAGAACTAATTAAATAAATAACTAAGTTATGAATTCTTGAAAAACTAATAATAATTACAGTTTCTGAAAAACTAGTATTCTCTATAGTTTCTGAAGAACTAATATTCTATATAGTTATTGAAGAACTAATCAAAATAAATAAATATAAATTCCTGAAGAAAATTGTATCTTACATTTCTGAAAAATTAAGTATCCTAAATTGTTGAGAAATTAGTATCCTAATTTGTTAAATGATTGATATCCTAGATTTTTGAAAAACTAAATAAATTGTTTATATTTTGGAAGACTGATTTAATTATGGTGTTCTAAATTTTATGGACTAGAATCTTATTCTAAATTATTGTTTTATTGGCATCATGATATATTTTTCACATTATTTGGCAAGCTATAATTTCTATATGCTTTAGGATGTTTATTATTCACAGCACAAATATTTTATGCCTCGTCTTAAATTACTTAATTTGTTGTCTAATTCCCTATATTCATTGAATCGTTCAAATATTTTGGATTTGAAATTCCTACAAGTCCAAGAACATGGACTGTAAATTTATAACACGTTATCATGGTGAACCTTATATTGTTATCATTTCTTCTTTAGGAATTTTTTTTTATTATCATTTGTGTGTGACAAAATATGGTTTATTAATTCTGTTTGGGTTCCATTTAGCATGTGTAGCATTATTAATTTAATATTATAATTAGCCTCACCTTTGTAAAAGTCAATAGCAATTTGATGAAATTTTTATTTCAAGCCATATTTATTTTCTTCTAGCAATTGTATTATCTTGAGAATGGTACTAGAATTGAATAATGGGTGCAAGTATACTTTAGATTAATAGTTTGTTTATCTTGAGAAGGCTAATGTCAGATGAGTAGTAATGATCCAAAGAATCCAAATAAGATATAACATATGAATTACCTATAATACATTGTGTTGGTGAGATTATTAAATTTATAAGTAAATTGTTGGGACACTTGCACATATGTAAATTGTATGTATTAGCACTGTCTGATTGCTATAAAGAGAAATTTAATTTGCTTAAAATTTTGATATCACAAACGGTGTGAATGACATCAATTAAAGTTTGGTTGATATTTTAATATGCTCTTGAATTCAATAAAAATAATTTTTGACGTGGGTTATTGATAATGAAATGCATTTAGATGCTAGTGAGAGCAAAAGTTATGACCTGCTTAGACCTCATTTAAGTGAGGATTAAAGACTGAATATCTTATTGTTAAAAATTCTTGTGTTCTCTAAAAGAGTCTTAAAGATCGATATAATCATTTGAAAGTTATGGTCCTACCATTAACTTAATATGATTGGCTAAACATGTGCTTAAAAGATTTTAAGTTTGTTTCATAATACAATTCAATCATGATTATAATCACTTCACAGCTGAAATTGTGTGTTGATAAAATTATCGAATATGATATGTTAGGGAATACATATACTACTCTTTATACCTCTAACATGCTCCTGCAACAGCAGTATAAAAAGTAAAAATTTATAAATATTGTTTGTTTTTTAGTAGTTGCAAAGAATAATTGCTAATGAGAAATCATCAAACAATGCCCATTAGTACAATTGCATTCCTTGAAGTGAATGATATAAATTATTTGGTAGATCATGATAACTTTTAAAGAATAGCAACTCATATAAAGGAAAAAACTTAATGTAAACTCCTTGAAGGAGTAATTTGTAAGGATTTTACAAGTTGTGCATTATAATGAGTTATTTCTTTATTGTTTTATCCCCAGTATATATGTATAATATATTGTGTTGAACCTGCAGTTCAAGCATTGAACTTATAATTCAATAATTAAACCTTGAATGTTTGGCATAAATGCCATTGTGTATATCATATATACTCTCCCTTAAAACTTGCACAAGGATATGAGCCGCAAATTTTGTGACATGAATATATTCATATCACTATCTCAATGTGCGACAATGGGTCCACAAAAAGACTAATAATTTATTTTGATGAGGCACATTTTTCAATATTAGGCGAAGGAAAAGTATCTACAGTGCTAAAGAATGTCGATAAATTTATTGGAAAGAAAACCCTTTGAATAATTTTGATTCATGTACAAGTTAGAGTGAACTAGAAGTTCACAAAATAATATAGTTGTAACAAATTGCAATTTAACTGCCAAATACATTTATAAATATTAAAAGGGTGACAAAGTCTCATATCACAGCTTCTAATACCCAGCAAGGGTTGTGGTTACAATTGTAAATAGAAAATTATTCAATCTCACTACACGTCAGAAATGTGGATGGTAAATTGGAACTAAAGATAAAAATCCGTGGAAAAAAAAATCGGCGTTACTCATACAATCTCCTGAAGAGAAACCTCTTGAAGAGGAAAATCTCTGTCAAGAGAGCTATAGCCAATTATGAGATACAGACCGAGATAACAGAATAATTACATCCTCCAAATATAGTTTATGGAGTTGATGATCATATAAATGAAAACTATGATATCTCAATTATTTTTGTGGTATAAGAGAAAGAGTTGATAGAAATTTAATTATCATCGATGATGAATTTACCTTAATAGTAGCTTTTGCTGTTTTAAGAGAAAATCTGGATCCAGAATCTATAAGTATAACTAAATATTAGCATAAACATTATTGATCGTCATGGAAAGAGACAATTAAATCAGAGGTAGACTAGTTCTATCATTAACTATGAGAAAAATAATTCTCTTATTATGAAAATGATCATGTTTCGATATTTAATTAGTATGGCAGTTAAAGAAAAGCTTATCATACGCCTTATGAAAATAATATTTATATGAGAGTTCCAGAAAGACTAAAGATATTAGAAATGAATGCACATTAAATATGTGACATATATTTCATCAAATGCAAAAATCCATATATGGATTAAAGTAATATGGACATGTGGTATAATTGTTTAAGTACATTTTTATTGAAAGAAGGATTTGTGAATAATATATTATGTCCATTTGTATTCATAAAAGACCATAAAATGATAAATGTTATTGCAGTATATATTGATGATTTAAATATTATTGTGACTCCTAACGAACTCAAAGAAGTTTGCTTCTATTTGAAGAGTGAGTTCGAGATGAAAAATTTAAAGAAAATGAAATTTTGTATCGACATGCAGACCTATTATCAAGGAATCCTAATATATCAGTCTACTTATATGGAAAATGTATTTAAGTAATTTTGTATAGATAAATCTTTTTTCTTAAATATACTAGTTGTGGTTCTCTTACCTGAAGTGAAGAGATACCCTTTAAGACTTAAATAAGATAACAAAGAGCTATTTTATCTTGAAGTACTATATATAAGTACTATAGGGGCACTCATGTATCTTGCAAATTGCATTAGGCCTAAAATTACATTTGTAAGAAAAAAATTCATAGTTAGGTATAGCTCTGCACCTACTAAAAGATGTTAGAGTGGTGTAAAAAGTTATTTTCAATATATTATTAATATTATGATCATATTTTGATTCATATTTGAAATTGGTCTATATGCGAATATTAATTTTTTGTTTGATCTCCAAAATGGTAGATTTTAGACTGATTATGTATTCACTTATGGTGCTATTGGAATTTTATAAAGGTTTTTATAGTTCTGAAGTATCTCACAAAAGATACTTCCATTATGTTTTGAAAATAATGCAATTTGCATTATACAAAATAAAGGTGGGTATATCAAGAATGATGAAGTAAACATATAAATTTCACCCAAATTCCAATATATACATTCGCTCTAGAAGAGATATCTACCAAACTCGCTCGAGTGATAACCTAATAGACTTATGTACTAAGTCTTTATTTAATGTGGTATTTAAACGACATTGTTTCATCAATTAATATATGCCGTGTTAAAATTTGTCTTTATCAGAGGGTGCGAATTAGTATATACTTGCATTCTTTTTCCTTAGTCAAGTTTTTGTCCCACAGAATTTTCTTGGACAAAGGTTTTAATTAGGCAGTCTGTGCAATGACAAAATAGTACATGAAATGTACTTTTTCTTAGCTATATTTTTTTCTACTGGGTTTTTCTAGCAAAGTTTTTAACGAGACATATTCATGGCTCAAGTAATATTTTAAGAAAATACTATAAATAAATTATTATATATGGATATTACTTAAATATTATTAAGTATACGATTTGACAACTTGACAGATTTGTTTACTAATGCACTCCTTATAACCACATTTGAGAAGTTAATGAATATAATTGGTATGCATCGACTAAGAGATCTTTGTTAAAAATTATGTTCTTATAAGGGGGAGATTTTTATGTACTAAACTCTTTTTCTCTTAGCCTAGATTTTGTCCCATTGGATTTTTCAAGTAAGATTTTTAATGAGGTAGTATTATGATGCAAGTTCTATAAGAATAGTGTACTTTTTTTTCCTTCATTTAGATTTTTTCCCACAAATTTTTTTTAGTTAGGTTTTAACGAAATATATTCCTTGTAAAAAGCATTAAGGAGGAGTATTATAATATATTATAGGACTTGATTGATATTTTTTCATATACATGAATACTCTAGTTTCCATATTAGTATTAATTGTATTTTCCTTATTAGAAAAATTTCTTTTTTTTTCTCTTCTGTGTTCTATATAAAAGGCCTAATACTATTAAATGAAAAATCTAGAAAAACTATTCTCTCATTTATATTCTTTATTCTCGTTTTTCTCCATTATATTTGTAACAATTAAAAAAATTTCTCAATTTTTGGTTCTATTTGTGTATTTAATGATTTTTATTATAAATATAATGGAGAAGAACAAGAACAAAGAATATAGAAAAGAAAATAGTTTTTCTCGTTTCCATTTAATAGTATTAGGCCCTTTATATAGAGTACAGAAAAGAAATAAATAGGAAACTTTTCTAATAAGAAAAATACAATCAATACTAATATGGAAACTAGAATATTTATATATATGGAAAGATATCAATCAAATCCTATAATATATCACAACACTCCCCCTTTGATGTCTTTTATAAAGAATATGTCTCGTCAAAACCTTACTAAGGAAAAATCCTGTCAGAAAAAATCTTAGTAAAAGAAAAAGAGTACATTATTCTTGTAGTGATTTGTGCCATAACACTGCCTCGTTAAAAACCTTGCCAGAAAAACTCAATGAGACAAAACCTAAGCTAAGGAAAAAAGAGTGCAGTGTACCAAAGTCTCTCCCTTATGAAAACATGATTTCTATCAAATATCTCTTAATCGGCGCATGCCAATTTTGTTGATTAACTTTTCAAATGTGGTTGTAGGGAGTGCCTTTGTAAATAAATATTTCAAGTTGTCAAATCGTATATTTAATAATGTTTAAGTAATATCCACATGTAATAATTTATTTATAGTACTCTTTTAGGATATTACTTACGCTATAAATATGTCTCGTTAAAAATCTTACTAGAAAACCCAATGAGAAAAAATATAGTTAAGGAAAAGAGTATATTTCATGCACTATTTTGTTATTGCATATATTGCCTCATTAAAACTTTTGTTCAAGAAAATCCTGTAGGATAAAAACTTCACTAAGGAAAAATAGTATAATCATATACTAATTTGCTCCCTCTTGATGAGGACAGATTTTAATACGTCATATATTAATTAATAAAATAATGTCATTTAAATATCACATTAGGTAAAGACTTAGTACATAAGTCTGTTAGGTCGTCACTCAAGTGAATTTGGTGGATATCTTTTTTGGAGCTTATATATATACAAGAATTTGGGTGAAATTATGTCTATTTCGTTAAACCACCTTTAATTTATGCAATGCAAATTGCATTATTTTTAAAATACAATGGGAGTATCTTTTAGTGAGGTACTTCAGGACCATAAAAATCTTTATAAAATTACAGTATCACCATAAATGAATATATAGCAAGTCTAAGATTTATCATCATGGAGACTAAGGAAATAACCAATATTTGTATATAGACCAATTTCAAATATGAATCATAATATTAATAGTATATTGAAGATAACTTTTTACACCACTCTAATATCTCTTAGTAGGTGCAAAACTATACCTAACTATGAATTTTTCTTACAAATGCAATTTTCAGGCTTGATGTAATTTGCAATATACATGAGTGCCCCTATAGCACTTATATATAGTACTTCAAGACTAAATAGTTATTTTTTATCTTATTTAAGTTTAAAAGGGTATCTCTTCATTTCAGGTGAGAGGACTACCGCTGGTATGTTTAAGGGAAAAAATTTATCCATACAAAGTTGCTTAAATACTTTTTCCACATAAATAGACTGGTGTATTATGACTCATTGATAATTGATCTATAGGCGATACAAAATTTCATTAAATTTTTCATTTCAAACTCACTTTTCAAATAAATACATACTTTTTTGAGTTCTTTGGGAGTCACACTGATATTTAAATCATCAATATATACTACAACAATAACATCTATCATTCTATGGTCTTTTATAAATACAAATGGATATGGTGTATTATTCACATATCTTTCTTTCAATAAGAATTTACTCAAACAATTACACTGCATGTCCATATTGCTTTAATCCATACAAGGATTTTTGCAATTTGATGAAATACATGTCACTTGTTTAATGTATATTCATTTATAATATTTCTAGTCCTTTTGGGACTCTCATATAAATATCATTTTCATAAGGCACATATCAAGCCTTTCTTTAACTGCCATACTAATTGAATAACGGAACATGATCATTTCCATAATAAGAGAATTATTTTTTTTTCTCATAGTTATTAATAGAACAAGTGTAGCTCTACTTTAATTGCCTCTTTCCATGATAATTAATCATGTTTATACTACTATTCAGTTATACTTATAGATTCTGAATCAAGATTTTCTCTTGAAACAACAAGAGCTACTATTGAGGCAAATTCATTGTCGATGATAATTAAATTTCTATCAACTCTTTCTCTTATATCACAAAAATAATTGAGATCTCATAATTTTCATTTTTATGATCATCAACTCCAGAAGCCATATCTGGAGGATCTAATTGTTCCGTTATCTCAGTCTATATCTCATCATTGGCTATAGTTCTTTGACTGAGATCTTCCCTTCCAGGAGGTTTCTCTTCAAGCAATTTTATGAGTGACGCTGCTTTTTTGTTCCGCGGATTTTTTTCTTTATTTTCAATTTACTATCCACACTTTTAGCGTGTAATGAGATTGATTGATTTTCTATTTGTAATTTAAATCACAACCCTTACTAGGGTATTAGTAGCTGTAATATAAAACTTTATCACTCTTTTAGTATCTATAAATGTATTTGGTAATTAAGTTGCAATTTGTTGCAACTATGTTATTTTGTGAACTTTTGATTCACTCTAACTTATACATAGATCAAAATTATTTAAAGAGTTTTCCTTCTAATAAATTTCTCGACATTTTTTAGCACAGCAGGTGCTTTTTTTTCCCTTAATGTCGAGAAATGTGTCTTATCAAAATAAATTTTTTGTCTTTTTTATGGACTCATTGTCGCACATTGAGATAGTGATATCAATATATTCATAGCACAATTAAAAATTTGTGACTCATGTTCTTGTACAAGTTTCAAAAGAGAGTATATATGAATACATAATGACATTCATGCTAAACTTTCAAGGTTTAATTATTGAACTATAAGTTCAATACAATATATTGTGTATGTATATGGGGGATAAAACAATAATGAAATAACTCATTATAATACACAGCTTATAAAATTCTTATAAATTACTCATTTAAGGAGTTTACATAAAATCATCAATATTGAGTTTTGTCCTCAATATGAATTGTTACTCTTTCAGAGTTCTCATGATCTACCAAATAATTTATATTATTCACTTCAGGGAATGCAGTTGTACTAGTGGGCATTGTTTGATAATTTCTCATCAGTAATTATTCTTTTAGAATTCTTATGATTTACCAAATGACTTGTAGTATTCATTTCAAGGAATGCAGTTGTACTAGTGGGTATTGTTTGGTGATTTCTCATTAGCAATTATTTTTTGCAACCACTAGAAGACAAAAAATATTTGTAAATTTTCACTTTTTATACTGCTACTATAGGAGCATGTAACTTTATTATCTCACAATTTCAACTGTGAAATAATTTTAAACATTGTTAAATTATATTCTAAAATAGACTTCAAGTTTTGTAGGCGTCGATTTAGCCAATCATATTGAGCTTGTGGTAGTACCACGTCTTTCAAGTGATCATATCGATTTTTAAAGCTTTTCTAGATAATATAATCTTAAATAGTGAGATATTCATCCATTAGACCCCTTTTATATATAGTATAAATATGATCAAATTCTTTGTATTGGAAATAAAACAAAAATATTAAATTGATTTTTTTAAAAATCTAGAACTCAATCGATTTTGAGAAAAAATGAAGAAATTTGAATTAATTTCATGTAAAAACTCCAATAATTTATAAATCAATCCAACCATTTACAATAAATTAATGTTTATAATGAAATAATAAATTTTCAATTATTTCAAATTTCATACTAAAACCAAACACATAAACAATATGAATTTTATACTCAAAAGTCAAAAAAAGGCAATTATTATAAAATATATTTGCATCAAGCCAAGTTGAGAACAAATTAGCCATTAATTATAAGGCAAAACAATCTTTATTCTAGAACTCTAGTTAAAAATAAAAAAAAAATAATATGTAATAATACAAGCAAATTATACTTGCTAATCAGAGAAACCAATATATATATACAACATATTTATCATAGCATATTTATAATTCTACTAAGAAATTTAGAACATAAATACCTTGAGTATAAATGAAGACATCTCTTGAGTAAATTTGAGCTAATTATTAATTTAATGAGATTTTTGAAACTCTAAATATATTAATTGGTCAAAAATTAGTAAATTACATAGATTCAGATCTTCAAAATATAAGGTATACACTATAACCATTTTATACTTCTAGTATAAGCAGAGTTTACTATATAATATATAAACTAAATTTTTCATAATCAATCATCTCAATCATGCCCAACAAAAATGCAAAAGAAAAACACAAATTTTCTATTTATATGTCACATATATAATAATGTTCATTTATTAAAATAGAATCATCAGGAGTATATATATAATTTATTAACCAATTAAATATTTTAAATATCTGTTGTAATTTGTAATCCATTGAAATTGTTAAAAGAAGATAAAATATGGTAAACAAGAAGTTCATTCTACAAAAATTAACTAGAGTATCAAACCTGTTAAATAGTTCTCAGACAAATGAAAAATCTTTAGCTGTATTAAATTTTCAATACTCAAAAGAGTGACACCAATTAATTCAGATCTTGTTAGGTTTAATTTCATATTCAACAAAATCAAAATTAATAGGCAATATACCACATTGGTTTGTTGCTCTCAATTTCACATCAACAAATTGTACTACCACGAGAACACGGCATGAAAATCTCATAAAATAAATAATTAATTAAGACTAATTCAAAAATTTCAGTATTTAGTATCCATAATAAATAATTCTTACTCGTGATGTCGAGAGCCATTTATTAACATTATCTAATATAAGATCATAATAAAATCAGTCTTTTAAAAACTTGTAGACAATGTATTTAGTTTTTCAGGAACATTAAATAATTCTTTAATAAATTTATATTTGTTTATTTTGATTAGTTTTTCATGAACTATATAAAATATTAGTTTTTCAGGAACTGTATAAAATATCAATTTTTCAGGAATTATAGAAAATATCAGTTCTTTAGGAACTATATAAAATATCAGTTTTTCATGAACTATAATTATTATTAGTTCTTTAGGAACTACAAATAATACTAATTGTTTAGGAACTAATATTTAAAATATAATACTAGTTTTTCAGGAACTAAAATTTAATTAATTAATCATTTAATAGTATATCAAATCTTTATAAATCTAAAAAAAAAACGATTTGAGGTAAATGATTGTAAGAGAGAAAAAAAAATGATTTCTTCATATTAATTAGTCTAATATGTTCAACCGATTTCTTAAAAAAAAAATAATTTAGTTTTTTTTTCTTAAAAAAAATATATTTGATACATAAATATTAATAATAATAGTAATTAATTAGATAAAAATTATTTATCATAAATCTTGAATTTTATTTATTCAAATTTTTCGCCTTAGCTGAATTGTAACAAATCACAAATTATCCAAAATTATAAACAATATTATAAAACGATTCGTGCTGATAACGTGTTATAAATATAATAGAGAAAAATAAGAATAAAGAATATAGAGAAAAAAATAATTTTTCTCATTTCCATTTAATAGTATTAGGCCATTTATATAGAGTACAAAAGAGAAATAAATATGAAATTTTTCTAATAAAAAAAATACAATCAATACTAATATGAAAAATAAAATATTCATGTATATATAAAGATATCAATTAAATCTTATAATATATTATAACAATTTTATTTATTTTTTATATTTTTTCCTAAAAAATTAAAAATAAAAGAAAATAATTATTTAATACCTAAAATACCCCTCTCTGTCTCTCTCCACCCTCTTCACTCTCCTCTCCTTTCCTTCTTCACATCTTCAATTTCTACTTTCCCAATAGAACCACCATCAAGCTCATATTGACCCACCATCGGCCGAAGTTGCTATTGTGGCTGCTGCTCTCAATTGAACCACCATTAAGCTCAGGTCGGCCTCCTTCTCCGGCTCCTTGCAAGCTCAGATCGGTGTGTCATCTCGCGAGTTTCAGATTCTGCCTGCTATGATTCCCATCATCAAGCTTGGGTCGACAACCTGCACTTCCATCGCCGACTAGAGCCGCTGCCGCTGCACTTCTATCACCGACTACATCGAAAGAAGGCTGAGAATTCTGACCATCTTCGAAGTTTGTGTTCTGTGTTTATTGCTTTTGATAATGGGTTATTGGGTACCAATTAATTTAATTTCAATTTAAAATAATTAAGAGATTTGTGAATTTGTTAATAAAATTGATTGATTGGTAAAAAATTCTATTCAATTCCTATTTGGTTTGCGGGAAAGTGAAGGAAAATAATTTTTTTTTTTGTTTTTAAGGATGTTTTAGTCATTTCATATGAAATTTAATGAAAAATATAAAAAATAGGCAAAATAATTAAAGTGATGAAAATTAAGGGATTTTTTAGTTAATTTTTCAAAATATATGGATGAATTAACTAATAAGATTAACTCTCACGAAGAAATAGTAATTTACGTATATATCAATTACATTACATGCCCAAGTTACGAATCTAATTTTAGATTCAATTGGACAAATTTGCAAACTTTTTTACCTTTTTTTTTTTTTTTTTAAATTTTGAATCCCCTATTGAAGGTTAAATTTTGGAAACAAAAAAAAATTATTTTACCATTTTTCATATTTAAAATGAGATAGTTTATATGATTCAATTCTTTAAATAGAAAATAAAATGATTTCAAAATAAATAGAAATCATATTACTTGGCAAAACTTTAATTTAACGTAACTAACACTTGATTTATAGTCAAATTATACATTATATGCCAACTTTCCGAAGTTTCAATATTTTCAATTATTAGTAAAAAAAATATAGATAATTAAAAACAAATAAATTCAATTCATAATGTAATTACATAACCTTTGGAACAATATTTATACAAAAATTCAATTTGGTTATATTGATAGAATTGAATTGAATTTTTTCAAATGGAACCTATATTGTTAGGGGAGAGATTAGGGAGGTTGATCTCTCCACTTCAAGGAACTGCTTCACTATTATACTGCTACAAAAGTATGGTAAATTGATTTAAGAGTACTATTAAGTACAATTTTACTACCATTCTGTATGTACTTCAGCTTGAAATGTAGGATTCATTTTCAGTGTCTTCTTTGCAAGGTTGCGGATATCTTCTCGATTGGATTCAACTGATATTCGCACAAGTTCTTTAACGCCTCCTCCTGAAATGAAATCCTTGGCATTGCCTTCTACAAGAGGTAGATATTTGTTTTAGTAAAAAGAGATTTAGAAATTGTCTATGACAAACAAATAACAAAATGCATACATCTATCTTACCACAAAAAGGAGAGCTAGTCATCCAAAATATTAGAACTTAAAACTATGAAACGAGATTCATCATGACCATAAATCCCGATAAGTGCTGAATAGTATATACTTACTCATAGCCACCACTTTAAGCACATGCAGCCTATTTTCTATTATCGAATCTATAGCTTGGAAATACAATCTCTCTTTGTTCTTGGTAAGCTTAAGATCCATACTTCTTATTAATGCAATATTTTTAGTTCCTACTCCTGATAAGTCTTACCAATCATTTTTCCAGAAAAAATATTTGGTTCCAAATTTTCTATATTAATTTAAATATGCTTATTATTCAAAGTCAGAGATCAAGCCTAACAAGGAGTTTTACCATTTTGAGCCAAATGACAAAGAGCAAGCTCAACATGACGTCTAGTTGAAGCTGAAGAAGTGTGACAGTTGGCAATTAACCATTCAAGAGCACCATCTTCCATTAGAAGTGAATTGCCTTTTCTATGCCCTGCAGCAACAAAAGTTTGTCATAATCATGATGAGTAATTGTGAGTGATCACAATTCGCAAACATTGCTGATCCACAAACCTTGAAGTATGCCTCTGGATTCGCATTTTGCAAAATTAGCCATTCCCCTTGCAACTTGTGCAATAACATCATTATTCTTGGATCTGGCCATTTCCAAGAGTGCCTTTATGCCTCCATCTTCTTTCAGCATCATATGTAACCTTTCTGTTACATGACAAAATTATCTACATTACATGAAACTATTCTTCTTTATATATGAGCTCTATCACAAATAAAACGCTAGCAAATCTACCTTTGGTTCACCTTCACACAAGATAACCCAAATCTACAGCTCTTCTTGCTCAATTTTCATCTTATGCTAAGGAACACTTCAATATCATATAACTTAAAAAATATGATAATTTCAAAAACCTGAGTTGACTATGCATGGATAAAAGCTAAAAAAACTTCACACTAGACTATAATAAAACATTTCAAGTTTTATTTGCAAAAAGAAAAGTTAAAATTACCGTCTTTTTTATATTCAGCAGATTATTAGAATTATCACTTCTTTTGGTAGTGACATGAAAAGACTAGATTTATCATAGTCATTTTATTTTCCTTTCCTTTTGATTCTTGATAGATAGATAACGTACGCGAGTTATGATTCCCTAGTAATTCCAATTTACACATTTCATGCTAGTTATTTTCTAAATTTTAGTCCAAATCTTGCGAATCTAATGCCATGCACCATGTTTTCACAGAAAATAAAAGCATCAATGTAAAACCATGATTGAGATAGATGAAGTGTAGCCATGTTTAGGATGCAGCAAAACTGAACGTGAAGGATGGGAGTCATGGGACATGGTAAGTTACAATATCACCTTCAGCTTACCATTTCCACATAAATTAGCCAGTGCGCCAGCGACCATTCTAAGAGTTTGTGGATCATCTGTTTTGCCTGCCGTCTTCGCTAGCAGTTGTGCACCACCTTTGCTCATTATCAACCCTTGATTCATTTCTGCAAAGATTTTGTAGTGATTGTAAGAAAGAAGAAACTAATGAAAGAGTAGATGAGCGGACACTGTGAAAAAGCCGTATGCATGGGGCAAGCACAAGACACGGACCAAAAATACTCCTTTGGAATCAGGTTAGTCAAAAGGTCCGGAACAAGAGATTAGTTTAATTACATTTTAATTTTCTCCTAAAACACATCAATGACCAGTAAAATAATGGAGAAGAAGCTCAGATAATTAATCATTGTTATTATGACCTTTTTTTTTTTTTTTTTTTTTTTTTTTTAAAATCTAAACAAGAAGGAAAATTGAGATTATCATTGGGAACTTTGTTGAAGAAAAGAAAATGCTGAAATGCTTTGAACTTAAGCAAAAATTTCAGAAAGGAGGAGTGTTAGAGTTGCTGAGATTTTTCCTAATTTTAAGGTGATATTTTGTAGTAGTCAAGTGGTACTTGAAAAGGAATGGAAATCCTAATTTTAAAAAAATTCATTAAGTGTAGTAGTTGTTGACTTGTGTTAAACTTGCTGCTAATATATATATATATACATACATACATATATATATATATATATATATATATATATATATATATATATGCAATGTATTGATGAAAACGTAAGAAAAAAAAAATGGTAAAGAGCTATAGAGGAGAGTTTTTGTAATAGAATAGCTTTATGTGTGAAAATAAAGAAGAAAGAGGAAGAAAATATTTTTTTTCTGAGATTTTTGTTCCAAATTTCTGTTTTACGAGTTTCATGTTTTGAAGTTTTCTTTTATGCTTTAAAGCTATTATGTTTTCTATTCTTTGTTTTTCTACTTTCCTCTTCATCTCCAGCAAGTTGTATCAGAGCTTTAATAGTCTTAGAAGGCCTGTTTTTTGTCAAAAAACTGTCGTTTGATTTTGCTAAAATGACGTTGAGAAATTTGTTTGAAAATTCAGTGTTGAAAGTTTCAAGTTTTTGGTTGAAGAAGAAGCATAATCATTTCATTAAAGTTCTGAGTTTTCTTGAAATTTCAAAGTGAGTTTGATGTCAAAATTTCAGTCTTACTATTTCTAAGAGATGTAAGTGTTTGGTTGATGTTGTCTCGTTGAGTTTGTGAAATGGTGTTTTTTACTGTCTCATTTGGTGATGCTCTGTTTTTCAAGAAAAAAGATGCAAATGATGTTTTCTTTGAGTTGTCCTACAAGTTACATACTTGTGGAAGGGACCTAAGCAAGTCCATAAAGTGCAAAACTATAGTGAGAGGACCGGTATGTCCAAAAACTGCAGAGTTATATTTTTTGGAAGAGGATCGGCATGTCCTAAGACTGTAAAATTATCACCTTTGAAGGGACCATCATGTCCATAAACTGAAAATTCTTGAAGGGACCTGCAAGTCCATAAACTGAAATATGGAAGAGACCTAGAAAGTCCTTAAACTGCTGAAATCTGTTGTTGAAAGGACAAGAGCTAGTTATTGTGTATTGTGTTATTGTTCATTATGAGCCAGCAAGAGAAATGAAAAGAAAATTGATTGAAAAAAGCTTTGGATATATCAAGAAAGAGCTTGGCTGGTGAGAGACCACCAGAAAGAAGAAAGGAAAAAATGGAGTTGTTGAAGAAAAAAAGACGCTGAAATGCTTTAAACTTAAGCAAAAAATCTCAACGAGAGGAGTGTTAGAGTTGCTGAGATTTTTCTTGATTTAAGATGATATTTTGTAATAGCCAAATGGTAGTTGAAAAGGAATGGAAGTCCTAGTTTTAAGGAAAGTCAATAAGTGTAGTAGTTGTTGACTTGTGTTAAAGTTGCTGCTATATATATATATATATATATATATATATATATATATATATATATATATATATGCAGTGTATTGAAAGTAGTAAGAGCTGTAGAGGAGAGTTCTTGTAATAGAATAGCTTTATGTGTGAAAATGAAAAAGAAAAAGTGGAAGATTTTTTTTTTTTTTTGAGATTTAGTTCTAAATTTCTATTTTACGAGTTTCATGTTCTGAAGTTTTCTTTTATGCTTTAAAACTATTATGTTTTCCGTTCTTTGTTTTCTATTCTCCTCTCCATCTCCAAAAAACTTGATATGTGTATATATTATCCACAAGGCTAAAATTATGTATAAAATTATTAATAATACCTGCCAAGATTTGAGTGGACTAAGTTTCATGTGTATAATCTATACAAGTCACTTGCACAATAAATGAAAATAGAACATGAACGTATGAAAAATGTAACTGCATATAACTTCTTCACTAGCATGACTACGTGTATATGCCATACAACTTATATTTACCATATTTGTTTGAATTAGAAATTCCATTTATGTAATCTTTAAGAATAGTACTGAAAACAAACAAATAGTTCAATAAAATTGAAAAGCCAAAATTTTTTTTACAATATTGAAATATTCCTATAACATGCACTTATTTTCTTATAGAACCGTATGTATGTATGTGTGTGATTGTGGAAATAACTAAATATTTAAGGTAATTGCAAAAACTCTAATCTAAGATTTGGCAAGAAAATTCTTTAGAATTATGTTGGTTGAATTTTGAAGTCGAAGACTTGTACATAATGCTAATTCAATTGGTCAAATTAATTTGGTACTGAAACTAAAAATTAAATCAAACCCAATTCATTTGACAAAGGGTGTACAATGCTATAGAGCCAAAAAAAGCAACAAGAGCCATCAATGATTAGATAAGTTTTGCCACAAGTCCTTATGGAACATCCTAAATCCAAGGAAAGCAAACTATGTTTTTGGATATGCATAATAAACTTGGATTTTTCAGTAAGAACTTAAATATACATGGGGATGAATGGAAATGACGGCCAGGTTATTAAGAGTTAAAAAACCAAAAAGCAAATTCGTATATTTTTTGGTATAAAAAAACTATAAATACATATGTAGGACTATAAAATTAAAACTAGTCCCCCTAATATAATAAAAGGTCTTATATATGTCATACAAAGATACAAAGTGCAACAGAGATTCAAATAAAAATAGACAATATTTTGTACGCACCGAGTATTAATAATCTTTTACAAAATGTGGCCATCCAAGCAAACAAGAAAACTCGGTGACAGATGAATTTCATTACAAGAAAACATAACAAATAATGCTAAAAAAAATTGAAAGAAATAACTAATTTGCGAATTTTAATAATTTGGCATCTTTATTTTTGGTTTTGTATTTTTTATATAATAGCCTATATATACCTATTCCCACTATATAAAATTGGGCATGCATGTGAAGCGATATCGGCTCTGTATCCTTAGTCATAACCAAAAGTGAGCTAGCCATCTAATCAATGGCTGGACTCAACTCTCCCATCTAAGAAAATATTTCGTTCCCTACCTTAATGGTCTACTCATGCCGACCCTGCTTTAAGAAAGAGGGACCGAGGGAATCTTGTCTGATAAGGACATTGATTTGGTTTTATTTTGATTTTATGTTAAAAAAAAATGAGTAACTATTATATTTTTAATGATAGAAGTAAATACTTCAAATTTGAACATTCCAACAAAATGATTCTAGATTCATCTAAGAATGGACCTTTTCAATTTGAAGAACAAAAGAAAAACTGTAAATACAATAATGTAAACAAGACATAATATATCATACACCAAAAGAATAAAAAGATTTAAGATTACCATTCATTGCTAAATTAGCAATGGCTCCAGAAGCCACTCTAAGAATGGTTGCATTTTGTGATGATTTCAATAGCAAAAGCAATGCATCTAGGCCTCCTTCCTCCACGATCTTCTCTTGATTGATATCTGAAAAATGCATAGAACTCAGCAATGAACACAAGGAACTCAACACTGAAAATTTCAATAATAGCCTTTCAATTGAAAAGGGTAAAGCATTCTTTAAAAAATATTTATCCTATGAGATGTAGAACAAAGAGAAGAGAAATGAAAGAAAAAAATAAAAAACATAAAAAGATTACTTGAAATTCAACTTTATTGTCAATCCAATTAATAATAACCTAATGCCCAGGAGTTAATAACATATATAGGATGTTGCAAAGTAGAAATACTATCCCCTAACTAGCTTACAATTATTTCTTCTCAAAATACCCACCTAACTTGGAATTAAGACTTTTTTTATTGTTGTATGGGTTATTTATGCCTATGGAAGTACAAAGGTAGGGTTATACACCAATAATACTGTATGGGTTGTATGGGTTATTTGTGCCAAGTGAAGGGGGTAGAGGTAGTGTTTTGCACAAATAACACCAAATGAGAAAAGGATGAAATAGTCAAAGGCGGTGATGGAGACAAGCAATCGCAATAGACTTTTTGGTTGTGGTTGAGAAGGGAAACAAAGGTATACAAAGGGGGGACGTAAGAGTTGGTCAATAATGGCAGATAAATGAAAGGATTTTTGATTGATAGGCAAATGATGATGAAAGTAAGGCAACGCTAGTTTCTCAAAAAGGAATTTTAGAGAAAGTGTGTGTTTATTATACTGAAAGAATGAGTTTTATTATACTGAAAGAATGAGTAAGATTTAAATTAAAAGAACCTAAAAAAGGAAACATAGGAGGCTTATAGGGAAGTGTGATGGCTTATGATCGATTGATGAGAACCACATAGTGCAAACTTTAAGTAGTGAATTTTGTAATTTAAGTAAGGTTCAAGCTCACTGTATCTTTAAAGATACATGAGTTGCATTATGTCTACAAAGAAAAGACAGTGCATGAATCCTTCACTTGACAATCCTTGCTTTTAGCCCAACAAAAAAAAAAATGGCCCCAATTCTCCCAATAACTTAAGTAATAAGTAACCACTAGCGCTTTAATTAATTATTTTCCACTTTGAAATTAATTATTTTCCTTTTCCAACTAGTGATGTCTAATTTATTGTTTATCACAGTCTTAATTTAATATTAAATTGTAAATGCATCAACTATAAGTAGTCCTAAAATTTCAAATCAATGGCTTTGCATCACTAGGACATCCAAAATATAATATATACTGCACAGTTAAAGAAGTAGCAATTACGAAATTGAAACCTAACCAAAATCTTGAAATGATTTTGGGCTATGAAACCAACTAATTCATTTTCAAACTTGGCTAAATGCTTGCATAGAAACTTAATTCAATTCAGAAGTAGACAATTAGGATGTAAAAAAATCACTAATGCTACCCTGATATGACCATAAGTTAGTTTTCTCTCTTTTCTCTTTTCCCCCTTTTTCCTCATTGTTTTCAAATTTCTATGAGTCAATCTAAGCATATATTAATTTCTTTTACACACAAGATAAAAGAAGCGTTCTCCTGATATATTAAAGGGAATCGCACAAAACAAGTATGCAATCCTTGTACATGCAGTAGAAAGAGGCGGAAAACTGTGACAAAGAAAGTAAAGCATAGAGCAATAGTTGAAATCTGAAGAATGCAGGCAGAGGAAGAAAGGGTTGAAGAACAAATGTTATGCATAACTATATTAAAGGAAAAATTAAAAAACACATGAAAGTTTGTTGTGAAGAATAATTGAAAGTTGATCCCTGTGAGTATAGCATACCTTCGGCAGCAAGATTGGCAATCACTTTCACCGCATGGATTTGGACATCAGTGTCTTCAGATGTTAATAACTGAAGTATCTTTTGCAGTCCAACTGAACTAGTGAAGCCCAAGACTTGTGATTAAGGATGTCTCAAGTAGTCAAATCTGAAGAAACAAAAGCACATCTGGATATATACTAACAAAAATCATACCTTGTTCACAAATCTTAGCAATTGTATCTCTCTGACTAGACAGTGTCTCCCTTGAGGGATTTGACTTGTGTACTTCTTTACCAATGTTTTCATTCATGTATGATTTCTTGTCCTGAATACAGAATATGTCAGACAGTATAACGTATGAAGATTACCAGAACATGCACAATATGACAAACCTCAAAATCATTGCCATTTTCAGGCGAGCTTTTCTTTAGTTTGGTCAACTCATGTTCAATGATCTTCCTCTGGTTCTCTTCAACTAAAAGTCTTCTTTTGAGGTCACATAGTTCTTCATTTAGTGTTGCCTTCATATCAAGGTTGCATATTTCGATTAGTATACATTTTCAATGGTCCAACAAAATATAAGATGTTCCATTGAAAGGCATTTTTATGCTAATACAACACAATTAAAAGTTAATGAAAATTGTAGAATAAATATTACACAAACCATCCAGTAAGTTAAAAAAATATCCAATATCAGGCCCAGACCACACCTTCTCTTGTAACAGATCTTTGTTGATTGACTTCAAGGATTGGAGTTCAGTTTCAGAACTTTCATGTAGCTGATATATTTCTTGTAACCTCTCCCTTAGTTCTTCTATCTCTTCCAGATCCTATATTGAACAACAAACACTAAAATTTATCAGAACTACAGGTTCAAGTGCATGATTTACACAGAACTTGTAAAATAATCAAGCACCTCAAAAAAAGAAGACCACAGCAATTAGTAAAAGTGTTGATGCTCCAAATGCAATGCGGAATAGGAATTTATATAAAATCAATGCGTAACTTTTGAAGTTTGGGATTTTGAGAAATGCCTAGCAGGACAGCACTAAGTAACAATGTTTCATGATATCCAGTAGAAGGTCTAATGCACAGACCAACCAAGTGTTACACAGGAATATGTTTGTGTTAAGGATTCTAATATGTAGTGAATATTTTGTAATTACACTATTCAGAAAAAATAATAACAATTAGTTAGAAGTCAACAAAATACATTGCTATCAGAAGCTTCCCTCTAAAACTAGCAGAGACTCAAACATTGAAAGCTAAGAAGAACCATGTGCCCAGATGGTCTACAAATGCCTTGTCAGACTTTGAATTTCTGTCATTCACCCATTCTTTTCTTTGCAAGTGAGGTTAAGGATGTGATAGAATACAGCAGAGTAGAATATGAACCGTAGAACTGGAATTGTGCAGTAAACTTTGATTAAGAAATCACAAATTTTCATTATTCAATAAAAGGTACTTGTATAAACCTCTCAAACTAGAAACCTAAGGACAAGCCATGCTTCCAAAATTCTTTGCCAGCTTCAAGGAACACATTCATGGAACTGTCTCGGGAGCATAGATTTAAATTTCGGTCGTGGTCACTTTTGCTGTGGCCATTGTAACAGTAATGGGGTCGTCACGGTCATAACATGAGGGTAACGGCCAACCGCTATGCAATTTTTCCGAAAAAAATTGCAAAATGAGAAATAATGATATATATCACGAAATTTAAGAGTTATAACTAATTAATAAACATAATACTCTATAAATAAAGATTTAATATGAATAATTTTTGACCAAAATTAATAATTTAATATTAATACCAGAAGGAGTGCCTGAGAGAATCTACAGCATTATTTAGAAATAAATTTATTTTCTAAACCCTTTTAGAAATAAATTTAACATCATTTTTTCAGACTTATTAAATAAATTCTTAAATAATTAAGAATTGCAGTTCAATTTATCAAATTAAAATAACTTATTAATTGCCAAAATTAAATTAAAGGAATTAATGCCATAAATGATAGTAATTAAATATAAATTCCTTATAATTAAATTTAATTTCTACACAATATAGAAATATAACTTAATTTCCTATTCATATTTGATTTATTAAATTTATTCTTAACTAATTAAGAGATTTCCATTTAATTTCATCTAATTAAAATAGCTCTCAATTTCAAAATTAATTACGGAACAATTATTTATTGGATTAAAATTTTAATTTGAAATAAAATCATTTTACATCAAACTTAAAATCTTATTTCAAAATATCATATATGTCTTTCCAAGATTTATACAACTAAGGTAAAGGAAAATCCATAAATTAAAATTTAACTAAATCAATTTTAATTAGGTTTCACAAACCTAATAAACTAAATTACAATTCTGCCCTTTGCCAATAGAAGGCCTAAGCAATTTCATTAAGGGTAACTTGGTCATTTTTTTTGGTTTTCATAAACCCTCGGGACATATGCCAAAATTACAAGATTACCCTCATCTTCTTCATGCATGCCAACTCCAAGCTACTATCCTAGCTATTTTCAATTGCCGGTGGCACCATTTTCCGTGCCTAGACAAATCGAAACTCCGGTGGGCTTCACTTGGTGAAGCTGTGGCTACCGTTGCTATTAGGCTCGGCCAAACAAAGGCCAAGCAGCAGCTACCGATGGTGTGAACGTTATTTAATGGCTTTAAAGGACATCAAAGAGAAGCTCACCACTACAATAACGGACATTACCGTTATTTAACTGCCTTAACGGCCAATATATTTACATAAATTTTGTCTGTTATTTCACGAGAAAAACAGTATCGGTAGTTGAAAATCCCATTACACATTGACCGTTACGTTATGTAACGGCCAATATTTAAATCCATGCTCGGGAGAATGGAACCATAATTGTCCAAATAAAATTTAAGAAATTAAGGAATAATATAAAAAAGATCAGCTTAAGCATCATAAATGCTCCAGAGCCATGCAAAAAACTAGAGGTGGCAAATGGTTTGGTCGGATCGCTTCAGGTTTTGATCACTTTAAGATGGTTGACCCTAGAAAAAGATTACAAGTCAAATTCTAGTTAATTTTGCAAATTTTCTCTAGTTGGATAAGATTGTATTTTTTTTATAATTTTTTAAAAATAATTTTGGAACTCTTAAAAAAATATATATATTTTTTATTATTTATTTAGAGTCAAATAGGTGACATTTGGGGTCAGTTGGGGTGAAGCTCAAGTCAAGTCAACGGATTATACGAACTGACCCTTAATGACTTCAAGTCATCTAGGGCATTCATTTTGTACAATTTGAAGACTCCAATTTAGAAACATAACCTGAACAATATGGAAAAGTCAATCATCTTTCTTGTTGACATAGGGGAAAAATCCGACTCATTTATCTTAATAAATCTTATTCAAGTAAAACCTGAATTGCGACTTGTTGATCAATTAGAAGCTTTTTGGCCATATCTAGTTGTTCTTCCACCCCTCCAAAACGAGCATGCTCATCCTCTAATTGCTTAACGAGGTCTGTTATTTTCCTCTCATACAGCTGTGTGGTTTCTGCAAGTGCTTTTTTATATGTAGAATTTTCCACCTCATGTTGCTGCTACCAAGAAAAGAGTGGAATCAGCTTTTGTTAGAAGTTTGAGGCAAAATGAAACTTCTCAAAACTGAACTCAACTGAACTCAAATCAACTCAACTAAGCCTTAATCCCAAAATTAATTGGGATCTGCTACATGGATTTTTTTATTCCACTCTAAATGATTTTGAGCGTCATCTTCTTATAATTGTAATGCCTCTAATTCATACTGTATTCCTCTCCTCCAAGTTAATTTAGGTTTACCCCTTCCTTTCGTCCTCTCATCTATTATGATGTGCTCAACTTTCCTAATCGAAACCTCCCTAGCTCTCCACTTCACATGCCCAAACAATCTTAAGCTCCATTCTTTCATCTCATCCTCAATTGATGCGAATCCTTTATCTATAATGCTTTCATTACGTATCTTATCCATTCTAGTATGACCATATAGGAAACACTCATCTTCAATTCATGTTGTCCCTTCATTGTCCAACACTCACTACCATATAACATAGCTAGTCAAATAACCATACAATAGAATTTTCCTTTCACTTTGTTGAGAATCTTGCTGTCACAAAGGACTCTCGTGGCAAGCCTCAATTTCTACCACCCAACTTTTATCTTGTGGCTAACATCCTCCTCACAACCTCAATCTCCTCTTACATGCAACAAGGGATTTCCTCTTATATATGCTTTGTTAATTCATCCATACCATAACCAAAGCAAAGAGGTAAGGGCTTATTGCGAACCCTTGATGAATAGGAAAGTATCTTGAGTCTCCTCCAACTATGCGCACACTAGAATGTAACATAGGCCTATGATATTACATTACATTCTAATGCCCACCATAAAACTTCTCTTGGGAGTCTATCATAAGCCTTCTCCAAGTCAATGAAACCATATGCAAGTCTTTTCCTCGTATCTCTAAATTTCTCCATCAAGCTTATAATGAGGAAGATTACTTCCATGGTTGATCGACTTGGCATGAAGCCTATAGAAACTCCATGGGCCTTGAGAGTGTTGGCCCAAATGATATCAATGATCATATAAGTGGAGTTGGAACCTCACATTGCACAAAACCAATTGACTTGTACTAAAGCCAAATCTACTCCACATATATTCCACTTTATGTTCTTATACTTTTCCCATGTGGGATTATATTTTCTAATGCTCCCCTCAAGTGCAACTGGGCCTGGACCAATTATCACTATACTCTTGGAGACCCATCACAAACACACCTAGACCTACTTTTTGAGGCCCTAGGTTAACCAACGGGTCTAAACTCCTCTGGCTAGCCCAAACTCCAAATTTTCAAATACGAGCCTAGGATCATCTGGCTATTAGGCTATCTTCAACTCTAATACTATGTAGAAACTCCGTGGGTCTCCACATATATTCTACTTTATATTCTTATACTTTTCCATGTGGGATTATATTTTCCAACAAAGTCGAATTGGTTAGCAGAGATAGATGTAACACCCCATAAGCTATGTTTTATAACTTTTTCCCACAACCTCAAAGTATGACTCATGAGCTTAATTTCCTTATAGTTTGAGCAGCTCTGAATGTCTTCGTTGTTTTTAAAAATGAGTACTAAAATGCTCTTCCTCCGTTCATCTGGCATATTCTTTGAAGTTAGGATTTTATTGAACAATATGGTTAATCAAGCTACTCCTACATTATCCAGACACTTCCATACTTCAATCAGTATTCTATTCCATCAAGGCCATAGGCTTTCCCAACTTTCATCCTCTTCAAAGTCTCCTTGACTTCCGAAAATCTAATCCTTCTAGCGAAGGTCACATTATTCTTAAAATCAATTGGAAATTATTATATAGGTTCATAGAATATAGATGAAAAAAAAACTGAAAAGAAATATATAAATATTCCTTCATAGTTCTATTAATTTCAATTGAAAAATCTTAAAAGTGAAAGTATGGCTAAACACAAAACAATGATGATAGAAATTAAAACTGGACATAGAGTAGGAAACATAAAATTCTGACCTGATTTGAATTTTGACTATCAATTAGGAGGCTCTTTGTTATATCTAATTGTTCTTGAACTCTTTTAGTACAAGCATGCTCATCTTCAAGCTGTTGATTTAACTCTGCTAGTTTCTTCTCATACATCTGAGTGGTGTCTGCTAGTACTTTCTGGTATGTAGAATGTTCCATCTCATGTTGCTAGTAGTGCAAAAATACTGTTAGGTTTCTATTCATTTATATTGGAAAAAAAAAAAAAAAGGTAAAAACCTTGAGATGACATTGAAATAATTGACAGAACCTGAAACTAGTTATCTATGAACATGGCAAGAAGATCAAGAATCTAAATGTAAGTGTGTTTCTTCATGCTTTTGATTTGATAATATAAGACATCTAGCAAAACTATATTTAAAACCAAAACTAAAGTCCCATGCAAATGATTAAACTATAAATAGAGTAAAAAAATATAGCACATAAATTACTAACCTTAATTGAATTTTGACCATCGCTCAAGAGCTTCTTCATCAAATTTAATTGTTCCTCAATGCTTTCATAACCAGCATGTTCATCTTCTAGCTGCCTGTTCAACTCTGATATTTTCTTTTCATACATCTGAGTGGTTTCAGCAAGTACTTTTTGATAGGTAGAATTTTCTAACTCATGTTGCTACAAACAATCAAAATAACAGCATATGTCAAATTTTTTGCAAAAAAATAAATAATTATATGTTAACTAGCTTTAACTATTTTATCAAAAGAATAGCTACAAATATATCAGGTTTGAACTTTAAACCACATTAAATGATTTTACTTTTGAAGATACTATACAAAATTAATCGAAAAGATAGATCCAATAAAAAAAAGGAAGGATTTCTTTTTAGGAATTTAGGAAAGGGATTAAGAAAAATAGGATTCAAGACGCAAGTACAAAAAAAAAAAAAAAAAAAAAAAAAGAAACCCCCTCCAAAAAAAGCAAAAAAAGGGGGGTATTTCCGTCTATAACACGGTGATCCAATCTGACCCAAAATCATTTATAGTATATCAACCCGACAGCTTAGCTGAAACCCCAAAGCAATCTGAAGTGACCCGGCCCCACTGAGAAAAAAACACCACCAAAGTGACTCAACCTGAACCCACTGACAAGATTGCCACCTCTAGTAATAGAATAATAGAGTGACGATTTCCTTAAGAAAAAGTAGGAAGCAAATCATTGCTTCTACCCATCATCCTCATATTGGCTTCAACATTGCATGTTGTGTCTACTCCAATGGATGACTAAATTGTAGGTAAGTCTAGAAGTAAAAGGACTTCACTAGCACAAGTCATTTATATATTTTTTGTAATTAACAAGTGAGCTCTTGCTTTTATTCTTCTTCAAAACATTTGAAAGCAATGTTTATTCAATGTAGTTTTATTTTTAAGCATCTGATTTCTAAAAGTAGGGGGCTTTATTGGCAAGTTGTAACTATTCCGATTTTATATTTTATAGTTATCTTCATGCCTTGATGAACTTTTTGTAATCCACTTAAGCTTTTGTGTACCATTAATTTATATAAAAGATAAGTAAGAAAAAGAAAAAAAAAAAAAAAAAGAGTTTAAAGGAAGTGTCATTCCATACACACAAAATTGAAACCACATGATCATCTCAACTTATTCTAGAGTTGAAGCTTTTAGACACAGCATTGACCTATGATCTTGATAGTAATTTCTGGTCAGAAAGTTTATGAGAAGGGAAGGTATTGGCAATGATAGGTGTAACAAAGTGGCATCATTAAGTCTGATTCTTTTGTAGTAAATGATATAAAAGCAGAGATTCATGAAAATAAATGAAAAAACTAAGCAAGCTCCACTCTGAAGTCAGTAATACCTGGCTATGTTTTAACCTCATTTCTAGCTGTTCAATTTTACTACGCATCAAATCATTCTGACCCTTTAGATGGTCCAATTCATTTAAGTTGTTTTTCATCTCCAGCTCCAATCGAGTATTTTCCTCCTCTATAAACTGTAGGTCAGTGGAAAACATTAGAAAATGGCAGAATTCTATTGAAATGATCAATTGGATAAATCCTTAAATCAGTTTAGATGTAATCACAATAAAGTGATTAATTATAATGAAAGAAAACTATGCACAACCTAGACAATAATAAATGTTAAGTCATTATTTAAAATAAAATGAATACACAAATCCTCAGGGCAATCTACAAAGTAAAACAAAAAAAAGAAATGATATGCAAGCTAGATAGACAACTACCTCAGAGCTTGTGACTAGATTCTTTTTTGTTTGAGCAAAAGACTCTTGACATTCTTTGAGCTGTTTCTCCAAGTCACACTTTTCATTCTCTCTCAATTTCCGTTCCCTTTCTATTTCTGCAGTAAGATGATCTATTTGACTCTCGAGTTTCCAACATAGACTTTCATAGTCAAATTCTTCCTTAAGCTTTACCATGTTTACTATTTTCATTGCCTGCCAACAAAAAAAACAAGAACATTAGGCTTGCTGGGAATTATCAGCCATGGATGACTTTATCATGCTATAAACATGTAAAACTCTCCAAATCAGCTCATCATGGCAGAAGTTCGTGCTCAGGAAATACTAGAGCCGTCCTGAATTCATTTTTTTTTTTTTTTCATTCAGATTTCACCCAATTGGTATCAAATACTAGTCAATAGTATGAAAATCACATCCACTAGACTATTAAGCCAACCTTAGAGTCGCCCTCGCCATTTCAGTTAACATACTACATCTCCTTCAACAAAATCCTAGAAAAGCAAGAAGTAGAACTAATCCTTCTTTTACGCCATCGAAAAAGCATCAATAAAGATAAGTAAAACGTAGCATTTGATTAAATTCAAAATAAGTAAGACCACAAGCTTTATCCATATTAAAATATGCCTATTTCATGCTAACATTCCAATAACATTAGAGCAAATACATCCAAAGAAAAAATTCACTACTCAATTAAGCCTCAATCAAAGTAATTAGAATTACATTTTAAGGATGGAGTCCCCAAAGAAAATATGGAGTGTATAATGGGATTCCTCATAACATTAAAACATCCAGAAATATGTACTTGCTGAATTATTGAAGCATTAATGGTTGAAAGTGATTAAATTATGAGAGAAAGAGTGGAGAATTTTCAAATGATATATCAAATTATGTTGCAACTACTATTACAGGAGAATTCCCAAATATTCAATTATAAACTCCTTACAACTTACCCTTTGCCCAAACATAATTGTGCTAGTTGTCTCTGCATGATGCCGTGAAGATGGCCCAATTGTTATTATAAGTGAAGTCCTTGCAGATCCTATTTAATTGGAAGTAATTGTGATTGCCCGGAGAAGTTTAGGAAGGAAACTCAAGGATATTAGTACGACAATCTGGAAAAATAGAGTTCTTGCAAAATACCAGTACCATTGCAGTACTCGAGTGTGAAGCAACCAAACAATAAGTTAAGGCATGCTACTCATCCATTTGCACTAGATATATAATTTCACAGAACAACACAACGAAAAAGGTACTAAAAATGCAGAATATTAATGCATCTAAATCCTGGTATGCTGTGTCTAAATCCTGGACTGCTCAACAATGGAAATAGCTTCTGCTAACCCTGGAATTTCATGAAATCATATTTTATACAAAATGCAAAAAGTGAAAGACAGAGCATTTAAAAAGGTGAAAAACAGAGCATAAAGGAAGGATTAGAGAGATTGACCTCCAAATGAATCACGCAGCAATCTGGTCAGCTTTGAATCCCTTGTGGGTATATGTGGACTGTTTTCAGCCAATGCATTTATACATTTGCCAAGGGAAGTGAGTGAAAGATTAATAAACTTAGCCTCTTCCAGCAAGTGGCCTTCACTTCCTGCACTACAAAAAAAATAAAAATAATAAATAACCATGTTCTTTCTGTATAAACACAAGCAAGCCATCATTTATGATAATTTCTTATAGATAACATGTTAAGCCCCTAAAACAGTTCTTAAAGGAAAACTTTAAAAATAGCCAAAAGAAAAAGGAAAAAAATGTCAACGTTGAAGTAAAAATATCAATATGAGAATGTATCAACACACCAGATTTATCTAATCTTTCAGATCCAGCAAGATCCACAATCAGCAACTTGCTTTTTCTAACTCTTGGTATGCCATTGCCACTAGGTAAATCAGTTTTTGTATCTTGAGAATTGACATCATCTACTTTTTGAGGGATTGATCTCCGCACATAAACCTATGAGATCAAATGGATTCAGATAACTTCAGAATATCACTGCTGGTGAAAAGCATTATGGAAATGTTTCCCACAATATTAAAGGCATATTTACCAAGAAACTAAAATCCTAAAAGAATCCCACCATTAGAATTGCATGACTACGTGAAGATTCCGTATTCTGCTTTGTATTGGCTGCATGACGGTTTGTCTCACCAATTTGAAGTAGTTCAAAAAAATGATCAAGATCTCGAATTTTGATCATTGTAGCAGCAGGCAATGACACTTCCCCAGACCTTGGGTCCTCATTAATAGGGATATTAATCTTTTCTGGGGCAAGCAAATCTTGTATTGATTCCATATACAACTGTAGCAATAACATCAAGTGAGAATCGAAGAGTGATTATCCATACCAAAAAAAAAAAAAAAAAGGGGCATAATTAGCTATTTCACATTGCTAACTTGGTGCAAAGCAAGTTTAGGAGCTCGCTTTGTATTTGGTTATGAGCAAAAATGAGTGACATTTGTGACAGACAATCAATGATATGCCTGGAACATAATTAGTGAATAAATAAAGCAAGTTTTGATGAATTTTGGCTAGCATTAATACTATCTTATTAGCTATATACCAGAACACATACAAATGAATTACGCCCTTATACCCAAATCAGTTCAAATAGACTCATATTATACCATCAAGTATGTCTTAATGTAAATAATTCAGCACCTGCAAGTAGGAGATTTCAATGGTATCAGAAGCAGGGCTTGCATTAGCAATTATGTCCTCTAGAGCTCTAACCATGATACCACGCTCAGAAACATCGTTTTTACCCAATCTACCAACTGTATAAGTTTTTCCAGTGCCTGTTTGACCGTATGCCATTACTGTTCCATTATATCCATCCAATACACTCTGCGAAAGTAAATCAAAATCGCCCTACATTATTAACATATCATCCAATTTTTTTGCAAAGTTTATTTCTTAGGTGACAATTAGAGACAAGGAACATAGAAAACATAATATACAAAAGCAAATGCATGTTCTTTTTTTTTCTTTTTCAAAATAAATAAATTACCAATACAATGTAGTGGTATGCTCGCCTTTGATCACTTACCTCAACAACGGGCTTAGCCACTGCTTCATAAACTCGCTTTTGGGAGGCAGATTCAGTAAAAATTTCATCAAATCTGTACGATTCAGAACTCCAATTGTTTTTTCTCAATTTCAACCTTCTTAACTGTATGATACAAAGAATCAACTTAAATCTTGATTAGCTAAAAGTCTCAATTTAAAAAGAAATTGCATATACACATAATCAAATGGAACAAAGAAAAATTAAAATAATAATAACAGATTAAAGGGACTACTAAAAAAAAATCACCTCTGGCTGCAATTCAACACAATCAGAAAAATCAGCATCGGAAATGAGATCTTCAGCATTTTTTGGTCTTAGCCTAACAGCAACTCTCACTCTTCCAGAATCTGTGGCGGACAAGGAATATCAAATAAAGATATTTAGGAAGAAATTAGAATTAAAATTTAAAAAAAAAATAAAAAATTATTGAGCCAGAATATTAAAAAAAAAGTTAGAATTAAATTTTTTTTTTTTTTAAAAAAAGAGCATAAAATAAAAATCTTATTTACCATATTTTTGAGCAGTACTAATGAATCACATTACCAGTACAAGAAACTTAATAACTAAGCTTCAAAAATAGAAATCATAAGCAAGTTTGAAAAAAAAAAAATCTAAAATTTCTTCACAATGCAAAACGGTAAATAAGAAAATTCTCTCTCTGTCTCTCTCTCTCTCTCTCTATATATATATAAACCCCGTGAATGCTTGCTTTGAATTGCATTTAATTTTCCTCTTCATATATACTAATTGCATTCATTTAATTTTAAACAAAATTTTCGTCCAATCCAAATTTTTTTCCATTTCAAGGAAAAAAATAAAAACAAAAATAAACCAAACAAAAAGCTAGAACAGTCGCACAAGTCCCAAGACAAGAACACTCAAAAGATAAAAAAAAATCAAACCATAATCCTTCTAGAGAAATAGAGATACCAATACCATTGTCGTTTTCATAGTGAGAAGAACGAGAAGAAGTAGGAGTAACAGAGCGGCGTGAAACCGGACCAGCCGCCGCCTTAGAGCGAAGAGATTGATGGTTTTGGTGTATATAATTACTATTACTATTATTATTCACATTTCTTGAATTCGAATTCAAATTCGAAAAAGAAGATCCAAGAGAAGGAGTTTGTTGTTGTTGCTGCTGCTGCTGCCTCTCAGCTCTGTGAGACGTCGTCAATGACGACGTCGTTCTGAAAGTAGAAGTGGAAGAAGCCATTTGTTTTATCGAATCAGAGCATTAGAGAGAAGGCCGGAGATAATTTGGAATTTAAACGAAGTTTTGTAGACAGAGAAAGAGAAAGAAAGAGGACGGCACGTTAAGAGAGAGAGAGAGATAGAGTAAATGGTTCCCGCGTTGTCCTCTAATAGGTTGATGGTGTAGTTGTCAAGTGTTGTCAGCGAGTAGTAACGTTAGGGACGGCACATTTCTTTATACAGTGATTGGCAGACATTTTCTTCTTAATGAAGGTGCATTTTCAAATTTCGAAAATGCTTTTTAGTTTTCATTGCTCAATCATATTCAACTTTTTTTATATAAAAGAAAAAGAAATTATAATTAACTATTTCATTCTGTCTACATTAATAATTAATTGTTTCAAAATTCAACCAAAATGAAAAATCAAAAAATTGAAAATTCATATTTTTATCCCATCAAATTAAACTAAAATTAAAATAGAAATCGAATCAAATCAAAAAGCTTAGTTTGATTGAATTTGATTTGTCCTTTTATACTCAATTGGGCTTTTTTTTTTTTTAATTTATATTTAAATTTTATGGTGTGCTATTTTTCTTTTTTTTTTTTTTCATAATTTTGATATAAATAATGAAATACAACATATATATATATATATATATATATATATATATATATATATATATATATATATATATATATATTGATCAATTCAATTTTAATCAAAAATTCAATTTAACAAATTTAAAATTAAATCGATATTTTAAAAATTGAACCAAATTAAATCAAATAAGTTATTTTGGTTTGATTTTACTAATCTCTACAAGTCAGTAGAGAAATTATATATATATAAATATATATATATATATATATATATATATATATATATATATATATATATATATATATACACACAATTTTCTCCAAGATTGATTTGCAATTTATTAAAAGATATATACATATATATATATATATATATATATATATATATATAATCTGATTTCTTAATTAGTTATCAATCTACCAGATTACGTTATCAAATTTCTTAAATATAATACTACAAAAAAATATAAAATATAATAATTGGATTATTTTGCTATTAATTTGTGAAATTTTTGCAAACATGTGTAATGCATCCTATTATTAAACCACCGTGCCAGAATGAAAAATGTATAATAGAATTAGAGCAGCAATTTTAAGATCCATTATAATTCATTATATATTTTTTTTAAATTATGAGCTTGGAAAGAAATCAAACTTGAATTTATTGTTTCAATCATATATATATATATATATATATATATATATATATATATATATATATATATATATATATATATATATACTATTATATCATATCTATTACGGCCCACATTTTAAACCGTGACGGTTTTAGAATTTAGGGAGACATAAGATCACCTAAATCCGTAAAACCCATTTAACATATAATCTTTTATTATTCATCATATAGGATTTTATCCTCAATATCGTAACCTAGTTACTTTCCTTATTACCCATTGTCAGCTTATCAGTTCCTAGTTAACTTGCAACACCCCTTATAAACACAATTTGTAAAAATTTCTAAGATTTTATTTCATGTCAATAGGCAAATATACATTATTTCATATATTATTGTAATAACAATTACAATACCATTCACATTACATTTATACCCTATAACATAGTAGTGCTAATCCTTCAACAACCATGGAGCTCTAACAATGATCCTCATAATCAGGAGTCACAACACTGAAACGTAGCAGAGTAACTTCCAAGCGGAAGGATGAGACTTGGAATTTATCTTGTTAATTCATTGACTTTGCTTGAAAATTTTAAACCACTAAAATGTGAGACAGAGCTTAGTAAGTACATAATAATACAATATATATATATGGTGAGTACAAAGGCTATTTTTAGGATGGGTTCTTTATAGCAATAAAATGATTTCAATCAATATTATCATATGGTTCAATTTCTCATTTAAGAAGGAAATAGTACCTTTAGCAGAAATGACATTCTCTCGAAAGCAAAATGCTTCCTGCACAAATAAATTCAAGAGTGGCGGTCTAAGCTTTGCTCACTCACATATATCACATTACATAAGACTGATAAGGTCTTATGGTTACGGTTAGGCGTTTCCCCCTAACAGAGGTTGGGTACTCTCACTTTATCCGCAGGCTTATACCAAGTGCACAAGGTTTGATGTATTCTCCCACATCAGAAGGGGATTTCTATTTATCAATAGGCATTCAATAGGAAAGTTCATATAAGGTTCATGTCAAGGAATTCAATGAACACATTACAAATTCGATGTGATAGATTCACAATATTCAATTGTTATCAAGGAGCATCATATCAAATGATTCAATATTTAATGAGCAATTCAAGCTTATCAAGGAATTGGAATACTTCAACGATTAAAGTTTGAATAATAAAGGTTCAAAGCATAAAACACAAGGCATATTATATTATTAAGTACTCACCTTGGACTCTTTTGCTCCTATTTATGTTTAACTTTGATGCTAGTAGTGCCTCTCACATTCTTACACAGTATTCTTATCCTTGTCTTTAGATTCTACACATTGCATTTCAATCACATATTACTCACTTCTTCGTTATATCATTAATTTTAATTTAACTTAACTTGTTAATATTTCTATCTTGTCCATTGTAGTACAATTTATTACTTTTAAGGTCAAGATATACTATGCATATACTTGTTATTAATTTTAACACTTAATTGTTCTCCAAATGACCATAGCTATTCATTTAAGGAAGGATAATTCCTTTCCTCTCAATTCCACATTTCAACTTTCATAATAGTCAATTAGAGCCAATTAGGCAAATTTCCAATATTCAAGAGAACTAATTCTACTTCCACCAACAATTCCATAAATGAACCTAGTTCATTAAATTTGGGAAAATCATTTCTATCCATTGGATTTCAAAATTGACATTATACAAATTGTATGACACCATTCTTAAACTTAATTTTCATGAGTTCAAGTTCAATTCCCAAAGTCCTAAATTTTCCATAAACCTTAGAATTTGGGGAAACTATCAATTTCACTTCAAATCTCAAATTCACTAAAGATTCATCAAATTAACACCAAGGCGACCAATTTCCACCAATGAATTTGAGTTAATTTACTTTCATTTACATGAACCCTAACTTGTCTCACTTATATTAAATTTGAGGGAAATTCCTAATTTCTCATCAAATCTTCAAATTAGTTGAAGAAGTATGCAATTGACATATCATATAACATATATGATTACTTAACTATCACAATCTAATATTAGAACACCAAGTTCCTCTTTAACTATGTTTATGCCTCTAAGGCTTTCAAAGCTTGAATCATGTTCCCAAAACTCATTCTAATACTTATAAATCATCTTTTCTCATCTAAAATTATTCAAAACCATATCTCATGTGTGATCACCCTAGGTTGGCCGAATTCTTCAATGGTATAAAGGAGGTTTTAGAAAATCAAACTACTTAAAATTAACCTTAGAACATAGAAAAGAGTACATAATCTTAACTTTCATTTACCGAAGTTCTTGTTGCAAGTGGGGTAAAGAGTATTGTAGAGAGAGGTGGAGGACCTTGGTGTAGAAAGAGAAGCCAAATGTGATTTCCCAACATAATTTTGCATATATATCTATTGGGTTGAATGGTGAGGATTGATCAACCTAAATCTAATGGTTGGGATTTGATCTAAATAAAAGGCTAGGATTCTATCAAGATGGATGGCTAAGATTGATCAAGGTGGATGGTTAGGATCTTCTCTACAATGGTGAGGACCATCATTAAGTGTTGGAGTACCCAACTTGAACATAAACTCATATATAGTAAGAAAAAGAGTTCAATTTGGTTTGGAACTTTGACTAGGTCAAATTTTGTGGCTAATTATTCAAACTTTGTAACTCTTTCTCTACACTTTCTTTGTTTATAATCTTAGGGTAACCATTTTGCTAACAAGTTTTGGATGTGTATCTTTATTAGGCCTAATGGGCCTGCCTCCCCATGTTGGGCTTGAGCCCTCATTATCTCAAGATCCAATAACAAGCCCATAAATCCATTAACAATCTTGAATATTTTCCTTTTAAATCCTTTCTCTTACCTTTCACTATAACATATATACTTCTGCCTTCCAATGTCACCACACACCCTAGACATCATTAGATAAATTCTATACATATCCTAATGCATATTTACTAGCCTTTCAATTGCATTGTTCTAGTGTATACATATCATGTAAACTCATTGAGTTAAACTAAGTTTGACTTCTATTATACTATTGCAACCCTAATTGAATTGAACTTCTCATATCACTATTATCACCCCTCATGTCTTAGGAGACATCAACACCCGTTTACTGGCATTTTAAATTCATATTTCAATTAAATAACTGATATAGTCACATGAAGTCAAACTTGATTTGACTTTCACTTATCATAAGGGTACTTATTCAAAATTGATTATATTTCTCACTTATTGTCACATCATTCGTTTAGAATTTACTTCTTATGATACTCTTATGGTTCTTGATGTGCTTCGAAGGTCCTAAATGGTACAGTATATAGACATTATAATGTCATCATTACTGTTTACAGTTAGGTAAAGAAACTTTGGGTGTTACAATATCTTAGTGTGCAGTAATTCATAATTACTTCAAAATAACAAAAGGTTCTCTTATTGTATTTTTTTAAACTAAATCTTGAATAAGCCAAACATTTTGGGCCAAAGTAGAGTGGGTATTGATTGTGTGTGTTTGGTGTGCAATGAAGCAAATGAGACAGTTGATCATCTATTTACAAAATGCCCTTTTGCCAAGGCTTGTTGGTCTACTTCTTGGATTCTACTGCCTAATGATCCAGCCCCTTCTATGATTCAATTATTCTATTCAATTTTCACAAAAAAATATTGATGAAGCTTCTCAGCTATGTTGCATAATATCTTAGTGTTTGTGGCGCAATAAGAACCAAAATATTGTGGAATAATAAAACTAATCAGTGTATGGGTTGCCAAACTTGGCTAGCAGATTCTTATTTCAGTGAAAAGCATCTCAAAATCTCACCAATAGAGAAGATCTTCCTTCAACAGATAATGGTCTCTATGCTAGAAACGACCAAGACATGATTGGTTAATATGCAACATAGATGGCTCAGTTTTTTCTCATGATTCTAAGCTTGGATATAGTTGGGCACTCCGCAATTCTTTTGGTCATTTGATAGCAACAGATTGTAGTAAAACACGCGGCCCTCCTAATTCTCCATTAGTATAAGCACTTGGCTTTAGAGAAGCCTTTAGTTGGTTAAAGAACCACTCTTTTCACAAGGTGACCATGGAAATTGATTCTCTCCTATTATTCCAATCCCTCAAGTCTCATCAATAACTTCCAAATTACTTGGGTTTGATTGTGAATGATTGTTTAGCAATGTTAAATGATTTATAGACTGAATGTAAGCTTTATGAAGAGGTCAATGAATAACATGGCATACGTTCTTGCTTATGTCTCTTATTCAATGCTTGATTTCCAAATATGGGGAAATGTCCCCCTTCCTTTTCTTTGTAATGTTGTGGCTGCTAATTTTGTTAATGAATGATAGCCCTATATTTACTCAGAAAATAATCAAAATTGTCAAGCCAAAAAGGTTCTAACTAGTAGGTCTAAAGCACTACAGAAAGTCCACAAGCACCTTAATTAATCATGTGATTGCCTTTATAGCAAGTACTTCACTTAGAACCACCTCGCTTAGGCATTAACTTGTCTCGCTACTATATGACCTCTTAACTTGTCTAATAAGAGTTCACCCCGACATCTCTATTAAGCACATTCCATATATTTGGGTATATATTCTTGACATCTTCAAAAAATGAGAAAGGGGTCAAATTAGCATAAGACTTTAAACCTAGTAGTTATACTTACAAACACATCAACAACATTGTTCATCAACAGTATGACATAAATCATACTTATTATTTGAAGTAGTAACGTCACCCACTCACTCAAATCCCAAAATAGGACTCGGCGTAAATCAATAAAAAGCCTCCTACCACATATGATGTGATATTAGGTGAGGCTATTTTCACATCAAGCCAATGATGGGACTTAAGCCATAAACCAAATATTCAATATGAAGATATAACCTTGATGACCCTCATTTAAACCTATGTTTAGGAGAAATTTAGTGGACAATGGACTGTTAAAACAAAAGACTTATTTTCGTAAAACATGGGCACGTTGTATTTAAAGATTGCATGTCGTTATAAGGCATAGGCATGTTATACTCATCAAAGCTTCTAGATTTGGATTATTTCAAACTAAATTTATTCCATTTTTATCTTTGGTTTGGTGGGTTGATGTCACTTATTTAAAGATATGTAATCTATTAATTATTGCTAGTATTATTTTGTTAGGTCAATCTAAATTCAATTAGTTTTGAGGTTTTTTTTTTATTATTTAAATTGCCAGAATATTTCCTAAACTTTAGGAGTTATAGCTATCATTAAGGTTTTATTTGTGGCAGCCACTTAGTTTTTTTTTTCCTTCTTTTAGGGTTTTTGGTAGCTTATATAAAATATTTTATTTTATTGTAATAAGGAGATTTTGATGATCAATAAAAAATGTGAGGTTTATTTTCCTTTTCATTTCACATGTATCCAGCATGTCTCTACATGATTGAAAACCTTAGAATTTATTAAGGCTTGCCATACCTTGTGGCATTCATCGACTTAGTACCACCCTTTTGGTGCGATGTCTTTCTTATCATGGCATTTTATCTTCCATTCTTTGCCACATATTGGCATTATAGTTTTCGTCCTCTACCATATGTTAGTTTGGGTGGAGTTTGCTTTATAACTTGAATTTAGACTTTTCCAAGTTGTTGATTTCAATTTGTTTATGTGTTCGCTAGTCTTTACCATTTGGGTTCACATTAATATGGAGAGAGATAATTAAATAACTCACTTAGAAGACCTCAAAATATTTACTAAAATACAGTCACCAACTTAAATATTAGAGGGTTTACGTTAAAATAAAGGCTTCGCCCTCTAATTTACGTTTTCTTCTCTAGTAGGTCCAAGGCTTGATAATGGAGCACCTTATGTTCGGTTAGAGGAACTACCACCATCACATCCCAATATGAGGAACCTCTCGTGGACCCATTGTCCATTTGTGGGATGACAAATTCCAATTCCTTAAAATCAAGCTAGAACAATGGAGTCCGCAAGAAGAATAATAATAAGATAATATTATATATGGACTAAATTTATTCTATATATGGATAAGTTGAATAATAATAATAAGATAATATTATATATATTGATTTATAGAAATATTTATGGTAAAACGCACCAAAAATACTAAAGATTCATTAATTTTTTGTTTTGGTCACAAAACTTTAATTTTTTAAAAAATATCATTGAGTTTTAATTTTTTTTATTCTACTGACAAGTCACTAGCCACTTTTAAATGAGACCCTGGTCGAAGAGCTAATGTGGCTATTCCACATAACAATTAAATTTGAGCTCATAGTCCACATAGATGTCATGTCATTAAAAAAATGATATGTGAGCCTTACCACGTTAGCTCCTCCCTTTGACTAATGATGGCCCACCAACATTGAAAAAGAAATTCTCTCTCTTCATGCAAGCTAGACACATAGAGAGAGAAGATTAAAAAATTACTCTCAGATTTCACCTGTCTCTCATATTTTCTTCCCCTCTCTCATTGAAATCACTCTTTCTCACTCTAAAAATCTATTCCTCTCAACCTAAAATCTAATAGATACAATTAATTGATTTGATTGCGTTTTTATATACGAGTTGAGTAAATAATCAAGTGGGAAAGTTTGGTGCTCAATTGAAATACTTACAGGTCTAATAGAAATTAGGAATTTAGGGTTATGTTAGGAGTAGAAAGAGAAAAGAAAGGAAATATAGTTACTAGCAAAAGAGAAAGATTGAAGAGAAAAGAAAACTATCAGTGAAGATGAAAGAGAGAGCTTTTAACGGGCTGGCGAAAGAGAAAGCTAGATGAACTACCCCAAATTATTGTAAATTCCTATTACTTTTTGTACCTATGTTTAATTTTAGGAAGTGCATATGGGGTTAGATTTATGTGAGATTGCTTTGTTGTTTTGATGTTGGTCAATAAATGATGTATTAAAGGCCATTAATGAATTTTTTATCGTAAAATGTTTACTATGATATAAGATGTTTTAATTAGGATTTAAATTTGAGGGATTCTTTACTTGGAATATGGTTAATTGTTTATTTTAAATTTTAATTGTTTTATTGATTATTTAATTGTTTGATGAATGATTAGGGTTTAGGTATTTCTATAATTAGTATTTTTGATTCATATTTAACTTTATTTGTTTATTTTTTTTTTATCTATTTGCAATCACAATCCTTGAATTTTTTACTATTAATTTGGGTCATAGTAGGGCTTGGAGGAAACAAATATGCAGTAGTGAGTCTTTAGATTTTTTACTTGTATTCTATTGACAAACTGTCTTCTATATAAATTAAAGAAATGGGGCAAGAGTGTGGGTTAAATAGGAACATTGAGTTTTATTGGCAATTACATTACTGTGAGGGTCTTGGTAAACTAGGTTCTGACAGTAATATACTAGAAATGGGCTATAGTTTAGATTCAATGAAACTTATTAGCATATATATGAAGCATTTAGATAAGTCTATATCATCAAATGTAGTAGATGTCTCTATGAGGATAGAGGACAATAATGAGCCAGTGTTAGGGTCAGTTTGTGGGCAGGTTAAGGGTAAATTAGTTGATAAGGAAAAATGTAGGGGTTTTAAAAAAGGGATGTTATCATTAGAGAAAAGAAAATCTCAAAAAATGGTCATGGTGAAGATGATCATCATGATGTAGTGATAGAGAATCTGATGGTGGTGGTGTAGATTATGAGGATCCTTCTACAAAATTTCAAGATAGTGATAATGATTTAAAGGATGATAATGACCTGTTTTAGGTCAATGTAGATTTGGGGTTTAAGATAGATGTAGGTAGGACAAATAATAGAAATAATACACCGGTTGTAAATCCTTTGGTAGGCAATATTGAGTTTGATGATGATGGGGATATTAGAGACAAATAGTGATGGGGATATTAGGCTAATAGTTAGATATCCAGAGTTTGTAGCTGAAAGGGATATGGGGAACCATTTAGTTGCCAGTATGAGATTTAGATCTTTAGAAGAATTTAAAGAGGCTTATAGGGCTTGGGCAATCAAAAATGGATGGCAAATTAAGTTTAGGCCTAATGATTAGTTCAAATGTAAGGCTAAATGTAGCAATGGTTGTCCATTTTATATCTTTTGCAATCCTAGTGTGACTGACCCCAAAAACAATGCAAGTTATGTCTAGTTGCTTTGGTCACACTTGTCGTAAAAAATATAACATTAGATAATGCACTTTTAAATTGCTAGCAAAGAAATATTTAGAAATGTTTAGAGTTGATCCTAGGTAGAGAATTCATAGTTTCATTAAAACTGTCCAAGAAGAATAGGAAATACATGTTACTGTAACTAAAACTTAGAGGGCTAGGAATATTGCACTTAAGATGATTGATGGGAGGTATGGCAATGGGGCGAGGGAACCATCCCCCATCCCCATCGCCACCTTAGCGGGGAATCCCCGTCCCCACCTTAGCGGGGAATCCCCGTCCCCCTTCCCGCCTCACATACGGAGATATTTTAATCCCCATTCTCATCTTTATGGGAATCCCCATCCCCGCGGGGATCACTGTCCCTATTTGAATTTTGTCTTACTAAATTTATATATATTTATATAATTCATAAATAATAACAAAAAAATAAATATATTTAAAAAATATTAATAGATTCAAACCCAGAAAACATCAACCAAACAAAATTAAAATGTAAATATTCTAAATACATTAAAAATATTCTGCAATTTTTTTAATAAAATATTAAAAATTCAGCATACATAAATATGACAATACTTAAATAAATTTCTTCCAATAATTACTAATTATATTATGGGGTAATTATGTAATTTATTACTAATTATATTAGGGGTAATTATGTAATCATATTATCGAGTCCCTACGGGGACGAGGATGGAGATCCCCATAGGGTGGGGAATACACTCACCATCCCTGCCCCGTCCCCACTAATAATGAAAGAATTTCCCCCATCCTCGTCCCTATGGAAAGAGAAATTGGGGAATTCCCGCCCTGTATGGGGCAAATCCCTACAGATAACAGAGATTTCCCACCCCATTGCCATCTCTAATTGATGGGGATGAGCAAGAACAATTTTTGAAACTTCAAAATTATAAAATAGAAATTTTTAGGACTAATCCATGTAGTAATGTGAAGTTTATGGTAGACGATGAGCATCTAAGTAGGTTAGGAGGTATTTACATTTGCCTAGGACCATTGAAGGAGGGATTTAATTTAGGCTGTAGAAAAATTATTGGGGTAGATGGATGTTTCTTAAAGGGTATTATAGGGATCAATTATTCTCTGCGGTGTCTATTAATGCAAATAATTGCATCTTCCCTCTTGCTTAGGCAATTGTGAGAAAGGAGAACAAAGCTAATTGGATGTGCTTTTTCTATACCTACTTGGTCAAGATTTCAAATTCAACAAGATCCATAGCATTGGATATTTATGAGTGATTGTCACGACCCATCTTTGAGCCGCGACTGTCCTAGGGCATAGGGAGATATAAGGTCACCTAAACCCGTAGAACAACCTATAACTCATAAACTATTGCCATTACGTTATCCTTAACCCAAGATCGTAGCCATAATTCCCATGTAATAGTCATTCAATGTCTAAATTCATTTTCATACTTATCACTTTTGAACTCCATTTTCCAGTATACTAATTGCAACTTAAGTGAGTGTTAATCATACATCTGGGCTATAGTAAGATAATACCCAACCACACATATTAATGATACTCTAAGTTATACTATTATTATAGACTTTTAACAAAACATGGAGCTCTAGAGTGAAACATCCAAAATTATAACAAAATATATACATGATGATACCCAAAATCAGCAACGCAATTTCCAAGCGGAGATGTAGAACTTGGAATTTACCTTGCCAAACCGACAACTGATCCTGAAAATAAATAACAACTATGGGGTGAGACAAAGCTCAGTGAGTACATAATAAAGCTGTATAAAATAAACAAGTGGTAGGTGGTTTAGTAGTAATTTCTTATAGCAATGAAGTGAAACGGATCAAGAATCATTCTTATGGAATAGTTTTCCATATACAGTAATTATTGCATTTTTAGCAAAATATTTCCTTTATGGAAACGGTGTGTTTCCCACATTATCATTATCACTTGAGTGGCGGCTTATGCCTTGCTCACTCCCATATCAGTCACACGTACAACTGATAGGGTCGCATGTACTGGGGGCCATAAACCCTTCCCAGCTAGGGTTCGGATACTCTTTACCCTATCCGCAGGTTCATTACCATTGTGCACAATGTCTGATGTATTGCCCCACATCAGAGGGGTATTCTGCTTGCCACGATATCATTAAAACATTTTTCCTTTCCATCCATGAAATACTTCAATGGATAATATATCAATAAATAATCAAAATTTCCATCATTGATCATATTAGGAAATGAAGCAATAAGGCTCATGTGGCCAAGTGCCATAAGGGATATTTAATTCAGTAATTGGTAAAACATATCATGCATGCCAAAGAATTGCAATGCATTTTTAATTAGGACAGTGATCCAACATTTAGACTTATATTTAAAGCACAAGAAATATAATATTACAATGGATAGTATATAATATCAATTGGGTTCTCATTATTGATCATATTATAAGATCAAACAATATAGATTCATTTGGCCAAGTGCCATAAAGAAATGTTTGGTTCACTTTGGCTCAATAATCAAGGAAGTATTATATCAACGGTTCAATATTCAATAAGCAGATTAAGCTTATCAAGAAATCAAGATTTTGGAATATCAATGAGCCATTCAACTTTTCAAGGCATAGAAACAATTCAACCATTAAGGTTGGAACAATAAAGGTTCAAGTATATGAAACAAGGAATATTATATTATTAAGTACTCACCTTTTGCTCCTTAGCTCCTATACCGATAGTTCTAATGTAGATTATAACGAGGCTCCTCGGTATCCCAAGCAATGCCTTTGCCTTTGGATTCTACAAATACACCCAAATAATCATACATTAATTCCTACTCTTCAAACTTGCTAATCTCATTCTAACTCAACTTAACATTAACTTCCTACTACTAATCACCAAACACATTCCAATACATTAAACAATAACATACATAAACACATTAATTATTTTATCATTTTATTTCAAAATCCCATGTTGTCCAAATCCTTTCATTAAAACAATTAGGTTCCTTTTTCTTCCTAATTCCTTAATTAAATTTTATGTTTATCAAACTAATGCTTAAACAATCAACATTCATTCACCCATTGAAACTAATCTCTTCCAATTCTCATAAACCCTAACTTTACCAAATTGGGATGATTTGGGGAAAACCCAAAAATTCTCAATCAAATCTCAAATTGATCTTGCCAAGATAAAATTAATGTTATGCAAAGCCTACCATAACAATTAAACATCAAACTACACTTCACATTACACACTTTTCTTATATCATGCATTATGCCTTCAAGAATTTCAATTTTTGAATAAAATCTCTAAATTCAAATTTTACATTTTTAAACCACTTTTCAACATCCCAAATAACCTTAGATATTGTTAAAAAAAATTTTGGACACTTCCCCTAAAATTCCTAGTTTGGCCAAACCTTATGTAAATTTCTCTTCATTGATCTTTCATGCTTCCCTTGTTATTATTCACCTATTAAACCCCAAATCCTTAACCCCAATTCTCATAATTCATCACTTAACATGCCAAACTAACTCCTCTTCAAATCATTCCACCAAAATCCAATTATAGAAATCAAAAGAAAAGGAATAATTGCTAACAATTTATCATACTTAGGCTAAGGAAAGAAAGGAATCACTTAAGCAATAAATCTCACCTTGAAATGCTCCAAATTTAGCTCTAAGTTGAAGAACAAGTTGGGAGGTTTTGAGTCTTTGGTGAGGGTGAAATTTTTGGTGTAGGTTACAAATGAAATGGTTTAACACAATTTCATTTTATATACAAATAAAATCAATGGTGGTGATTTAATCACACAAAATCAATGGTCACATTTTTACTTGAAATGGAGGGCTAAGATTGATCAAGATGGATGGTTGAGATGGCCCTTAGGTGTATGGTGACTAAGCATCAAAATAATGAACACCATCATCACCAAAGTGAACATAATCATGGTGATGGAAAAGTAGGAGGCTTAGGTGTAAAGTTGGCATAAGTCAACAAATATGGCTAACCTAATTCCTTTCTCATCCTAACCCCTAATTAACTTGTTCTAACCTTTCTTTAGTCAAAATCCACCAACATTTGAGGCCTTAGGGCCGGCCACTCTATGGGCTTGGGCTTTGAGTCCAAAAGCCCATTAACAAGCCCACCCGAAAACATTTCCCGAACTTAAAATTTTTTTGTAACTTTTTCCCTTCCCTTTCACTTGGAATTTTAAATCTTACCTTCCCATATCATAATAAGCCTAAACTAAGCCATATTGCCTAAAATTAATTCAATAAAACATACAATAAATATTCCTATCTCATAAATGTACACACTCAAGCACTTAGCACCAACAAGAGTTTATATCATCCTATCACTATGTCATTGATACTATACCCAAAAATTTATATTTTATGGTATTATTATAACTCTGATGAGCTATGGAGACCTTGGGTATTACAGTGATAGACAAAAGATACAAATTTGATTTTTTTAATGGACAGTCATTTGTTAATTTATCATTATTTGTGCAAAATTGCAAGGATTAATACTAGCTTTAGATGAGTTATATCCAGTTGCTGAGAAAAGATGGTTTGTTAGGCACATATAGACAAATTTCAGAAAAGAATTCAGAGGTAAAGAGTTGAAAGACATGTTATAGGAATGTGTAGGAGCCAATTATGTTGAGAGATTTACAAACTGTATGAAGGAATTAGATGCAAATGCCATAAAGCTCATTAATGGCTAATCAGACAAGATGTTCATCATTAGAGCAAGTCACACTTCCCTACTCATGTAAAGTGTGACTTGCTTTTAAATAATATATATGAGTATTTTAACACTTTCATATTAGATGTTAAAAATAAAGGGATAGTTACTTGAGTTTAGAGTTCATTAGACATAAGATGATGAAGAAGATATGGATTAAGAAGGATGCAGTGAAACAAAAGTAGTAGAGCCTTTGTGTCCAAAGATTCAAAAAAAAAAATAAATTAAATTAAATAGTTGCCTTTCAAATACAATTGTAGGTGGATTGGTAAGGACAAATTTGAGATTTTTGGACTTGGGGAGCAATTTGTTATAGACAAAGTAAAGAGAACTTCTAGTTATAAGAAGTGGGATCTCACTACAATCCCTTGTGAATATGCATATTGTGCATTAATGGTCAACAAGGAGGAACCAAAGGAATTTGGGGATGAGTATTACTCTACTGTGACCTATCTAAATGTTTATAGCCATTATATCAATTCATTAAATGGATATTAACTTTGGCCTATTACTAAGGAGCCTAACTTGTCACCTCCCCCAAAACCTAAACCAAAACAAGGTAGGAAACATAAAATGAGAAGATTAAAGGTCGAAGAGTTGGAACATTTAGCAACAATAGGCAACGTATCTAGGAAAGCCTTCAAAGTAACTTGTTGGACACAATAGAGATGGCATGGGAAGGAACCAGGTGAACAAGCAGGCTCATCAAAGTGTAAATGCTGCACCAATGGCAAAACCAAAGCCAAAAGTAAGAATATTTGATTTTTAGCTTCATTTAATAACATATAATGTTGTACGTCATTGGGAATATGCTATGTGTTGAATAACTTATTTAAATTGTAGGTTAATAATTTGAAAAAATCACAAAAATCTCAAATAAAAGGTGTTGCAAGTAATGTTCTAGCTACATCAATGCCAAGTCATATCCCTTGCATAGTTTAGTGGTTTTTAGATGTAAGTTTAGTTCATCACTTTTATACATTCTTAATTTCTATTGACTTTCGATTTGTGGTTTTAATATGCTTAATATAGTTTTAATGTACATGTGTTGTTATTTATTATGGTGTTTAAGGCCTATGTTTAGTAATGGCAGGTCTATGTTATTGTGGTTTGTGGCCTATGCTTGGTAGTTGCAGGGATTATGTAGTTGGTTTAATTTGCTATGTTATTGCAGGGAACAAGCAAGATTGTACATGACAACATTTTTCAATTCAATTCTAATACCAAGATTCAGACAAGTCAATGCTAAGAGACAAGACATTGAGATGCCTATAAATGTTTAAATGTAAGACATAGAAATGCCTAGAGATGTTTACATGCAAGAAATGGAGAGTAAAAAAGTAGTAGGAACTAGAATGAACAATGTAGTACCAATAAATGCAAGAATATTTACTTCAATAATCTCATTGTTTCTTTTTCTTTACTTCACAATAACTCGAGATTTAATCCCATTGACCACTACATTGGATTTTGTATTGTTTAAATTTTTAATGCTAGACTTAAACCTATTTTATTTTATGTCATTTTAGGCTACAATTTCATATGCTAATAAGGATATGGCTAACATGCAGTCCCAATTGTCATGGCCACCAAGTTGACAAGTAATACAATTCTCATACTTGTTGAATTTCCTTTTTTTTTTTTTGTATTTTAATTTGTATGACATATTTCCATATTTCCATCTTATAAGTACTTAATCCAACACATCCACAAAGAGATGATGACATAGAAAGGTTAATAGTAGATCTAATTGATCCATATGCCAATGATAGTGAAGAAGATGACGACATAATAGCACATGCTGAGCTAGTTAAAAATCTTAAAATAACTAATTTCATCTTGATGTTTATAGCATTTACAATTATATTTTTATAGTTCTAATTTATTTTTAATTTTTAGACAAAAATATATGCAACACAGAGGCACTATCTATTTTAAAGAGCTCACAAGATTGGAATAACAAAGCTATGTTAGCAAACCTATTATTAGGAACATGGGAAGATCTGCATGTCCAATTGCTAAGAGGCCAAAAACCAACATGTTATTTGCTACTAATCTGGAAGGCCAAGTAACAAGTTTATGCATCCTAAGCTGTCTAGCATATCAAAGGCTAAGGAAAATGACAGTAGCACAATCATACTTGATGATAAAGATGTAGATCAAGTTTTGATAGAGCAAAATAACTCAAACAAGCATAATGAAATGCATTACAATAGCGATAGAGAAGGCCTCACTAATATTAGAAGTTACAGGAAAGCTAAGATGTGAAGCAAAAGCTAGGAAACTATTTTTTTGACTTGTTATTTTATTTTGTATATGTCTATTAAGAACATGTTTTGGTTGGCAAAATGTTGTGTTATAAGCATCATGTTTTGGGTTTTGGTGATAGAACACAGTTTGGACTTTTGTACATGGATGATAAGATAGAGCATTGTGATAATTTGCTTTATAGATTGTAAAGTGTTGGGAATACTATATGTAGGGACCTATCTCATATGTCAATTAGACAACACTTTCCTTTGTTTTTTTTTTTTTTGGGACAAAATATTTGTCTTTTAATGACATATGAATGTTAATGCATTTTGGTACTATAATTATTGTATATTGTTTAAAGGTCATTGAACTTTCTAATAATATTGAACTTTAAACTTTATCATTTCTAATTACAATTTAAATATTGTCTAAGTGTTACTCTATAATTACCTAGGTGTTCCTCTAAAATTACAAGTTAGAAATATCAAAAAAAAAAAAAAAAAAAAAAGATAAGTATATAGTTGTGTAATATTATCTTTCATTAATAGATAGTTTCAGTTTACACATTTTTCATCTTACTACACTAAGAGATGCAGTCTCTAATACAACCTTCATTTTCTTCCCTAAAACCATGCAAGTACTTATACACTAACAATCCGACCCTGTAAGTATTCTCAACCAAACTAAATTCCAGACTTCTAATATCACTACTCCATCATCCTAAACCCACAACCTCATAATCAAACCCATAAACAAATATCAGAAATAGTACAAAAAAATGTAGCAACAATTATTTTTTGATTTTGATTCCTTTTGTGGGATGCCTACTGCATTACTATCTACAACTTCCTCAATTCTTTGACCTCTTGGTTATTGGTCCTCAATTTCATATTATCTTCAACCATTCAACACCATCTAGATTAATACTTTGGAGTAGTTGGTGTATCAATCCAAGCAAATACATCACAATATCCCACCATCTCCTACAACAGATATAAACCATACTCATTAATAGAAAAACTTAATTTACAATAAAGAAAATCAAAATAAACTCATCAAATTCAACTAAAACCCATGCAGATTTGAGATTGCATAAAAACCACTTACATTCTTGTAATTTTTACATCCATAGAAGCGTTGACCTAGGTTTTTCTCCGTCCATGAAGTTTTAAGCATACATGGGAGACCACATTTGCAACGAGATGCAAGAATGTGTGCCATCAAACTAGTTAATCAGTTTAGGTTTCGAATTGAAAAAAATTTGAGTTTCTTAATTTCTAGTCTAAATTGAGTTTTTAAAATAAAATTTTCGCATTTCATAGATTGCAACGTGAATTGATTCAACACGAAAGAAAGAAATTGATGAAAAAAGAAAGAGAGAAATCGAGGACTCAAGCAAAATGGAGGGAATTGTGTATATGGAGATGGAGATGGAAGGGAAAGAAATCATTGCCTTAAAAAGGAAGGAAGCCAATGGTAAAAAAATTACTCTTCTCTCTTTATGTTTCCAGCTTACATGAAGAGAGAGAATTTCTATTTTCAATGCTGACGGGCCATCATCAGTCAAAAGGAGAGATGGTATGGCCAGGTTGACATGTCATTTTTTTAAGGATGTGGCATCTATGTGGATTATGAGGTCAGATTTGATTGTTAAGTGGCATGTCTATGTCAGCTTTTTGACCAGGTTTTCATTTGAAAGTAGCTAGTGACCTGCCAATGGAAAAAAAAAATTAAAGCTTAATAACATTTTTTAAGAAATTAAAGTTTAGTGAGCAAAATAGAAAATTAATGAATCTTTAGTGATTTTTGGTGGGTTTTACCCAAATATTTAGTTAGAACCAATAAAAATACAATGATGCAAAAAAAATTGATGAAATGGTTTGACATAAGCTTAAGTTTTTAGGATGTTGCTTGATATATGGGAAAAATTTTTAATAATAAACTCTTAAGTTCATCTTTTATTATGTATAATATAATGTAATGTGTTGTAAGAATCGATCTAGCCCAATCGGTTCAACTGATAACTAGTCTTAAGGCGGGGCCAGTTGATGCCATAAACCTGCAGAGAGCAAGAATCGAAAAGAGTCCAGTGAACCAACTAGGTAAGAGCTGACCTAGTTGACACATACCAATTTTGCTGGGTTACTGAGGTGGGGAAAAGCAAAAAAAAAAAAAAAGGTTAAAATGAAAAAGGAAAAAAAATAATTGAAATGAAAAGGAAAAAATTAATTGCAAAAATTGCAAAACCAATCTTGTCACAATTAGTGTATTTTGACCCAGCATTTGTATACATAGGCAATGTGCTCATACATTGAACTTAGATTCAGGTTATAGATTTGCACTTTTCTCGCACGCAAGAGAAAGGCTCTTTAGCTACTTTCTTAATAGTGAAAGGAAGAGCCTTTCAATATATACCTCAGTCCAACTTTATATTTTTCTAATGTGGGATAACCCACCTTCCTCACTCACTTTCCCTAGCATATAGCTTATTTTGCATTTCAAATTATTATTCATTCGTTCACCATTTTGAGCATATAAATATTTAAATTTATATTTTTTCCGTAAAATAACATAAATTTAGATAGACTTTTCACTACTAAGTAATGGGACCCATCTGAATTTGAGTTTCAAAATGTCTATTTAATGAGTTAATTTGTCATAATTTTCCAACAATTACTTCTAAATAACATTCACTAATTTTAATATATGTATATTATATTTTTAACATATAAATAATAAAAATATATGATATTATTTAAAAATTTTAGCCCAACCCTAGTTGAACTTTGTGATCCACGATCCTCTACTTTCACCTATTATAAGGCCGGGTAGGGTTTGAAAACAATGTAATATATAGATTTTGAATTTTATTAAATTTTAAATATTTTAGTCTTTTATTATGAAATTGTAAAAAAAAATATTATGTTTTAATTTTAATATTTTAAATTAAATCAAACTAATTAAATTTATTTTTAAAAATAAATATACATTTTCATATTTGAATATTATTAAATATTTTAATTCCTTATAATTTTATACCTTTTACTGTTAATATTAATACGATGGTGCTCGTGGACATAGTCTAGCAGTACTGCAAATAAATTAGAATAATAATGTATCAATTTTTTAATACTAAAAAATTAATAACACAATAAAATAAATTATCAATTTTTAAATAATAATGTCTAAACTGTATATTTAAGATAAAAATTAAAGACTTTTTTATTTCAAAAGAAAATTAATTAACCCACGAAACATCCATTGTGTCAACATTGATTTTTTAACTTTAAAAAGAAAGATTCAAATTAGATTAGAAAAGTCAAATATATATTTTTTTTAATAAATTACAAATAAATCTTGGGAGAAAATCCGATTTCTTAATTATCTATTAAACTACCAGAATATGTTATCTACTTTCTTAAATATAATATTTTTTTTAAATTTGCCTCTCAAAAAAAATATCATTCTTAAAAATATAATTGTTAGGTTATTTTGCTATTAATTTATGAGATTTTTGAAAGCATGTGTAATGCATCCTATTATTAAACCACCATATCAATTTTCATATTTATCGTGATTCATAATAAATTGAAAATAAAGAAAGGTTCTTATAATACTATATTTAGAATAAGCCGCACAGTTTGGACCCATTTGATAGTATTGTTTTTGTTGCCTTTTATTTTTTCTATTAAAAAATTATTGTTGATAAGGATAAATTTTACACACTTGTTGGTTCTAGAAATAAAGCTCAATTTGGCCAAAACTCCAAATAATATGTCTCACACAATCAAATTCATCAAACCTAAGGCACTTTAGAAGGTCTGTAAACACCTCAATTAACCATATTATCGCCTTGGCAACAAATACTTTGACTAGATCCACCTTGTCTAGACATTAACTTGCCTAATTGCTGGACAACCTCAAAGCTCATTTAAGAAGAGTTTGCCACGACACCTCTATTAGGCATATCCGACATGTTTAGGCATATATTCTTGACACTAACAAAAAATGGAAAACAAGTCGAATTGGCATAAGGATTTAAAGTTGACAGTCAAATATGTAAATATGTCAGCAACACTGTTCATTAACAGTATGACATGTGTCATGACTCGAACTTGGATCGTGATCGACTATAGGGAACAGGAAAGCTATATGCTACTGAAACTCATAGCAAGCCTAACCTGTGACAACTACCTAAGAAATTTTCAACCATAACCTAAATAATAATCATAGTAGTTATCTATTCCATAACAAGTGGGGATATATTCTCCAACAGAACATAACATCCATAAATAACATAATGATATCCTAACATAAGTGGGGACTCAATCAACCCACAAACATAACTTTCATCATCCTTACATAAGAATAAGTAACGATAATTATACAATCCATCATATTAGGTGATCACAGAAGTACTAATAATATCAAATTCCATCCCCTAGGTAATTGCGAAAGTACTAGATAAATTACATAATTTGATAACCATCTTAAAGTAAATAAGCCTCTGTGTGAAAGGATATCAGGACAAGTCTGATAAAAAGGTGAGAAACTATCCTGAGAAATGTTGACCATGAGTGAGCATTCTACTCAATAAGGTGATATATATCACTTTAATATGCATGCCACAGAAAGTCTATATTAAGTGTCACATCACAAATAATCATCCACATCACATATAAACAAACATGACGGAAATAGTCTGTGAAACCCAACTGTCATATAATCAATCATAAATAAGGAGCCAACCTCCTCTATTGGATCTCTTAAATTCCAAAATATACAACCACAGTGAGACCAAACATCATTAATATAATCATATATCGTATCATCATTTTACCAATTATATTGCCTATGTTAGTATGAGTTGGACCCACTGCATCCCATTTCAATCTCAAACACAAGGCATATAATCAATCATAGAACAAATAATGGCATAGACATACTTCACGTTCCTATTGTAAAGCAAATAATGATAGCTATTAATTATATAAATATATATTTACATTAAATCGATGTGTGAATACGATGTTTAGATGTAGAACTAAATTAAAATATACTAACTCATAAACTGGTGCACAAAGGAAGCAACTCAATTCTGATTATTTTTAGGACCCGCTGCAAAAGTACTAGGAGTATATCTATAAAACAATAATGAATAATAATTGATTGCTATATAATGAAGCTCAACTATGACTCTTCTAGATACCTAAAGATTTTGCCAAAAATCTAGCAAAATCTTTCCTAAAATAGGACATAAACCTTTCTAAAATAAAATAATATTACAATAAAGTACAACTCAATATCAATTGCCCATTTGAAGCCTATAAATCGACATCATTCCTTCCTCCTCAACATTATTTATGTCACCATTGAATTAAAGATTTATTGGTTTATATAAAATATATAAATATTTTGAATTCCTTTAAGATTGAAAATTTCAATATAATTATATTATAAGATAATTATTGAACATATTAATAACATTAACATTATATAAATTTAATATAAAATACTTACATCCATTTTTTCATTATTTAAATTTAAATTTATATGTATAACTAATTTAGTAAACAATTATTTTTAAAATTAAAAATAAAGTCAAAAATAAATTCATAAAGTAAATTCGTAATATAAAATTAATTCCTTTAACTAAATTATTGAAATGAAAATATAGATGCATAATAATTACTCATTTAATCACATAAAATTCCATTAACAAATAATTAAATCTAATCCTTGGTCACCAAACATTCCAATACTCATAAGAAAATTCTAATTATCACAATATGTATAAAAAATAATTTGAAGACTACTGGAAAACTTTGCCCATCTGATGGTCGCTGGATAGCCGCTAACGATGATGGCTGGTGGCAAGAAGGATACCAGTGACTTCATCACGAAGAGTAGTAACAGAGTATCACCACCACTCTCCCTTGGTTGCTGCTAACTCGTCAAAGAAAGATCAAGAACGTTATAAGGAGGCATTTTATGATTTGACTCTCTTATCAATGTTTGGGGGTCAGATGGGTGCCAAAATGAAGCTAGGATAATGTTGAGTTCAATGGTACCAAAATCTCCAAAAATGGTTTTGGAATTAATCAAAATTGATCTAAAAAGGGGGCAGCATTGTTGACACTTTGGATGTCACATTTGATGTTTCTTAGTGGTTGGTCGCTTCGTGCCTTTGCCCACTAGCTTGCCAGTGACTTGGTTTCTTGTTGGTGGTGCGTGTGTTTATTAGAGCTTACCAAATGGTGACTGATCAAGGTTGGCAGCTCCTGTTTCTCTCTTTCTCTCTCTTTTTCCCTTACTTTGCCAACAAGCCCAATAGATGATTGGTTCAAGGGTTTCTGGACCAATCAACTAATTTGGGGCCATAAATATTTGCACCAAATTTCAAAATAGGGTAACTTACTATTTAGTCTCTAAGTTTTGGCGAAACTAACACTAAAGTTTTTGCATTTTGAGAAACTAACGATTGCATATTTGCATTTTTATTCTATCAAACCTTTTGATCCTTCTATCTAAAATTTTGTGTTTTCCCATTAACTTCATGTGAAATGACCAAAATGCCCACCAAATTTCAAAATAGGGTAACTTACTATTTAGTCCCTAAGTTTTGGCAAAACTAACTAAAGTTTTTACATTTTGAGAAACTAACGATTGCATATTTGCATTTTTATTCTATCAAACCTTTTGATTCTTCCATCCAAAATTTTGTGTTTTTCCATTAACTTCATGTGAAATGACCAAAATGCCCATCAATTAGTCTTAAATTTTTCATTCCACCCATAAAGGATATAATTCACAATTTCCATTCTAATTTTTAAGGATTGAAGAAAATAGGAGTTGTGAAAAAGCTAGAAACAATATCCAATTTAGTAATAATAAAAAAAGTAGAATCATGAATTGTGTGATAAAATAGCTAAGAATGTACAAGAATATACTTTAGTAAATCAAATTATTGAATATTATTTCAAAATTTTACACCAGTGCTCAAAGGCCACGACCAAATAAATGTTCAATACAAAAAGAATAAAATTACAACATAAATCACAAAATCCATATGAAGAAACCCATTGAAAATTTCCTAAAATCCATTAATATAAATGAAAAAATCCATACGAACAAATCATCAAAATGAATATTAGACCAAAAAAATCAAAAAATTAAAGCAAGATGCAAAGTCAATCCAAGGTAGGGTGATCATCGACGTGAAGATCTTGTTTAAACTAAAGAACTATAGAGCCATCAATGTGAAGGTCGATACTTGTCATTGCCGCTGTTTGAGAAGAAAGAGAGAGCAAGAGCATCAAATCCTTCTAGGAAGAGAGGAAAAGATGATGGGGACAACAAATATCTCAGAGCTCACCTTCTTCTCCAAGCTGAAATCTGTTGCCATTGGAGCCTGATTTTCACTGGTTGTCCTAAGTTTTTGCTAGCCCAGACTAGCCAATGCACTATTAGAGTGCATACAAACTGCCACTCATTTGGATTGGAGCTCTCCTTTACGGTATTGATCGAACGATTCTTGATTTCTAGGCTATCTCTGATCTGCAGTCATTATGCCTAACTCATTGTTGCAACTCATTTTAGGTGAGCTTTGTATGCATATGAATGCTTTGTTTGGATGGTGATGTTGGTGATTATTTTAATTTTGGATTTTTGTGGTTGGCATGAATGAAGGGGCAAAGAGGAGCAAAGGGTAGTGTTAGCATAAAATTATATTTTCTTTTTTTTAATTTTCTTTATTTTATTAATGGAAAAGTGAAAAGATTGGATGTAAGGACACAAAATTTGGACGGAATGCAAATATAGGGATGAAATAGTTAGTTTCTCAAAATAAAGGGACCTAAGTGTAAATTTTACCATAATCAAGAGACTAAGTATTAATCTACCCTTTGAAATATTACAATGTAGCTCATACTCAATATGAGAAGTATCCATGTTATCCACCAACTCAAATCCCAAAATGAGACTCATCATAAATCCATGCAAACCTTCCCACCAAAAAGAGAGAGGTAATGAGGTAACTCTCTTATAAAAACTCCAGATATTTACTCTAAAGGTGCAAAATACATTCACTTAAGTATTGGAAGGTCTACACTAGGGCAAAAGGTTTCACCCTCTAATTCTTTCTCTTTTCTACAGGCCTAAGGCCTAGCAACGGAGCACTCTTAGGTCCAACTAAAGGAATTATTAGCATCATCATCACATCCTGAGATGGGGGGCCTCTAGGGGACCAATCAGAAGTGGTGCCATTTGTAGGAATGACAAATTCCAATTCCTCAAAATCAAGCTAGAATAATGGAATTAGTAAGAAGAATAAAAGGACATATGATTCTTCCAAGAGGCATAAACTTGTAGAGAAAGGTCAAAGAGATAACAAAAAGTCCATACTATGCCCTCATCCTTCTAATGTAAATGAGTCTTCCCTGTACAACTTATGGACAGACAAACATAAGCATATAACTTTTAGATACTAAGGAAGGAACTGACGTCAGAGCAATTATTTCAAAGCTAGAAGCCTGACCATGAAACATAATGAGCCAAAAGGAAAAAAGTGAATAAGCTCAAGTTGGACACAAAAAACCTTTGATCATGGCTAAAAAAGAAGACCCAGAGGTGAATCCTAAAAAAGGAAAATTCTAGAGGTCATAACTCGTAAGCAAGCTACTGGTCAAGAAAGTTCCATCTAGAGCAACATTAGCCTTTCTCATTGTAGGTGAAAAGCTAAATAATCCTACAAATATTGATCAAATGAGATTGCAAATGCTAAAAAAACCATGTGGAATTCTCAAATGGAAAAGATGAAAAAGCTTTTTAAGTATTTCATTATAACACGTATGAAGAAAGCAATAAAAAAAGTATTTCTCTTGACAAGTCTTGGTGCAAGAATGCTCATGGGAGAGTCACATAGTAAGACATATTGATATTTAGGCAAAAGACCATGGGGGAACTAAGACCTCCTTAGGAGGCACATAAAACCTCCATGTGAGTCATAATAAGACCTAGTGAACTTTAGGTGAAAGATTGTGAGGCAATTAAAACTTTAATGTGAAGTATAATAAGTCTTAATAAACTTTAGGCAAACAACGTAAGGCATATATGACCTCTAAGTGAGGCACAATAAGACCTAATAAGCTTTAGGTAAAAGACCATGAGGCAATTAAAACTTCATTGGGAGGCAAAGAGAAATATTTAATGAGGCAAATATGACCTCTCATAAGGCGAGGTAAAATCTCTTCTCGAGGCACCATAAGACAATTTTTTAGGCAAATTGAAATCCTTTCAGGGCAAATATTAAAACCTCTTTATGAGGCAAAGAAAGACCTCTAATGAGGCAAATAAGGCCACTTATAAGGCAAGGTAAGACTTTTTTGCAAGGCACCATAATACCTTTTATAAGGTAGATTAAGATACCTTTGTAGGGGCAAAAATTAAGATCTTTTTAGGAGTCATAGAAAGAACTCTAATAAGAAGGATAAGACCTCTCATAAAGGCTTTCATTAAAGAAATATAGACCCCCTAATAGGGCAAAGATTAAAACCTCTCATAAAGCTAGGTTGGGCAAGAAATTTTCCTTTAGATCTAACCTAACATTTGTTTTTATAAGGTCTTTATTGGGAGAGGAACGGAATACTCGTTTAGGTCTGGACTCACAATTGGAGTCCTTGCATTCAGATGGGTTGGTTTTGAAAATATTTTGGGATCGCCAACTTAATTTAATTTATTTGGAAAAATATTAAGGAAAAACCCAAAATTGACTCCAATTCATTAATCTTTAATTAATTTTTCAAAGGATAAAATCACTAGTCTTTGAAACCAAAAAGGATTGAGCAACTAGATTTTTGGTATTAAATAATCTAAATTTAGCTCCTAAATTTATTTTGTTCAAAAATTAATTTCATGAATGACAATTATAAGATAATAATTAAAATGCATCCTCATGACATTATTATGAATGCTTGTAGAAATTAATAAATAAAATAAACATCTATAAGCTAAGAAGAGTGTTTCGTCTAGACTTTATGGATTATAAGGGAACCACATAATTGCTCCTTAACTCCAAAATAATTAAATGACTGATTACATAAATTAACAAAAGAGATGCCTTCTCTAACTCTTATGGGTCATAGGAAGGCCACAAATTCTCTTACAAAAGTAAGAACATAAATATAAATAATTATATAGGAAGAGAAAGGGGAAGAGATTAATTTGGAATTAGATTTGAGATTTGAATTTAGATTTTAAATGTACTTATGTACCCCATTGAATGGGGATTAAAATCCACGTAGTTTATTCTACGGTTAAGTGGAGGGTTTAGGAATTAATTGGATTGATTATTTGGAGTTGTATGAATGGGAGAAAATATTATACCTTTGGTCTTGGTAGGTAAGATGAATAAAGGATTTTACTAGACCAAGATTTCGTCTTATCAATATTGAGTGGCGAAAATCTTACTTAAAGAGAGTTGATAAGAACAAAGGGCTTGATTGATTGATTAATTAGTTAAAAAGATTAATTAATTAATTGGATTGATTGATTGATTAAGAAAATGATTAATTAATTAATTGAATGGATTAATTGAAAAGGGATTAATTAATTAAAAATATTAATTAATTAATAAGAGGTAGATTAAATTATTAAAATGATTAATTAATTAATTAAAAATGTTATTGATTGGAGGGAGAGAGAAAGAAAGAGCAAGTAGACAGCCTATCAACAAATGCTCAGCACTGTCGAGAAATGGTGAAAATGAAGGCCTATTTACAGGCAAATGGAGATGAGGAGACTTTGAAAAGTGAAAAAGTGAAACAACCAAAAGAATAGAGTTGAAGAGTGATTGAAAATTGTGCTAGAAAGGGCAAAAATATCATTTTCAAAGGCAAAAAAGGTCCAACCTCAAAAGGCACATGTGGCATGCCGCAAGTGCCACACAAGCTGAGCTATGGCACCACAGGTAGCTCTTATGGTTGACATGTGGCACAAGCCCCATTTCATCCTTCGGGGCTTCTAGGTCAATTTCTGTGGAGTTTCAAAGTTCAAAAAAATTATTGGTCAGTATCGATAGGTCCAAAATTAATTATCAATCAATCGAGCAGTCAATTTAAAAATGAAATAGGTTAGTTTGAAAAGAATGTTGTCTTGTAAAAAGGTCCAGGCAAGGCTAGAAAAGTGTCAGTCTATGCTAAAAATACTCCAAATGAGTCTAGTGATTTTAGAATTAATTTTGGAGGTAATAAAATGAGGGTTTACAATTGCTATCTCATCACAATTGTCTATTTGTTAGATAATTTTGATAAGTATGAATCTAGATTTTGATAGATTTGGGCATGGAAAATGATTCTGAATGCGTTAAAGTGGTTCTGGTAATTTTTGAAATTTGATTTCATAGTTTTTGAAGACTGGTGAATTTTTTGGGTTTATTAATTTTTTGACGTAAGGAACTCATCTTCGATCAAATGGTAGGCAAATGAGGTGTCTATGGATAGAAAAAAAAATTCTTACAAAGATGTAGGAGTTTTAAGATTTAGATTATGTGTTGAAATGAGCTAGGAAATGAATTTTTACACGACTAAGGAAATTTAGACACTTTTTACTATGTCGTTACTATGCAATATTAATCGTTGAACCCTCTACACATACCTCATTCATCATGCTCATTTTGCACAAACTACTCAACACTCACTCTTAAACTCTCTCAATCTCTAAAACATGTGTCTCTTTTTTTTTTTTAATCTTTTTCTTCTTCATTTTTAATAATAATATCTCTTTTAATTTTAGTTAATTAATTTGATTTTTAATCTAATTTTTTATTTTTTAATAATGATAATTATTTTTTAATTTTAATTAATTAATTAATTTTAATTTTTTATTATTTAAATGTGGTTCTTACTTGCTTCTTGTTTGTGTTGCTTGTTAGGTTTGACACTCAGGGGTGATGGCTTCTACTTCATGCCACAAAGCTTCTTCCTCTAGTCGTACCATTGTTTCTTCTGGGGACGATCGTGGAAGTCAGTATGAGGAGTCGAGGGATAATTTAAATCCCTCCCTCCTTTTGCAAGACCCTTAGGAGCATGTCTCATATGATGGGCGTTAGTATTCCCACTCGCCCTTTTTTGAGTTCTTCTTTTAGAAATTTTGCATCATTTGTAGGGCTAAGCATGAAACTTAGAAATACCGAATCATATTGAAAATTTGAACAAAAAATATCCAGAATCAAGAAATATTCATTGATTGTTTAACTTTCTCCAAACCGAGTGGTTAAAATTCAAAAAGAAAATAATTCAAAAGGAAAATAATTTAATTATTTTATCCTATGAGAAATTTTTAACTTTGGGCAATTATAAAACAATATCCATTTGATTACACAACTTTTAAGGCATTGATAATTTTGTCAATTTCTCGAATTGATCAACATAATTAAGTCAACCATTAAGTAATGCAATGATTTTATGTACAAATTTGATGTCAGTTTTTTTAATAGATTTAAATTTATAATCTTACAATTTATAAGCTTAAAACCATTATATTATTAATTTATTATTGAGCTATAAAATTCTGTTAATGATGATGTTAAATTTACAATATCACATATTATAATCGATTATCAATCAATTAATTTTTATATTTTAATCATAAATAATAAAATAATAATTTAAACTTGTATTATGTCATTAAAGCTTTGAAATGATATATTACATGTAGAAAATGGACTTGTTACTTTACTAAAGTTATTTATTATTTCAAATGATTGACCATATAAAGTTTTTATTGCACTTGATATTCCTATCTATCAAATTCATAGTAAAATTCATTAACTAACTATTAAAATTTGTTTTCTACTAATTTAATAGGTTTTAATTTCATATTTTTCTTATTTATTTTATAAATTAGTCAACATCCTAAAATTAAAAAGAATATCTTGCCAAAGACCACTGTGGATTTTTTATTTCAAATCCATGTTCTTACTTTTTTTTTTTTTACGTCTATTCCATTTTTATTTTAACTTGTGGATTGTAAATAAATTTTTTTTAATTATAAACTATGTAGTTTAATTTTTATAATTTCTTTAGTTATGCACTATATAGTTCGATTTTTATTTTACCTTGGTGGATTGTTAATAAATTTCTTTAATTATGTAATTTGATTTTTGTTTTTGTTGTATATACTGATTTAATTTCAATGGAAGTTGTTTAAGTTGAAAAAATATATATTTTTAGTAATTTAAAAATAGAAATCTCTAAATTTTCATTTTGTCTCGTTCTATACCGAACTATCTCATTAGACTCGAATCTCCGTCCTGAACCATCTTGAAAAATTAAGATAGTTTAGTATGGAGATTTTTATCTTACATTTCGGTTCTAAAGATCTACTTTTGAAAATCTCTGAAGTTTGGTTCAGTTCTAGAGATTTTCAAATCTTTGGATTCTCCCGAAGTGTACTTAACTCTAATCATTTGTATGTCTAACATTTTATTTGCATTTTTACATTATTTCATTGGTTTGCTACAAATGAATACTATCAAGAATAGGGGAGGCCAATGCAATATGAGAGAGGCGAATAGGTGTATCCCTCCAGGGAGTGCTGTCAGAGCATTGCTGGAGTCCACTAGTTTCATCAATTTCTTATGCGTATAAACATCCAACTAGGCTAGTATGAGTCTAATTTTAAGGCCCTAGTCGAAAGATGGTGGGACACCATCAACACCTTTCATTTTGCCTGTGGAGAGATGATTTGCACTCCACTCATTTGTATATGATCTTGGGGATCTGATTTAGGACTCAATCCCTTGACATGTGAAACGATTCAAGGTAGGCCTTTGCTCTGACAGACACCCAAACCTTACTTAGCTTTGATCCTCCTCGAGACAGCACTTAAGTTAAATGCACTCTTCTAACTGATAAGCTAGAGTGGGTGGCAGAGGTTGGCAACATCATCCCTGATGAGGCTGTGACCTAGCTATATTTGTCAGTCATTGCTGGTTGCACCTTCTCACATAATATGAGAGATACAGTGAACCTAAACATTTTAGCCAACTTTGTTGACTTAGATGCATGAAGCCACTATGATTGGGTCAAAGTGATCTTGAGCATTATATATGATCACATGGTGGACCTATTTTAGGGGAATGAGTTATCTATCGGTGGGACAATGTCCATCCGAGAGGTATGTGTTATGTGCTTCTATTGTACCTTTTGTATTATTATGTAGGCTCTTGCCTCTTTTGGGAATTTTAAATATCCCTATATTGCAGATTTAGGCCTATGAGTATTTTTCTTTCCTTACTCTTTGGTTGATCAGACAGGGACTTGAGGACTTTCTAGCTGGGCAAAGGTGGGCCGAATTGAACTAGGGCTTTGACACTAATAGTCACAGTGCTTTAATGATCTAAGCCTTTTTTTATCATTTGACGGAGTTAGAGGTATTTATCTTGTCACTTTCCTCTTTTCTTTTATCTGTATTTCTTTACTTATTACTTGTTATAGTAGATCTCAAGGCCTTTTGAGGAGTTATTGCATTATGCCCCTGATGGCATGAACTTTATAGAGCATATCTCTTATATGAGACTCTCGCTGTGTTCTCCTTACCACCTTTTATTTTATCTGGGTGAGAGGGTCCATTTCTAGACCATTAGATCCTTATGTTTCCCTAACTCCTTAGTTTACATGAGGTATTAGCTGGTGATCTAGGCTTCCCCTAGGCTTTATAATAGCGATGAAGGATACCTTTATTAATGTCTTAGCCAAAGTTACTATGACGTCTACTTTGCTTTCTTGATGTATGAGATTATCCTAAGAAGGTGCTCTTCCATTGCCTCTACTTTTCTAAAGGAGCCCATTCTCCCAACGGCATTTAAGATACCTAAGGGCAATAGTTTTAAGAGGCCCATTCTTGATTATGGTAAGGGTGCTGGTTCGAGCTATGGCCCTTACATGGTCAAATGGAATATAGAGTTTTTCATCCCTGAGCAGAATTTTTACTATAGAGTGGGTGGTACTATGTGGATGTGGCAACTCCCTAGCATCGTTCAATTAAATGTGTGAGACATCCCTGAAAATGTTGAGGTATGATTTTGTCCTACATTCAGAAATGATCCTTATGTAGGTGTTGTACTTATACTTATTTATGTCTTTGGAAAGGATACAAAACATTTGAGATTTTACTGCATTCAAGTACCAAACATTTTATCCATTAGACATATATGGTTTCTCGTAGGATGGAGGTTTCTCTCGACTGGATGTTAACGCACTTGATCATGGCAGAGGTACGTAGTGCTGGTGATGAGGATGCCCTCTAAAGACAAAGGAGAGGAGGACGCCATTGATTTGGCAATGATGATGATGTTGATTCTAACCATTTTATAATTTTTTTGTATTTTCTTAGGCGATTGTATTATTCATTCCCCTGGTGGGAGATAGTACTCTTTTGGATGACTATACTATATTTATGACTATATGTACATTTTTATGTTATGCTTATAGGTGATGTATGCATGGTTTTATCTATGCAACTCTCTAATGCTTCCTACTATGTTATATATATTTATGTTATGAATGTATGTTCGTGATGGACACTGATGGATGCATGGATGAGACTTAATGTTTAAGTGTATGCCTTAATGTCTGACTTTTATTGATTTATGTCTCCGTCTTCATAGTTTTTGATGAATTTCCACCATGAAAAGCTCTAAAAGCATTCATTTATGGACTTTTTGTCCCAAAGAGGGAAGAAATATTGCTTAAGTTTACACTAAAAGACCCAAAATCAGGCTATAGGGTCGGCGGAGGAGAAAAAAGGCCAAGACGCTGCTTAGGAAAAGAGCATCACAATAGGCCCTTGTAGTGTAGTAAAAGAGGTTGACAACGCTCCACACACGAAAGTTGTGGCACCACCAATAGGGCTTGCGATGCCACAATAGGCTTGTACATCAAAGCCATCTTTTATAGCTTTCTATTACACTTTTCTAATGTGACATCTCAGGGCTATATATAGGCTCAAATTTTGAGGCAAAACCCATCATCTCCTTGATTTTTATGCCAAAACTATTTTAGTTTATCAAATTTTCCTTCTTTTGCTTGGTTTTTCACCTCTTTATACTCTTTTCATTGCTTTCTCATACCCATAGAGCCATATTTCATCTATTACATGCATATATGGACAAAGAAACTTGATAAGGTTGTGTGAGGCCTCGCTCGAGCACCAGTTCGATCTGCTAAGAGGATTTGAAATGCTCATTTGGGAGAAACATCATGATTAGAACCCGCTATGAAAACAGAAAATTACATTTTGTAAATTATAATTTACAAAAGTAGTAGCCACTTTAATTTTGTTTATTTTAGTTGGGAAAATTAAAGAAAAAACCTAATCTGATTGACTCCAAAATTATACCATTTATCTCAAGGAAAAGTACTAGTCCTCAAATGATCAAAGAGGGTTCACAGACTAGGTTTTGGTTAAAACAATAGAAAAAATTAGTTTGGCTTAAATACAAAATAGCTTTTCTAAAAAGAAGTTTTCATATATGCATGAACAGATATAATATGATGCATGAAACAAATATTATTCGTGCAATGTATGGAAAATGTTAAATAATGACAATTACAAAATGTGAACAATAAAGGAAAACTACTTAAAATTATTACAAGTCAAAATATCAAAATCAATGGATTTTTCCTCTAGCCCTTATGAGTTTTAGGAAAAGTACACATCCCCCAAATATAAACTAAACGACTAAAGTAAGAAAAAGTAATAAAACAATTATAATAAAAGGAACTAAAATTTTGACTTTTATTTAAGAAAAGCAATTTCAATTCTAAACTATGTGAAGAAAGTGATAGAGAGAAGAAGTTGTTAATTTTAGCGAAGTTGAATGCCTTAGAGGTGCAAGCCTATGTATCCCTTTGAATGGGAATTAAATCCTATGCAATTCTTTCTTTTTGTGAAGGAGGGGTTTTTAAGTCATTGCCTTTGTCATCATGTTTTGATTGATTTTAAAGGCTTAGGAGTTTGTTAATTAGGTCATATTTTAATTAACAAAAATTAGATTTTTTTAGATTTAGGTCTTGAAATTGGAATTGAAAAGGAAAAGGAAAGAACTTTTACCTTAGGCTTCAGTAATGAGAAGTATAGAGCGAGCTTGGCATCGGATCTAATTAAGGATAGCATGAGCACTCCTTTTAGAAGAAGAACTCTTGAACTCTTTTGAAGGAAGGACTTTGGATCACCCTTGCTTGAATGCCACGAACTCCTTTTGAAAGAAAGAACTTGAATTACACATTTTCTTTATTAGGAGGTTTAGAAATAGGGTTTGAGGTCTTTAGGATCCTTATGAATAGTGTTTTATATGATGGAAAAGGTTTTGGAATGGGGTTTTAGAGATAAGGAGGATTAGAAAGAGGGTTTTGATGATTGGAAGGCTTAGGAATAGGGATTAGAAAGCTTTAGAGAGAGCATAGAAGCATATAATTATGTGTGGAAGTTGTTAAGAAGTATAAGGTATTTATAGAGGGTGTCTAGAGGCTTAAAAGAGTGAATTTTTGGTGTGGGATTCAGGAAAAATGATATGCAGTAACTCATCGGAGGTTGTGGTAACCATAGAGACTTTGTGGTAATCGTAGAGCCATTGCGGTAGCCAATTTGGCTATCGTAGCTGGCCCACGGGTTGCCGCACCTAGTTTTTTGGCCCATTCTCATCCATTTTTTATCTGATTTGGGTTCAGTTTGATTCTATGGATTTATAATCGAGTGTTGGTCGTCTGAAAGTGTAGGTTTTAGAAAATTTATTTTTCAACGGGGTACTGCCCCCTTGACCCCTGCCCGTTAACTAGCTAGTAGGATCATATGTACTAGCTCTGTGTAGCACACTAATCTTAGCAGGTGTCAAGCTACACCCGAATCCTAAAGGTGCAAATTTGAGGATTCACAGCTGTCCTTTTATCATAATTGGCTTTGAGCAAAAGGCAATTATGATGATAGTGAACCCTGGGAAGAGGTGCCATATTGGACTTTAGGCTTGTGCTCGTGCCATTTCAGATTTTTGGCTTATGTATTCTTGTACCATGTCAGATTTTAAGCTATACCATGTCATATTTTGGGTTTTTGCCATGTCAGATTCTATGCTTGTGATATTTGTTTATGTTTGTCATGCATAAGGGCATTCATGCTTTGTGCAAATTGAGCCTTGTGAAGGATAAACATGGTATAAGAATATGAACCTTTAGGAGAGGGCCCTTAGGATACATGAAGTTTTATTAATGGCTATCAGTTTGACCTTGACGTTGGATATGAGAATGGTTTTAGTGAATTTTAATTAAGGCTATCTGTCTAGCCTAAATATCAGAGGTAAAGATGGTTTTGGTGAATTTCAATCAAGACTATATGTCTAGCCTAAATGTTAGAGGTGAAGATGATTTTTGTGAATTTCAATCAAAACTATCTTTTCGGCCTGAATGTTAGAGGTAAAGATGGTTTGGCGAGTTTTAATTAAAACTATATGTCTAGCCTAGACTTTAAGATTTAAAGATTTGGTTTACATAGGAGAGGGAGATTTGAGAGTTCAAACTGGTTTATCAAGGCCACCAGTTTGGCCCTACTTTTAGGAAGATTGTGATCAAAGTTATCCATTTAGCTTTGATGTTTGGGAGGATTAGTATCAAAACTATCTGTTTGGCTTTGGTGCTTAGGAGGATTGGGATCAAAGCTATCTGTTCGGCTTTGGTGCTTGGGATGATTAGGATCAAAGCTATCTGTTTGGTTTTGATGTTAGAAAAATTGGGATTAAAGCTTTCTGTTCAGTTTTGGTGCTTGGGAGGATTAGGATGAAAGCTATCTATTTGGATTTGGTGTTGGAAGGATTGGGATCAAAGCTATCTATTTGACTTTGGTGCTTGGAAGGATTGGGATCAAAACTATTTGTTCAGCTTTGGTGCTTGGAAGGATTTGGATCAAAGCTATTTAGCTTTGATGTTGGGATAAATTAGGATTAAAGTTATCTGTTTAGCTTTGATGTTGAAAAAATTAGGATTAAAGCTATCTGTTCATATTTGATGTTGGGAGAAATTTAGATTAAAGATATTTGTTCAGCTTTGATGTTGGGAGGATTAGAATAAAAGCTATCTGTTCGGCTTTGATCTTGGGAAGATTAGGATCAAAGCTATCTGTTTGGCTTTATTGCTTGGGATTTCTGGAAGGTTATGTCTCTGAAAGATGAGGGGTATGGGAATGTCAGCATGGGTGGCTCGACTCAGTTTGCTCGTGAAATGTTATGGTTGAGGATCAATCCTTGTAGGGAAAGGTCTTTGCTAAGGATTGGTCATTGGGAGGGTAGGTCAGGTAGGTCCTTTGAAGGATTAAGTCAAGTTGTGTTAGGTTCTAGATTAGGTCAAGAATTGTCACTTGAAAATTTATGTTGCAAGATTTGAAAAAAGACGGTCGATCCAATATAGAATTTAGGGTAGTGGATTCATTTGTTAAGCCAACTTAATAAAGAGACCTTGAGCTTAAAAGAGTTTACAAGTATCCCAAAAGAGGCAATTTAGCTAAGAAACTTGAGCTTTAATGATGATGGGCCTTGTTTTGCTAACAAGCCTAAGCCTCAAGATTTTGTTAAAGAATTCGATATGCCTAATCTTTGGAAGGATGGTAGGATTGATCACTTGAAGAGATAATAGGCCTTGATCAAAGAGTTAGGGGTAAAGGTGTTTCGAAGGAGATAGGTAGGATGCCACCTCGTGAGTTGATTCAGCAAGTTGGACACGTAGACTAAAAGGTGAGACTAGACTCTGACTGATGTGGTAATGATAGGATGAGACATAAGAGGCTAAAAAATGTAAGTGAAAGTGATGAAAACACTTAACAAGTTACAAATGTAGGGAAACATGACTTTGTGAAAGGTAAGACTAACAGAATAACTATCTTTGGATGAGATAGGACTAATAGACGAGATAGTGAATCCAATTTGAATGAAACAAAGCTCCATCTTAAATTGTTGCTGCAAGTTGATTCCATCTTTTGGTTAAGCTGCCTTTGTGGGTTTTCAACTTAACAATTCCTTTTATTACTTGCTCTAAGCTTCCCTTCTGAGTTTCTTTTTCTTGCTTTTTGTTTTTGTTTTTTTTTTTCATTTTCTCTCTTTTTCTTCTTCTTCTTTTTTTTTTTCTTTTTTTTTTGATTTTTGATTTTATTATTATAATTTTTTTTTTAGATTGGCAAGGCTATTTGTTCCATCTTTCTTTGAAAGGTCTGATTCTGTTTGGATCACTAGTTAGATTTCTAGTTTTCCTTCCCTTTTTAGTTAGCAAGGCTATCTATTTTGCTTTGCCTATGAAAATAATTGAGGATTGCCCCCAGCCTATAACAAGGATGGGAGCTTTGGTGTTCTACAGAATACTCAAAAAAAGGTATTAGCTTGAAGAGAAAGTGACATGGATGTTCGCTTATGGAGTCTGAATGTTTTCTAAGGAACTGCAATTTTAGTGAAGGCTACCTTTAATGATCATTTTTGTGGCCTTACATGAATTCTTGAACCTTCGCATGTGATTCCTTATTGATACAAAAATTTATTGTTTCATTCAAATTGGATGAAAAGAAACACATAAAGAAAGGAATTTGATTAAATAATCCCATCTTTCTTTATTACAATAAGAATGACTTCAACAGACTCAATTAGATGACTTTGACAAACAAACTCAAAAAGGATGACTATGACAAACAGACTCGAAAAAGATGACTCTGGTAAACAGACTCAAAAAGATGACTTTGACTTAAACGATGACTCAAACTTTAATGACACAAACTTTGACTGGTATCCTTCTTGCCTTGTCAATTCACTAGGTGGCTTAAAAGGTTGATGGGTGAAAGAGGCATTCATTGCCAATGAGGTCTTAGACTCGGTGAATATTTATTTTTTAAACAATTATAATGAAGAAATGTATAATAAGTGAGTATTATTTAATTAATTTTAAAATTTTAAAGAAGCATAATCATATGTATGAATTTTGATGAGTGCTAAATAGCTTCTCTATATTACATTCTTTTTAATTTATCTATATTCTTAAAACATATTAGTATATGAATTGAGTTTAATGAATTTGAGTTAATCATTGCTAAGAAGTTATATCTAATCAATTAGACAGTCAAGTCTAAAGCATTATATACCCATGTATTTTTAGTGTATGGGATTGATTCTTAACACTCGCTTAAGTGGCATTTGGGATTCAACTTTGACACCTAGTTACCTACTTGAAATTGAATTTCTCTATCTATAATTGAAATTTGAATGCAATGGTAATACTGGGCTCTGGGCCACTAGGATTGGACATCCAGACGGATATGGGATAAATAAAATTAAACTGAGCTGAACCTGCTATGATACTATGATAGAAATTGAATTGAAAGAATAGAGGTAACTTGAATGGCTATAAGGTTAAACCCACAAATGAATTGAGTTTAATGAGTTTGAATCAATATTTACTAAAAAGTTAGACTTAACCAATTAGGTATTCAAGTCCAAATCATTATATACCCATTTGTTCTTAGTGTATTTTTCTAGTGCGAGATTGATTCTTAATATCCCCTTAAGTGACAATTGGGATTTGACTTTGACACCCAATTGACCATTTGAAATTGAATTCCTCTCTCTAAAATTGAAATTTGAATGTAGCAATAACACCGGGTTTCGGGCCACTGGGACTGGACATCCGGATAGATACCAAGTGAATAAAATTGAATCGGGTCTGACTTGTTCTGATAGTCATTAGGACTGGACATTCAAAGAGATACAGAGTGAATGAAATTGAACCAAGCTGGACCGGCTCTGATACCATGAGAAAATTGAATTGAAAGGGTAAAGATAACTTAAATGGATATAGGTTAAGTTTACGAATAAATTAGATTTAATTAGTTTGAGTCAACTATTGTTAAAATATTAGATCTAACCAATTAGATAGTCGAATTCATTTAATTATATATTGAAGTGTTTTTAGTGTATTTTTTCAATACGGAATTGATTCTTAACATATATTTTAGTATATCCAATATTTATACTGATGTATTTTGTAGTTTCATTTATTATATTTATAAAAAAAAAGATGATGGAGATTAAATATAAATCTTGTGAAAACGTTTGTGGTTTAAATATCCTTTTAATTTTTGAATGGTTCAATTTCAAAATCGATTGTTATGTTGAATTTGTCATCATAAATCGATAAAATATCAAAAAATTAACAATATTTTAAATTACCACAGTAAATCATATTAAAAAAAATATAATATGTTAATGTCATATCGAGATTTTTTGAAATACAATATATTGAATAATACGACGAAATTTTGATTAAAAAAAAAATTTAAGATCATACTTGGAATTTAAAAGGTTTCACGTTTAACTTTTATTCATGTTAACAAATTTGAGTTATAAATTAGTTTGTTTTAACATATTTAACTTAATTGATAAGCGACTAATAAGAAAATATGTTTGAGTTAATATTTAGATCCTATCTGTTTCTTATAAAATATTTTTCATCTTTTTTTTATGTTTGGATTGTTTTAGAAAATTAGCTAGCGGAAAACATTTTCCTATCCAATAAAAAATTAAGTCTTTTTCTAAGGAAAATAACATTCTCTTTTCATGATTTAATAAAGTCATTATAATAACAGAAAAATATATAAATATAAATTTATTAATCGGCCGATCGCCAATGCTAACTACTGGCAATTATTGATAACCATAGCCAGCTGTCGCAAACACCAACAACCACCGCCGATCATCAACAACCATCAAAATTATCATTTTTATGTATTTTTTCTCATAATTAACAATAACATTTTAAAATTATGAAATTATTATAAGTTTAAATATGTTTATAGCCTTATAAATTAATTTTTTTAATATTATAACTAAACAACAAAAAATTAGTTTTTTAAAAAATATTTTTTTCAAAAAATATTTTACTTTAAAAATATCTTTTAAAAATAAGTTATTTTTCATTAAACAAATGAAGCGTTAGAACTTGATTTTTAAATGTATTGACTAAGCCTCTATAATGAATTTTATACAATAACTTTTAGATGGTTTTTCAATTTTAATAATTTTATACAATAACTTATAAATTTTTATAATTCTATTATTAATCTGATTTCAGATAAATGAAATATGAATTTATTGGTATGACAAGTTTGACTTCATTTATTTTTATTAATTTATGTTATTGAGTTTTTTTGAACGCAATATATGTTATTGAGTTAAAAATTATATGATGCTGATTTGAAATATTTATTATTTTAATTTTTCCTTATTAATAAACAAAATAAATAAATTTAGACTTATAAAATTAGCATTTAAACTTGATTTCACTTGAAACTATATCGCTAATAAAAATACAAAAATTTAAGTCGATGCATGAATTTTTAATTGTTAAAACTGATAAAATTATAAAAAGCATAAGTATTTGAATTTTTTATAATTAAGTTTTTTATCTATATATTCAGATACAAAATTAAATTTCAAGTCTAATTGACATAAAATTTGTTAATTTTCATAAATAAGCATAATATTTTTATTTTTAAACATGCATAATATTTTTATTTTTCAAGTCAACTAAACTAAATTTCATTAAAAAAAAACACTAAATTTTCATATTCTTAATAACAAAAAATATTTTTTATTTTAAAATAATTTTTTAATATTAAAAATAATTATTCTTTTATAATTATGTTATTAAGTCTAATGATATTGATACAATATTTTATTATTTTAATATTTCACATTATGTATAACAAAATAAATAAACTTAGACCTATAAAACTAATAAATTTTAATTTCATTTCATTTTTAATTAAATGGCTAATAAAATTTTGAAAGTTTAAAGAAATAATGAGTTGGAATGTCTTAGACAGACAGTTGAAGAATCATGCTTTCTTGTCTCTTTTTGTTTCATTCATTTGGCTGGCATTAAAAAGTAGTGTTCCTTAATAAGAACAGACAAAGATTGAAAGGAAAAGGAAGAGGAAAATGCATAGCACCTTTTCCCAATTTCCTTTATAAGCTTCTCTATGAGATTCAACAAATCTTAATTAGTTGTGAATAATCAATCATAACATGAGATTTCCCAACTTTTTTATGAATTTTTTTTTTTTAGCATTTTTGTTGTCTTTTGACTCTGGTTCCCATAAAGAATAAAGTGCCCCTTGAATTCTTGCGTAACATTCTCATTAAATTTTAATTTAATTTGTTACTTCATGAAAAAAAAATTTAATTTAATTAGCTTATTTCAATCTCTATTAAAATACTTCTTCCTTATCGTAAAGATTGTCTACTTTTTTCTTACAGAGTTTAAGAAAATATCATTAATTATTTATCAACTCATAAATTTTATTTTATTTTTTCACTTTATACTCATTACTACTCTTTCCATTCTGAAAAAAGTGGCCACTAAAAAAAAATCACAATTTTAAAGATAGTAATAACTTTATCATAAGTTGTTAAAAAGACCCCATATTAATTGTAATATAAATTCAGAAAACATCTCTTATACTTGAGAAATAAAATGGTAAATTAGTTATTTTACCTTTTTTTTTTATTAGGTTGCTAAATGACCACTTATTTATAAACAAAATTAACTTTTTTAATGGTCATTTTTTCAAAATGGAGGAAGTATATTCTTAATATTAATTTTGAGAATGTATAACTATGTCTTTCAATTAATAAAGATAATATGGATAAATGTCTATATTTATTTTTAAAATAAATAAATATTTTAAAATATTTTAAAAAAGAGTAGTACATAACCTTTCTGAAACATGGGAGTACTTACTCGTTCACATTGTAATGCCTATTATGTCTGTTTGGCTTAACACTCTCATTAATTTATTAATTTTTTTTAAATGTTTATTAGGCAGTATCCTTACTGTACTTATTAAAGAATAATTAACTTATTTTATTTAAAAATAAATTAAACTAGAGACAAATAGAAAATTTGACTAATCATTTGGAATGGTAGTGAATAGTGATGGTGATTAAATATCAATTTCTTAATGTTTATAATTTTTCTCGTCCAATTCATTTTAAATAAATTTATTTAATTTTATTTATATAAATTACTCCTTAATTAGTATTTTACACTTAATCTTTTAACAAAATCCTTATGAATAATAATTCACTTTTATACTAAGCAAAATGAGAATTTCAAAATATAAATAATTGGAAAAGTACAAAAAATACCTTATATTTTAAGGTTTGTGAAATTTTTTATTTTTGACAAAAAAAAAAAAAAAGTATATGGTTTCATCCATTAGTATTTTAAGGTCTACATCCTAACACAATTAGCTGGTGATGATGTGACATTGACATGATAAAGTGGATCCCATATTTTTTTTCACGGTAAATTGCTTATGCACATGGATAATTTTGGCTATATCAAAATTAAAAAAAAAATCAAGTTAAAAAAATAGATGGACAGGGAAAATTAAAGCCCAGCATTCCAAATTGAAATGAAATCCCTGATACAAAACAAAATGATTTGCATCTTAGAACTCTAATTCGCAAATTTCTAACTTCACTATTATTAATTTTAAACCGAACATGAGTAGTTCATTGCATGCACTGTTAGGTGAGAGTATTAGTTGTAGAAGAGAGGCACTAAGTCCAATGAGCAAGAGGTGCAAATGTGGTTGTCAAGCACTAGTGAGGACGTCGTTAACAGAGAAGAAATGGCTATAGCTGATTTAGGAATGTCGGAAAATGCAATTTCTTTGAATAGGTTGAGGAAAGCATATCATTAGATGCAAAGACATATTGCCACATTTATTGGAGAAAATTCAAGAGTGTGAAAATGAAATTATAGATTGTTGTACTAGAGAAGTCAAAGCTGTCGTAATAAGAGCTTCTGCATTAGGTACAAAATAAACTAAGAAATTTTTATGAAGAAAATGGAGTACTAAAGATGAAATTGAGAGAATGTCAGATGAATTGGAAAGAGTGTAAAGAAAGAAAGAGGTACAGTGAAATGGAAGTTAATTGTACTGATAATTGTAATTAGGGTTTTTTATTTGTTTTTGGATAATAAAAAAATAGGTTAGAGAGTGAAAGATTATATTTGCCATGAATTTAAGCTAATTTTATTGTTTAATTAGTTTCTAGGTAAGCATTTTAGGCAATTTGTTTGTTAAAATGCTTGAATGAAAAAATATTTCACAAACTGCTTATTTGTTTTGTTAAGGTATTGTCCTTGTAAACTTGCATGTTAATTCATCTACATTAATACACTGTTCAAAGTTACTTTTTAATCCAATTGAAACATTTACATTTATCAAGTTTTAGGCAACGGTTTGTGTTATTTCATCAACCAAAAAAATTCAACCAATAGATAATCGTATACACAAATCAAAAACTCAACAAATATAATGGATGAGAAACAACATTGTTGTTACTAATTACCATTGATAACATATACACTGTTTTAGATCAATATCACAAAATGTTAGGCACTATTAAGTCATTATTGTTTTAGATCAATGCTTACCTAATAATAAGCTATCTACAAAACAAGTATCTTGATCTAGATTAGCTGTGTTATAAACTAAGTCATTTACCAATTATTTGCATGCCTAAAAGTTATATGGATTTACACAAAACATATATAGCCAATAATAGGTCTCAACATCAATATTTCTTCACTTTCATGCTTTCTTCCTTGGTAAAGATCTTCTTGCATTTGATTTTGATGCATCTTTAGAAATAATTGAAGCAAGTTGGGAAGCTCTTTTAAAGTTTCTATAGCTTGATGGAGGCATTCCTATTACATAATTTGGACTTCTGTTGGAGCTAAAGGTTTGATGTGAACTTCCTTGGGCAACTACTCCACTTTATTATTTCTGATTTATTAGCTTTTGTTTGTTGACTCAACTATTAGGAAATGGGATTCCTATACTTAGTTGGTTTTAAAGATTTAAAAGAGTTGTTGTTTTGAAACAACAAAGACAACTAATTATTTTGAAAGCTATATGCAATAAGTGGCAAAATATGTGCTACTAATAATTCAACAAAATATGTGCAGCTAGGCATCTAATAAATAATTCAACAAAATCTTTGGCAACATATGTGCACTAATAAACAACACTTACAACATCTAACACATGCTATCAACAACACACATGGTGTTCAAATCCACATATAACTGAAGTTGTCAACATCATAATAAAAACATATATTGACACCTTAAAATTAACAAAAAATAATACTTGCTAAACTAAATAGCAATAATCTAGTCAACAACATGTATAAAGTCAATAAATACCAATTGGCAAATAATGGAATCTTTATATACATTTAGTCACATACCCTTGTTGTTACTACTATTAGGGTGGCTGTGAGCTATATATTCTGTTGTTAGTGTGATGTGAGGTATGAGTTGATTGTGTGAAAGAAGTTATAATAGTAACAAGTGTGCTCCTGCATTGTCTAGAAAAAATAAAGGGAAAAGTACAATAAGGTACCCTGTGGTTTCACACTTATTTTAAAAGGGGGTTATAGTTTTTTTGTAACACTTTAGTACTCTGTGTTAAATGCTGTTATACACAATAGTGACATTTCACATGATGCTGTCAAAAATATTGACATGGCACTTAGAAAATCTAACATGGAAATATCGTTCTAATGTGGCTCCATGGTAAAACAAAGTAAAAAAGAGGGGGATCGAGGGGGGGGGGGAGGAAGGAGGGGGAGAAAACACAGCGTTTCCCTATCAGTTGCTCATGAAATCCCTAACTCATCCCAATTCATTATAATGTGAAAATTCAAATTCAAAAAAGTTTTGCAATGCAGTCACATTCACTTTCCTCGAATTCTTCAGACATACAAACTTCAAATCCCTCACAAGTTAATGGTGGAGGGTTTGCTAGTGCCCCTAGATGCGAATGCAGTTTAATAGCACTCATAAGGACATCCTAACAAAAAGAATCTTGGGGAAGAAGATTAAGAGGTTGTGCGCGTTATCATCTAGGTATAAAAGGTAAGTTCTTCCAATGGATTGATACGAGAATGTGTGATAAAGTCATTGAGGTTCTACCCTATATGCTAGGAAAGATAGCAGAGTGCGAGGATGAAATTAGTGTGTGCAGAGTAAGGAAAGTTGAGTTAGAAATGGAAATTTGTGGGTATAATGAAAAAACAAGTCATTTGGAGGCTAAATTAGCCAATTCGCAATTAGAGGCGAGAAGATTGCAATTGCAATTGGAGTTAATGTCGAAGGAAAAACCTATATATGCTTATAGTGGAAAACGATGGAAGACATGCAAAGGCCTAATATTGCTAGTGATATTTGGGTTGGTTTTCTCATTTTTATTATTACCACTGCGAAAGACAAAGCGGAATGGCAATTTGTGCTTACCGTAATGTATGTACTAATGTTCTCAGTAGTATGTATGAAAGGTGTTTGTAAAAATGCATCAATGAAATTAAATGGAGTAATGTGAACAATGTGACTTTTTTTGTTGACTAAAATCAATGAATTGATTTTGTACTCTAAATCTAACCCATTTATATATATAATTGTTTATACATTTTTTTTGCTGTTATGGGAATCTAATTTTGGTTTGAAAGTGTTTCAATTTTTGTTGGTGTGTGAATTTCATTTTACAAGTTGAGATGTGCTGGCAAAAATAAAGTATAAAAAGAGGCAAAACATAATAAATGCATTTATCCATTATATAGAAACCCAAATGTATTTCCATTGTGTAGGATAAAACATGAACCAAAAAGCTTTCAAAATCATATTTGAGGCCTATATCACAAAAAAAGCATCCTGTCATTACATACAAAAAGACACCAACTTTAGTTTAAGATATACGAAAGTACATAAAAAAAAAAAAGGATATACCATATTACATATAAAAAGATACCAACTTCAGTTTTTTTTCTTAGAAATAGATGGTCCATATTTCTTTCTTGATTGGTAATATGTATTACTTTTTATTACATTATCCCCTTTTGAATCTATAAAAGATGCAATTTCAGCTACTCTCTTGAAATTTTTGAAGTTTTGTGGAGGTATGTTTGCAGTAGCAGCTGAAGTAGTTAAAGGTCCTCTTCTATTGCTGCCAGATATAGGTGCAGATGGACCTGTATTTTTTTTTTTTTGCTCAGTTTGATACTTGTGCAAATTTTGTATTCTTCAAATGATGTGAAATAACTTGCACCAGATTAGTCAAAGGCTTCAATTAAACTTAGAAAGTAAATATTTATTTAATGTATCTCCAATACTGTCTAATAATGAAACATAGCAAAATCAATACATTTCTAGATAAATCTGTCTCCCTAATAGCAAGCTATGATGATGAACTTGGTTTAGGTCTTGGTGGCCTAAAACTTAGTGGTCTCAATTCAGCTTGCCTAGTTTCTAGTTGTGATGAATGCATCCTGATAGCTGGTTGGGAGGACTACATCTTTGTAGTTGGTTGTCATGCATGTTTCCAGGTAGTAAGTTGGGAGGACTGCATCCTGGTAGTTGCTTGTGAGCATGCATTCCTGCTAGCTGGTTGTGGTACAAAATTATGTGCAAAATTTAAAATAATATCCATATGTCAACAACTCAGCAGTAAAATCAATATTGCATACTAAACTAACAATTGATAAATTTTACTAAATGTTGAAGTTGTTATACTTTATTTTAGGCAGCCTGCTGTGGTTGGCTCACACTTTCATGATTCTTTTTTGGCCTTCCCCTTTTTCTTTTAACACCTTGAGATATAAAGCACCAAATACAATTTCACTTTAGTCAATATAATTATTCAAAAAAAAAAAAATACAAGCTTTAAGATATATGCATTTACTAGTGAAAATGAGGATGTATTTGGAGATTATTACCCTTCCATTCTTACTTATGCATTGCTAGTACTTATGCCATGTTTTTGCCCTTTTAATCTCATACATTCTTGCCATTTTGTCTCTCCTGTAACACCAGCTTTGCAACCCCTAACATTATGCCCTACTTGTCCACAATTTCTACACTTTACATTTTTTTTCCTGCTCTAGAAACTCTATAAGAATTTCTTGGTTCATCAACTGTCTTCAGTCTCTTTTTCTTTGGTATTTTAGCAGGCTTTCTCACTACATTGGGGTAGATATCAGCATATTCAATCTTCTCCCACTCATCCTTGCTTGGTATTGGATTAATAACGTACTTATATATAGCTAAGTCTTTTTGGAGTAGTACTTTTGGACATAACTCTCTGGTTACTCCCTATTCTTGTATATGGCTACCACAACATGTTTTCATGGGATGCCAAACAAATCTCACATCCTACAACTGCAAGTTTTCTCTTCTAGATTTACTACATTTTGGGTATCATAGAAATCAATCTCATACCTCTTCTCTCCAGCTGGTGTAGCAAAGCAATCCCTACTAGCTAGCTTGATTTTCTCTAGCATGTCCTGAATGTTTGGAAAAATATCCCTTTCATACTTGCGCATCCTAGTATATTCATATAAAACCTCTTCATATACTGAAATAACCTGAATTTTCAATTATTTTTCTAAAATCCTATTTTTGTACGGAAATGTATTATTCTATTATTTTATTTATTTAAGCAAATATTAAAGTTATATTTTATTAAAGTATATATATTCATACCATTTGAATATGTATTATTAACAGTAATTTTATTACAATATTATATATGTGTATATTATTATGAAATATTATAATAGTTATTGGAGAAATTATGTTTTGATATTTGAATATAAATATTATGTTTGATTAATCTAAATTATATTGCTAATTATATACATATATTACCAGAAGTTCGGGATTTCATTATTATTATTATTATTATTAGTGTTATATATATATATATATATATATATATATATATATATATATATATATATATATATATATATATATATATATATATATATATATATATATATATATATATATATATATATATATATATATATATATATATATATATATAAGTATATGTGTGTTGGTGTTAAAGAAAAGAAAAAAAAAAGGAAAGAGAGGAGGGAGCTGACTGCCAACTGGCAGCCAAGAAAGGAGAAGGGGGAGAGAGAGAGGGGGAAGCAGAAAAGGAGCGGGAGAGAGAGGGAGAGAGTGCTGGATGGTGGTGAGCCACCATCCGTCTGGTGGTGGGCTGCATCGCCACCACCAGTGGCTAGCCTACCGTCCGGCGATCTCAGAGGAGGCAGCGGCACTTCGATCAGGCGGCGGACGGCGGCGTACGCGAAGAGAGAAGTCCCGCCAGCGCCGAATCTTCAACACCAATTTTCAGCCAATTTCAGCGGCCAAATCGAGCATGGCTGGTCCCATTCAATTCCTAGTGTCAAGGGCTTCCTTTTGGTACCTACCTTGCCCCCTGAGGTTTATCGGTGGAGGAGATCAAAAAATGCAAACCGAAACTTTCAAGGCATTTTCCGGCGACTTGCGGGTAAGTGACGGCAAGTGGAGGTGATTTTTGAGCTCCTGGCATCGAGATGAACCTGCTGGTGTGGAGATCACCCAAATCCAACACTAGCAAAAGCAGCACGTGGCCAGCCGGCAGCGGCGCGTGAGGCAGTCCAGCAGCTCCATTTCGTGGTTCCAACGCAACTATCGACATCCGTATGATCAAAATTTATGAAGGTTAACCTGAAACTCTTATATCTCAGTTGTTAAATTAGTTATATTATGTTTAGCATACTCTAGTTGGTAGTTGTTATGAGTTCGTCGAATCTGTTGTTGAGTTTAGTGTGGTTCTGTCGAGATCTTGATCATAATCTCAATAGTCTTTAAGTTGAGTCTGGTTATGTGAATTGTTCTTTTCTAATAGTATCCTTTGTTGTGAGGTGTCGGTATTCTGGCGTCTTCCTAGTTCCAAAGGCTGCACTTTCGAGGGAAGCCAGTTGGACGAGTCGTCAATTAGGTGAGTGATACTCCCTAATATGTTATCCTGTTTTCATATACATCTATATTACTGTGTGTGTGTGTGTGTATATATATATATATATATATACTACTATGTGCAATAGTAGTGCATAATATACATATATATATATATATATATATATATATATATATATATATATATATATATATATATATATATATATATATATATATATATATATATATATATATATATATATATATATATATATATATATATATATATATTATGCACTACTATTGACGAGTCGTCAATTAGGTGAGTGATACTCCCTAATATGTTATCCTGTTTTCATATACATCTATATTACTGTGTGTGTGTGTGTGTATATATATATATATATATATACTACTATGTGCAATAGTAGTGCATAATATACATATATATATATATATATATATATATATATATATATATATATATATATATATATATATATATATATATATATATATATATATATATATATATATATATATATATATATATATATTATGCACTACTATTGCACATAGGCATGTAACATTTGATTGTGAATGATGAATCGATATTCTATGTTCTATGCTGTATTGTGATTATGATTAACGAATGGGAGTCGGGAGGATACAGTACCACCTAGGATCATGGGTTTGGTTTTGATTACGGTTATGATTATGATTTTGATGATGTTGAGAAGATGAGCTATGATTGGTATATGCTGGCCGGGCCTGCTCATCGCCAGGGCCGCTACCAGTCGGGTCAGGGCTGCTTGGTACAGACCCATGACTGCCGGGCCCATTAGGTATAAGAGACAGATTATTGGATTTAGAGAGCCAGGATAGGGGGATGGCTCCCCATATTGAGTATTAGTGTGGTACTATGGACCGTATCTAATCCTTACTTGATGATGTGAGTTGTTTGTATTTATGACATAGTGCATAGCATGAACATTAGAATCTGTCGGTAGGACACCAGTTTAATATATTAGCTGGTATCATTCACTAAGTCGAATGCTCATTCCTGTTCATTTTGTTATTTTCAGGTCGGGGAATGAGCTTGTGAAAGAATTGTAAACTGAGTAAACTGCCAAATTCCCTTCGGCAGTAGTTTGTATTATTGAGTATTAAGAAATGTATATAATATATATATAATTGTAAATATAGCTCTAGAACTCCGCAATGTTACACCTTGTACTTGTATATTATTTAATATTTAGTTATGTATTTGATGAGTTGAAATATTGTTATTAAGTAGAATCCTTTTGTATAATATTACATTTATGAGATATTTGAGATAAGCGAGTTATTGGCCCAACGTGGCTTTATTTTATATTGAGATTTGATTGGATCTGTGTAACTTGCATGGTCCCATAGCCTTTTATAGTTTTGGGTTTTCTGCTGTGTGTTTCTGTTAGGCTTACTACGGGCACTAGTAGTCACGTGCAATTTTCGTGTCCTAGTGCCAGTCACGTGCCTTTGGGTTCGGGGTGTGACAAAGGTGGTATCAGAGCAGAGATCTTGTGACCTCTAATATATTCAGTGTTGTGGGTCCTTGCTTCTATAACATGCTGAGTATAGGATTCCTAATTGTCTTTTTGAGTTTCTCTTGCTTCTAATTTAGCTTAACGTAGTGTAATGATGAGATTTTAGTTAGCAGCAAGCTTGATGCTTATCTATTAAGATTTAATACAGTTGTTAATTATTAGTTAGGAAGTATAATAGAATGGTCATGTGATTGACATCTTTGTTTTTCTTAAGTATTGGCATATTAAGTCTGGAGATTTACTTTGTTGGTATCCTTTAGTACTAGGAGTCATCTATTACCTAAAATATAAGATAAGCCCTAGCTTGCTTTATTTCTGTTTATCCTGTGAAGTAATTTGATTATTTTCAGTTACATTCAAATGAACAATTGTCACCTTAGATAGAGTTGAGGACTCTAGTTGTTTGACAGGTCTCATTAGTTATATCTAGACAAGACTTTGTTATTAGCTAAACCAATTTTCAAGAAAAGTTTACTATAGTTTTTTCTGTAAGGAAACTGAGTTTATTATTTATTTGAGACACAGGTATTAGGTAATTTACCATCTAGTTCTAACTTTCTTCTGCATTTGAAAATTTCCACTTAACCTAATAGTTATCCTCTCTAATTATCAGCTTAATTTTATGGCATCTTCTTCATCTTCCTCTCCCTTTGGACCTAATCCTTTTCTTTACCAAAGCCTTCCCCCAGAGATTCGAAGCAATATCTCTGAAAGAGCCCTCAAGAAGTTAGCCTCTGAGCAAATATTTAAGTATTAAACATGTCTCATTCGAAAGTATAGCCCTTGGTTTGTGAAAGAACTAACTATCCATTCTGAGTATCCTTTTCTGAGGCCATATACTTTCATGGATATGATAGTAGATTCATTTTGAATATGGCCTAAAGAATTCCTTTGCTTTCTGTGGCATTTCCTTCATCTCTATCATATTGCTATAGAAATTCAGCCCTTTCATTTTCTGCGGTATATCCAGTATTTGGAAGGCAATAATGCAGCTAACCCACATTTGGTTACTTTCCTGCGTTGGTTTAACCCTTTGGACCAGTGGATGAGGTTTCATATTACTAGTTTGGGTAAGTCTTTTTGGACAGATGGTCCCACCGTTCGGACTATGCTTGTTTTTCATCGTCCTTATACTACTGTGAGCGACCTTTCAGGCACCCGTCTGGTCGTGAATCCTCAAGTTCTTATTTATAAATCATGTTATTTTTCATTCTATAGGGACGTGTTTGATTATTCAGATGAGTTTATTGCTTTTTAGCACTTTATGTGTGAGAAAAATAATGTTCCTTTACGTGAAATGTGGCTCCCTAGTGAACCTGATGCTCCATGGTGAGATTTTTCTCTGGAGTATTGTTGCAAGATTAGTAATGCTAAAGATGATTGGGATCAGAATTGTCTTAAGAAATTGTACCGGAGAGATGGTCCTCAGCCCATAGTGCCTAATGATGATAAGTTTGACCCCACTAATCACATTTAGACTCACCTTGTGGAGCCTTCTTCAGACTCTACTGAATTTGATAAGACAGCCTTCTTCAGCCAGTATGATGATGATGATGATGATATTATGAATTTGTGTCCCCCACATGAGCCTGTCAAGAAGTGATAGGTTAAGAAGTTTGTTGTGGAAATCGATGGTGGTGATGATGTGAGATCTGCTAGGTTTGTAGGGTCTTGGATTTGTGTAGGTGTATTTCTTCCTTTTTCTTGTTATGAGGGAATAATTTTCTTTTCTATTTTGGTTGTGATGTGTGTAGGTATGTTGAGGCAGGTAACGGGACTAGAGACACAATCTCAGAAGATTGTGTGGACCTATATGATGTACCCCTTTTTCTGTATAAATTTATGTTTAATATAATATACAAGAATAATTAAGTATTAGTGCATTTTGAATAATTCTTAATGACTGTGATGATTTAAAGAGTTCATAGATTTAAGTGAAATTAATTTGATGATTATAACGAAAGTAATTTTAATGATAATTGTAGGGAGTATGATTATGAGGTTTATTAAGTTTGGATATTCTAATGAAATAGAACAAAATTGTGATATGGTTTTAGTTTAGAATTTAGGAAAATATAAGAAATTGAACTGAGGATATTCGAATTATGATATTCAGAAAGTTGTATATCTATACAATTTGAGCTTTTATAAAAGTACTAAGATGTTAAGGGTTATGAATTGTGAATTTAAGGATCCCCGAGAACTTAATCCAGAAGGGTATAAATGATTTTGTTAAAAATTGTGAATGATTTGGAAATGGAATGTTTTAAATGAGTTTAAACATGATAATTGATTTTAAAGTGTAATTTTAAAGATAGCTTTCAGACTTTATTATTTGCGACTCTGTACTTGTGTCCAGTGTATCTGTCTGCATGCGTCGAGTCAAGCATTATAAATCGTGAGTCATTGTCCATACATCATGTCCTTCATTAAGCATTGCATTAAGGTTACATACTGTGTAGCATCCCTGGACACAGTACCGTGAGTTCTAAAATAAAAATAAAAATGTTTTAATTCTTACAAATGATTTTAAATAGTTTTGCAAATTGAAACAATTTTGGATATACCTAAAATGGATTTATGTTCTCAGGATGAAATAATATTTTGAGGTATTAGATTCTATATTATGTTGTGGGAATGATTAAAGATTAGGTATTAATTTTTATTAAGGAAAGAATTTTATTATGTAATAAACTGGAGTTATTATTTAGGAATATTTACAAAGTATATATGTTTAAGTTGAGATCAAAATAGAATGGCATAGATTAAGAAAGACATAAAACTTGTGTGGAGATTTTATTGAGTATCAGTAATAATAGTGAATTCATCATTTTTATGTGGATAAATGGAAGGATTAGAAGTATGAAATATAATAAGATGTTAATGGAAATTTAGAAATAAGATAATGTTATGGATTAAATATACTTGATTGCGAGGCAATAGCTCCTTAAGTTAGGAGATTGATATATATTATAGAAAGGGAATAAGTCTAGAATAAATTGTGGAATTATTGGTTAGTATATTAATTATTGTGTACGTATATGTGATGATTTTAAATTGATAAGATAAAAGTTTATATATATTAAGGAAATTAACTAGAGCAAGTAAGAGTGAGACGCAAATTATTAAGTTTTGATATGTTTTAGTTGATGAAATGATTAAGGAAATTACTATTGGAGTTATTGTCATGATTAAGTACAATAGGAATTATAGTTTGATAAGATTTTTAAACATGAGAATATTTATTGAAATTATGAGAGATTAAGTAATCAATGGAAGGAATAATTTAGGAATTCATATCAGCATTAGTATGAATAAGGGTTTAAAGAAAGGATAAGTTTAAGAGTAGCATTGATTAAAGGTGAAATCAAAGGTTATACTAGTTTATCTAAGATTAAATCAACTTTAGGGATAATGAATTATGAAGGAATTATTGTAAGGTTTAGTTAGGCGAGATATTGGTATTAGAATAAATTATGTTAGAGGTTTATTTGTATGATTTTGTATCTTATTGAATTTGTTATCTTACCTTACCTATAGTTTAGATCATGTATCAGAGTACGCAATGGAAGCGTGGTGGAGAAGTTTAATTATAAGGTGTTGTGTTTGAAAATTTGAGGGACGAATTTTCTTAAAGGGGGAAGAATTGAAATACCTTGAAGTTTTAATTATTTTTCTAAAATCCTTTTTTTGTACGAAAAGGTATTATTCTATTATTTTATTTATTTAAGCAAATATTAAAGTTATATTTTATTAAAGTATATATATTCATACCATTTGAATATGTATTATTAACAATAATTTTATTACAATATTATATGTGTATATTATTATGAAATATTATAATGGTTATTGGAGAAATTATATTTTGATATTTGAATATAAATATTATGTTGACACATACTCAACATAATATACATACTCCTTTTCAAACATGTATCTTTTGAGGCACACACTGATTTTTCTAAAGTATATGAGGGTCTTGATGCTAGCTAAGGATAATTGTTGAGTATGGTTTGCTTGAGGACAAGCAAAGAATAAGTGTGGGGGAAGTTGTTTGTGGCATATTTATATGGTTTTTGTGTGTGTTAATTTAGGTTTTTGTGATTAATTCATGTTTATGTAGGTTAGAATGTGTTATTTTACCTTTTTTTTTTTAGTTTGAGGAAGGTTTTAGTTCATTTTGCAGGAATTGAGCATTAAATGGAGCAAAAGAAGGAGATTTGGGCAAAAGCATGTGCAACGGGCCCGAAAAATCGAGCACATAGCCTAAGCCAGCGCACGCAAGGCAATTGCCCAGGTATCCTAGCCCCCCCAGCGCCAGCTGCCAAAAGGCCAGCGCACGCCAGGCAGCAGGCAGCAGCAGCAGCGTCCGCGACGGTCGTCCAGAGCGCAACGGGCTGTCTCCAGCAAGCCATGTTCAGCAGCGCCAGCTGCCCAGTCCCAGCGTCTGCTGCCAATGATGATTTCAGCCCACACTTGTTAGCTGCCCAACCCCAGCGCCCAGCTGCACAGTCCCAGCGCCCGTCGCGAAGATCTGATCAGTTTTAGGAATGTTGATCCGAATTTTTAGTTTCCTTTTCCATTTAGGTTTTTTGTTTTAGAGGTTATAAATAGATCTGAAATAGAGGTTGCAAGGGGTCTGGAGTTTTGGGATTCACGAATTGTAATTGGCATAAAACTTCAGTTGATTTTCTTAGCTAAACTTTCCAGATCTTATTTCAAGATTAGGCTTCCAAATTTTGTTCTTGGGAGTTTATTTGGGAAAATTCAAGAGATTGAATTTAATCAATTCGGTTGTAAGGTGAGGATTGACTCTTATTTCTCCAATTTAATTATTCTGGGTTAATCAAATCAATAGTATTGTTTTGATGGATTCAGTTAATTACATTAAGAATGAGATGATTTCTTTATTTTCCATGAGCTAATTTCATTTTAGTCTAGGGTTTGTATGATGTGTTCATGATATGGAATTGAATTAAATCCCAATCAATTATTCTTTTTATTCTTAATTGAATTGGCTAATTGTTTAAGAACAATTGCTTAGCTACCAATTGTTTTACTTAGGTTTTGAATGAAGGAACGAGAGTTGAAGTTCGATTCCCGATTTCATTCTTTTAAGATCTTAAAATGAATTAGAAATATAAGTTTTAAGATTAAGTCCTTGTTCTTAATGTATGAACTGATAGAATGATTTCTATGAATGCGAGTGCTAATAGATTGATTTTTATCCGTTGATTTATTAGAGACTAGGGCTTTAGCATAATTAATTGGGACTATTTTTGAACATAGAGGATTGATAAACTGATTACAAACCCTGGACTATCTTTATTCATTGAATTTTCACTTATTTACATCTGCGTTTTCTTTTAATTAATTGTTTTGCTCTTAGTTCTTTTAAAATTCAAAAATCAAACAAATCTTTTTATATTTAATTTGCTTTCACAAAGAAACAAGTAATTTCCATTTGCAATTCCTTGAGAGAATATGACCTTGGGTGCTTCCTATATACTACAATTGCCCTGTATACTTGCGGGTCACTTTTGGATAGTATATTTTGAGGCGAACATCTGTCAATATCTTAATCAGAATCTTAATAGTCTTTAAGTTGAGTCTGGTTATGTGAATCGTTCTTTTCTATTAGTATCCTTTGTTGTGAGGTATCGGTGTTCTGGCTTCTTCTTGGTTCCAAAGGCTGCACTTTTGAGGGAAGCCAGTCAGACGAGTCGTTAATTAGGTGAGTGATACTTCCTAATATGTTATCCTATTTTCATATACATCTGCATTACTGTGTGTATATATATATGTATATTATGCACTATTATTGCATATAGGCATGTAACATTTGATTGTGAATTATGAATCGATATTCTGTGTTCTATGCTGTATTGTGATTGTGATTGACGGATGGAGGTCGGGAGGATACAGTACCACCTAGGATCATGGGTTTGGTTTTGATTATGGTTATGATTATGATTTTGATGATGTTGAGAAGATGAGCTATGACTGGTGTATGCTGGCTGGGCATACTCATCGCCAGGGCCGCTACCAGTCGGGTCAGGGCTGCTTGATATAGACTAATGACGGCCATGCCCATTAGGTATAAGAGACATATTATTAGATTCAGAGAGCCAGGATAGGGGGATCGGCTCCCCATATTGAGTATTAGTATGGTACTATGGACCGTATCTCATCCTTACTTGATGATGTGAATTGTCTGTCTTTATGACATAGTGCATAGCATGAGCATTAGAATCTGTCGGTAGGACACCAGTTTAATATATTAGCTAGTATCATTCACTGAGTCAGACGTTCATTCCTGTTCATTTTGTTGTTTTCAGGTCAGAGAATGAGCTTGTGAAGGAATTGTAAACTGCCAATTTCCCTTCGGCAGTAGTTTGTATTATTGAGTATTAAGAAAATTATATAATATATGTATAATTGTAAATATAGGTCTAGAACTCCACAATGTTACACCTTGTACTTGTATATTGTTTAATATTTAGTTATGTATTTGATGAATTGAAACACTATTGTCAAGCAGAATCCTTTTATATAATATTACATTTATGAGATATTTGAGATAAGCGAGTTGTTGGCCTAACGTGGCTTTATTTTATATTGAGATTTGATTAGATCTGCTTAAGTTGCATGGGCCTATAGCCCTTTACAATTTTGGATTTTCTATTGTGTGTTTCTGTTAGGCTTACTACGGGTACTAGTAGCCACATGCATTTTCTATGTCCTAGTACCAATCATGTGCCTCGGGTTCAGGGCGTGACATATACCTTCTCCTAATCCATTCAAACATGCTTAGTATTAGCATATCTCTACTTACACCAAACTATGAATTTAATGACTCACTCAGGTTGTTTTGCATTACATTTGGTATTTGTGGAAAAATGGCATCTAGCCCATGTGTGTGGATCATGATCCATCACCCAGTCATATGCCTTTTGATCAAACCCTTTCAGTTGACTAATGTAGCACTTAAACCTCTTTTTGGTACTACCCCAGTAGCAAACCAAAGTCTTTTTTTTTTTTTTTTGTATTTTAACCCTCTATACAATTACTTAAAATTCTCATACATATGTTTTACACAATACCTATGCTCTACTCTTGGCATTACTTGCCCAAAAGCCTCTATTAAACCGTGGTTGAATACTGAATTATCAGTAAATGATATGTAATATGTATGCTCGATAGTAATAATGTTGAAATTTATATGCATACACAACAATAATAAAAGTAAATTGAAAGAATTATACCTTTTCCTAATTTGACATAAAGACTCATCCAATCTCTTCAAGGTTTCCAAAATCTTCAAATAATAACTTTAAGAACCAAATTCAATTAGCCTTCTCCTTTACACCAACACAAGTAATAGCTAATGGAAACATGTTCTCATTTCCATCTCTCCCAACTGCGCTTAATATTTGCCCTCCCATTGAGGTTTTTAAATGATATCCATCTAAACTAATGGTTGATCTTAGACCACAAAAACAACCTTGCTTTTGAGCTGCAAATCTCATATACATGTACTGAAATATAGGCACATATATGTGTACATTGGGTATAGAATATTCTCCTCCCATATTAGTAGCTTGTTCTTTCTCATTTAGCAAGCTTTTTAGAACTTGCTCAGTCTTTATCTCTCCATTCTGCTAAGGTTTGTAATTATGATTGTCTATGTATAACCTCTTGTATTGGTCCTTCACATCTCTATCAATAATCTTTTTGACTTTTCTTTTTGCTCTGTAGCATGCAGCAAGGGAGACTTTAGCCTTTAGTTCTCTTTGGATTTTCTTCTACATTGTTGTCATATCCCAGTTTGGATTTTCTCTTATATCCTCAAGGTACTTCTCAGCTAAATACCTTGAGTTCATAATGTAATTATTCCAATCCCTTGAGCAAGTGTGAACAAGTTTGAAACTTTTTATCTGGAATGTAGTAGTCTGACTCACTAAAGAAGCATAAACCTTGAACCCACACTTATTCTTGCAAACAAGTATTATTCTCTTAGAGGAATTTTTTGTCAAAGTATATGGAAATCCTTTTCTCACATCCCATTCCTTTAATGCTTTTCTAAACACCTTGAAGTCAGTAAATTTCATGCCTTTCCATAATTAGGGGTCATGCAAATAATCACTTTCATCTGATCCCTTTAAACGATGTAAATCATCATTATCAATTGCATCCTTACAAAATTCCTTCAAATCATCTTCATCTAAATCCATGCCAATGTCTGCCTCTGCATTCTGATTACCAGCTCCATTATTAACTCCCTCTCTATCATTTGGATCAAATATGACACCATTGAAAATGCCATCATCACTGCCCTCTATATTATCATAAAGCCAGCTGAGTTTATTGATATCAGACTCATTTTTAGATGAGCCTTCACTGTCTTCATCTTATGGAATATACTCACTGCTTGAATCACTACTCCACATTTCACCATCTCCATCTGACTTTTCTTCATTTTTCTCACTTAGTACCCCCTCACCATTAACCCCATTTACAATATCATCTAAATCAATTTCATCTATACCCACATTCTTAGGCTCAAGCTCATTGCTACACACATTGTCAAGCTCAAGCTCAAGCTCATTCCTACACACATTCTCAAGCTCAGGTTCATTTCTACAGACATTCTCAGGCTCAGGCTCCTTCCTACCTATAGTGTCAGTCTCAACCTGCTGTCTTATTTCATCTATGGTAGCTAATAGACCTTTACCCTCTATATAGTATAAGTCAATATATTTAAAACTCTCATTATGCATCTGTGAACCCTCAATTTTATACCCTCAGCTTTAACACTCGTTGAATTTAACACGTTGCGCGGAGCTATTACAGTGGTCCTGCTAATCGGTTAGCAGGCAGGGATTTGGAGGCGGTGCCCACTAAAGAAGATTTTTTAGCCTTCAATTATATTGCCACCAGACATCCAAAATTCCCAAACTTCATAGCAACAACCAATATCTAAAAAAAAAAAAAAAAAGAGTACCACGTCAGGGCGGTGCACCACCCAAAGGCCACTGACTGTCTGGGCGGTGCACCACCCAAAGGCCGGTGGCGTCGCCTAGGCCTCCTGTGGCGCCTCCCAGATTGCCCGCCTGCAGTCCCCAAAATATCCCCAATCTAATTTTTTTAGCTTTTTTCTAGCTCTACCCTTTTGGTCTTTTCACTTTTTCACTTCCTAAACTATCCTACCCACTCTTCCTATAATACCCTCCTTCATCCTTCATTTCAACACATCTCTTGAATTAGTAATGATGGTTATCTACTAATTCCTCTCTTCTTCTCCCTCCAACCACTCTTTAATTAATTAATTAATCTTTTTAATTAATTAATTTTCTCACCCTAACCAAGTTAATTAATCTTTTTAATTAACTAAAACTCTTTTTTTAAATTAAAATTAATTAATTAATTAATCTTTTTAATTAATTAATTAATCACTTTTTTTCCAAAATCAAATTAATCATTTTTCTTAATTCACCTTTCATCCAAATTAATTAATTAATCCTTTTAATTAATTAATCACTTTTTTCCAAAATCAAATCCACTTTTCATCCAAATTAATTAATTAATCTTTTTAATTAATTAATCCTTCAATCCTTTTCATCATATTAATTAGTTAATTAATTATTTTAATTAATTAATTAATCTCTCAATCAATCCAATCACCCGGTCCCGATAAAACGGAACTTCGGTCCGGTAAAATCCTCCACCCACCAAAAGTCAAGGTATCAGCGTTTTCCTTTCAAATCCAAATCAAATCAATCAATCTGATTAACTCTTAAACTCCTCCACTTAATGGTGGAACGAACTACGTGGGTTTTGATCCCCATTCAATGGGGTACGTAGACACGTTTGGAATCTAAATCCAAACCTCAAATCTAAATCTCTATTAATTTCTTTTCCCCTTTTTACTTTGTGGATATTTTATTTTAATTTTCACCTTGCAGTCATGTCATATTCATGCATTTTATTTGTAATTATTAATGTCATTCATGAAATCAATTTCAAGTCAAATTAAACTTAAGAGTCAAATTTAGATTATTTAAAACCAAAAACCTAGTCCCCAAACTCAACCTAGTTTAAGATTAATGATTTTTATCCTTGAGTAAATTAATTGCAAAATTAATAAATTAGAGTCAATTGGGTTTTTCCTTAATTTTCCCATTTAAAATAAATGAAGGTGGCAACTCCCAAAATTATTTTCAAAATCAACCAGATCCGAACCCGAGGGTTCCATCGTGAGTCTAAACCCGAATGAGCATCCCGGTTTCCTCTAGTAGATCGGGCTAGTGCTCGGGCGAGGCCTCACAGCTGACGACTCCACTAGGGACTGGTTGCCACCTTTTTTTTTAATAAAAAGGAAAATAAGAGGATTACGATTTGGTTAAGGAAAATTTTTCCAAAATAATCTCCTTTTGGCTCATTAAGTATAATTTGACTTTTATGCATCACTTTGCATAATAAAGGCTCCTTGCCTAAACCATAGCTTTAAGAAAACTTTTGGATGGCGAGTAGCATTAGCTCGACAACTCTCTTTGAGTATGTTGGGAGATAGCAAAAGCATTCCACCCCGCGACGAATCCCCGATCATTTTGGTGGTGTAACGAGTAATCAGTACTGTGGGACCTATGCGAAGCTCCTTGCCTCACATGTGGTTAGGTATATCAATGCTCTAGTGGAACGGGGACCCTTAAATCAAACCACCCTTCACCCTTATGCATGTAGTCACTCTAGCGTTGACCCTAGGTTCCATGTACCATAATAATCAATACTCTTGCATGTTCATGAAACCTTTTTCTACATGCATCATGTCATGATCATGCATACATAACATGAGAAGCTCAACAAGGTCAACCCTCAAACACCTCAAAGACCCAAACCGATGGTCCGTTACCCTAAAAGCACCTCACATTCTCACCCTGTCAACATATAAACCTGGTGACCAACCATGTGGAAGGAATCTTTTTCCCGACACACCTTCACATTCATGTCATCTTTCCTTCACAATTTTGTTTTCTTACCCATTTTTTTTGTCTGTTTTTTGTTTCAAGGTACCAATGGTCAATACCTTCAACTTCGATCAAGATGCCATGAGTGCTTTTTTCGCCAGCCTCCTTAAGAAACAAGAGGAAACTTTTCAAATTGTACTCACCACTGCTCTTTAGACCCTAGCTGAAACTTTCACCAATGCTCTCAATGCCCAGTCTGCCACCTTTACTGATGCCCTCAACTCCCAACACCAGTCCATCATCAATGAGGTCAAGGAAATGACCAATGCCACTGTCACTCCCCCTTCTACTCGTGTTGAGCATGCATTTGCCCAAGCCGAGACTAGCTATGCCCCTATTTTACTCCTCCCATTATCAGTCTTACTGATAAAGGAAAAGTACCTGAGACTCTAATCTCTCTTACCATGGACTTAAATACAATCACTCCCTCTCCCACTACGAATTTTTTTCAAAGTGGAGATTTCTCTAGCTTTCCCGAAGCTAAGAAATTGATGGAGAAAGTTGAGGTCATGGAAAAAATGCTCAAGAACATCAAAAGCATGAGGACATGATAAATATCAACTCTTTAACTCTCTTCCCAAATGCATGAGTTTCACCAAAATTTAAAATGCCAGTCATGGACAAGTTTAATGGTACCACATGTCCCAAAACTCATCTCAAGATGTATTTGGGTGCCATGAGACCTTTCGGTATGGATGACAAGCTCCTTGCTTAGTTATTCCAATAAGCCTTGATCGAAGCTGCTATTAAGTGGTTACTAGATCTCGACAAAAATCACAAGAAGACTTGGGATGACATATGTAATGCCTTTGACAAGTAATACCACTACAACATCGAGGTGGATGTCACCCATCGAGATTTGGAAACCACCAAACAAGGGCCAAGAGAATCCTTCACTACGTTTCTTACAAGGTGGAGGACAAAAGCAGCACAAATGGTGAACCATCCATCTGAAATAGAGCAAATTGACATCATCGTCAAGAACCTTCTTCCCTAATATTAGGCTCAACTGCAAACACAGTATCTCCCTAGCTTCAAAGCTCTCATTGCCATTGCCATTAAGATCGAGGATTTGATTCAATCAGGACGAATCAAGGATGAATCCTCTAGGTATCACAAGAACACCACTAACACCACCCAAAGAGAGGGAGAGGTAAACGTTGTGTCCTGTCACCAGCCGATGAAGTTAGAAACAAGGAGGACTTTCTCTGAGCTAGGCATACCTCTTTAGTGTCATTCATAAGAAAGCCTTAGAGGCTAATCTGGTTAAGCCTTTAGACTCACAACCTCCTCCAAACCCTTTAGCCAAGGGTTATAATGCTAATGAGCACTACGATTATCATCAAGGGCCAGGGCACAAAACTGATGCATGCCAGGTTCTGAGGCACAAAATTCAATTTCTATTTCTCATGCATATGTAATCAGAACTACGTGGACCTGATTATCCCTAAAAGAAAAAATCGATGGAAAAATGATGTAAGGGATATGTAGGCAGCCCAACTCTGGTGCGGTCCAAATCATAATACCAAATATTTTGTTTACATTGTATTCTCATTTCCTTTGTGTCTAGTACATCATTCACTTAATTATTTTGCCTAAAAAAAAAAGGGAAGAGTGCTCACTGAGCTAAAAATATGAAAGGGCGGCTTAAGCAGAAGTTAGAGCAAAAATAAAGATGTCTCATTTAATGGTGATCAAATCTTGCAAAATACAAACCCATCATAAAGGATAGATATTTCAATGTTGCCTATAGCTTATCCTATTTTATGTAGTCTTGTCAACATGTAATTATTCAAAAAAAAAAAGGGTCATGTATGAAGTCATGGTCTAGCCAGTCCTCCTGTACTTCTTGAGATGCAAATCTCTCGTGTCCTCATCAGAGTCAGAGTCTGTTACAATCTCCTTCTTTAAGTCACTACTACAACCTGTGGTGTCGCACTTTCAGTAGTTTCCCGAGTCTTCTTGAAAGATTGAGTCACCGCTCTGTCTATGTTGCAATTCTTACTCCACCAATGGCTTCTCTTGCAGCCTATCCTTCCTCAACAATGTCACCCTTAGCAGGGCAACTTAGTACTTTTTCTCAATTGGCCAAACCACCTTTATCAACCATTTGTCATGACTCTTTGTAGTCCTAAGTAAAATCCTAAAATAAACAGCATGATAACCCCTCAGCCAGCCATCACCTGATAGCTCTAATAATGGGAGCTGTGATCTGCACAGACTCTAAGAAAGAAAAACTAGGGGCATACCTGAGTCTATCTCACCTGCCTTAAGATACTCATCCCTAGTGTAAAGCATTCAAGCTAAGCCCAACAGGCAAACCACTCGACACCCATAGCCTCAAGTCATGAAAGATTTAATCCTTTACTATTGGTAGTGCTAAAAATGTCCTCTGGGGCAAGCTGCAAGCAACCATCTTATTTGACTTCTGACTGAGTCTTAGTAAGGCATGTGAGGACTGAAAAGCAAGGGCCACCACCTAAAAATGATCCATTAGTCATGCTTTCGAGATAACCCAAAACCTGAAACAGACATCCACAAAGCACCCAAAGCAGAAAGGGTAAGAATAGATAAATTTTTCTCACCAGAGAATAACTGGCAAGACAGTTCATCTCTCTAAATCCTTAACAAAGCAATTGAGGCTCATCAGTGTCTTTGCCAACACAGCTCTAACCACAAAATACCTCTATTCCATATGCCATTGTGGCATTACCCCAATCAATAAACCCATAACTGACACTCAAATAGAAAATCAAGGCCCTCATGTTGAGCCTCTGCACCTCTCATACCCTCTGGTCACCGGAATCACAGAACTTCTCAATCACAGTGGTCAAATTCACTTAACCATCACCAACCATCATCTGGCTTGCAACATCCTGAGGCAAGTCAAAAAACTCTAAAAAATTCAAAAATGCTAGACTTTGAACTCTAGCACCATCAGAGTTGCCTTTGAGTCGTAGCCAAGCCACATTCCCTATCTCTCTAGAATAGGCACAACTCCTCCTCAACAGCACCAAAACAAAAACCATGGGCTGCTAGATTCAAAAATCTGAAGCAACCCCTCGAACTCCTCATAATGCCACCATGGCAATTTTTTCATACCAACCCAAGTTGAGTTTCTCAAACTTGTCGAGTTTTTCAGTCCAAAAATGCATGACTCCGCAGAATACAAAAGTCACATGAGAAATTGCATTCACAAAGCAAATGTGTGAATCCATCCTCAAGCATCCATGCAACCATTCATTATAGGCATCACCACAAATCATGCATGGCATAGAAGTCAAGCAAAAGGTCTATGAATTTCAAAACATGCATGCATCGTCTGTGCACCAGCATCTATGCAATCATCTGCAATTATACATCTTCGTGCATAAACTGAGCCAATAGCCTCATTGACATCTCCTTAAGCTGACCAGTACTTCCTCTAAGTTGACTGATACCTCTTAAAGCTGACCAATGCCTTTTTGAAGCTAAATGGTACCTTTCTAGATCTAATCAATGAAGCATGACTTCCAAAGTCACTTTACTCCCAGCAAAGTTCCCTTGAGCCTTTTGAAAGGGCCAACCCTTTACGTTCAGAAGCCTAAGTTTCTTTAGCATAACTAAAATCTTATCAGAATCTTTCAAGTTGACTCACCATAAGCCGAGGCTCTTTCTCTACCAAAATCTTGTCAGAATCTCACGAGCTGACTCGCCATAGGTCGAGGCTCTCTTGTCCAAAATCATCTTTACCTCCAAAATTAAGGCCAAACAAATAGTCTTGATTGAGATTTTTCCAATCTTCTTTACATTAAGGCTGAATAGATAGCCTTGATTCAGATTTACCCAAATCATCTTTACCTCTAACATTAAGGTTGGACAAATAGCCTTGATTGAGATTTACCCCAAACCTTCTTTACCTCTAACATTAAGGCTAAACAAATAGCCTTGATTGAGATTTACCTAAATTTTCTTTGTCCACTAACACTAAGGCCGAATGGATAGCCTTGATTGAGATTCACTTCAAGACCTTCTCTATCTCTAACATTAAGGCCGAACAGATAGCTTTGATTGAAATTCACCAAACCTTCTTTATCTCCAACATTAAGGCCAAATAGATAGCTTTGATTCACTTCAGACCTTCTCTATCTCCAACATTAAGGCCAAATAGATAGCCTTAATTGAAATTCACCAAACCTTTTTTTTATCTCCAACATTAAGGCCGAACAGATAGCCTTGATTGAAATTCACCCAACCTTCTTTATTTTATAACATTAGGGCCAAGCAGATAGCCTTAATTGAAATTCACCAAGACCATTTTCGCAACCAATGTCAAGGCTAAATAGATAGCCATTGATAAAGTTTCATTTATCCTAGATCCTCCTCTCAAAGAACATGATAAGAACACACAAGCCGAGAATCTGACATGGCACCTCTTCCCAATGTTCACTATCATCAGAATCACCTTTTGTTCAAAGCCAATTTTGATGAGGGGGCAATTGTGAACCCTCAATTTTACACCCTCAGCTTTAGCACTTGTTGAATTTAACACATTGCGCAGAGCTATTATGGTAGTCTTGCTAACCGATTAACAAGAAGGGGTTTGGGGGCAGTGCCCTCGAAAGAAAATTTTTTAGCCTTCAATTACATTGCCACCAGACATCCAAAATTTCAAAACTTCATACCAACAAACAATATCAAAAAAAAAAAAAAAAAAAAAAAGCGCCACATCAACAGCCGGCGGCACCGCCTAGAGGCCTGATGGCTCCGCCTAGACTGCCTGCCTGCACTCCCCGAAATACCCCCAATCTGATTTTTTTTTTTAACTTTTTTCTAGCTCTATCCTTTTGGTTTTTTCACTTTTTCACTTTCTAAACTATCCTCACCCACTCTTCTTATAAATACCCCCCTTCATCCTTCATTTCAACACATCTCTTGAATTAGTATTGATGGTTATCTACTAATTCTTCTCTTCTTCTCTCTCCAACCACTCTTTAATTAATTAATTAATCTTTTTAATTAATTAATTTTCTCACTCTAACCAAGTTAATTAATCTTTTTAATTAACTAAAACTCTTTTTTTAAATTAAAATTAATTAATTAATTAATCTTTTTAATTAATTAATTAATCACTTTTTTTCCAAAACCAAATTAATCATTTTTCTTAATTCACCTTTCATCCAAATTAATTAATTAATCTTTTTAATTAATTAATCACTTTTTTCTAAAATCAAATCCACTTTTCATCCAAATTAATTAATTAATCTTTTTAATTAATTAATCCTTCAATCCTTTTCATCACATTAATTAGTTATTTAATCATTTTAATTGATTAATTAATCTCTCAATCAATCCAATCATCTGGTCTCGCTAAAACGGAACTTTGGTCCGGTAAAACTCTCAACCCACCAAAAGTCAAGGTATCAGCCTTTTCCTTTTAAACCCAAATCAAATCAATCAATCTGATCAACCCTTAAACCCCTCCACTTAATGGTGGAACGAACTATGTGGGTTTTTATCCCCATTCAATGGGGTACGTAGGCACGTTTGGAATCTAAATCCAAACCTCAAATCCAAATCTTTATCAATCTCTTTTCCCCTTTTTACTTTGTGGATATTTTATTTTAATTTTCACCTTGCACTCATGTCATATTCATGTATTTTATTTGTAATTATTAATGTCATTCATGAAATCAATTTTCAAGTCAAATTAAATTTAAGAGTCAAATTTAGATTATTTAAAATCAAAAACTTAGTCCCCGAACTCAACCTGGTTCGAGATTAGTGATTTTTATTCTTGGGTAAATTAATTGCAAAATTAATAAATTAGAGTCAATTGGATTTTTCCTTAATTTTCCCATTTAAAATAAATTAAGGTGGTGACTCCCAAAATCATTTTCAAAATCAACCAAATCTAAAACTAAGGGTTCCATCATGAGTCTAAACCCGAATGAGTATCCCAATTTCTTCTAGTGGATCGGGCCGGTGCTTGGGCGAGACCTCACAATATCAACATATTTGATGCATCCTTATCTACAATGATTTCCTTCAAAGATATATTGCTTGTTAGGCCATTTATCCTATACCAAACCCTGCAACCTTTAACATATCCTCTATTAATACCATAACACATCAATTCAAATGTAGAAAGATAACCAATATCAACATTCTTCAAATAATCTATCATTCCCCCGTATACACCATATTATCTTCACTTTCCCACTGACCAACATGGTGTATCCTGAAATTCACTATGACTGACATTTTCTTGCACACATTTTAATAACCAAATAAAATTAATAATAAAGCAAAAAAAACTCACAAAAAACAAATCAAATATATAACTAAATCAAATCCATTCAATCATTATACATTCATGGTAATCAACAATCCCATATTGCATTTCTTAGACTCGACACCCTTGCCCACACATGTTATACCCAAACCCATTAACCATACCCATACCTGACACATCTAACAAAAGTAACCTACGTGTTACATATCTTGGCCCTCATGAAATTGCTTATATTTGAAGTTCATTTCTTCTAATCTTCAAAATTTTGGAAAACCTTGAATCAATTTCTCAAATTCCAAGAAATCAAGTTCAATATCCATCTACAAATTCATTTAATTAAGTTTAATCAATTTGTCGCATCTGATTCAATTTTGATTTGCAAATTTTGTGACTTAGGGTTTTTGGGAGAAAAAATTGGGAAAAGATTCGAAAATGAGAAAAAAAATTAGGTTTTGTGACATTTTATGGTTGTTAAAACTCAATAAAACTTAAATAATTTGATTCAAAACGTAGAGCATTACTATGAAATGCTGCGTTTTCTTCCCTTTTTTGTTAATTTTTTACTTTGTCTTACCACAGAGCCATGTCAGATTTTCTAAGTGCCATGTCAGCATTTTTTACGGTGTCACATGAAATGTCACTACTATGTGTAACGGAGTTAGCATAAGATACTAAAGTATTACCAAAAAAAAAAAAAACCACGGCCCCCTTTCAAAATAAGTGTGAAACTATAGGGTACTTTATTGTAATTTTCCCAAAATAAATTATGAATAAAATAAACATTAATTAGCAATACTAAATAATAGTAAATGGACAAGTAGTAAATGATGTACCTTAGGTGTTCTTGATTCTGTCGCAGCAGTAGTTGGTGTATTTTTGCCTAACTTTCTTATAGGTTCATCCTAAGGAGAAGGAAATATAGCAATAATTATTATCTCAGGCAATAAATCCAAAGTGCATAAAGGGACAAGTTTTTAGTGATACATTACCAAATTCTCGCCTTGCATATTATTCCTCTTCGTAGAGTCTTGACCTACTACCCTAATATAAATTGGATCATTCATTTGCACACTAGCTTGTTGGCTAAATGAGGAGCCACTCTAGGATATATTCTTATTTTTGTTTCCCTTATTCTTCTTCGCCATGTTGTTTCTCTAGTTATAGAAGATCTACACCTTTTGATATTATGACCAGGTTGTTTGCAATTCCTACATAATACTTGCTTCATAGCCTTTGATACCTTGTATGGATTCTTGGTTTCATCAGGCGCTCTAAGCCTTTTCTTTCTTGGCCTACGAACAGGTTTCCTATGTATAGGAGAGTGTATGTCATGGTATTCAATCCTCTCCTACTCTTCTTAGCTAGGAACAAGGTAGATGATAATAGGGATGGCAATTTGACCCAACTCGCTGGATACCTAGTGTGACTCGATCCTAATGGGTAGGCTTTATATGCCCCTTTTAATGACGGGTTGGGTATAGATTTAAATAACAATACTCATTATGGGTATGTGTCAAGTGCAAGTTAAGGGTATACCTACCCCATTCTCGACTCGATTATATATTATTATTATTACTATTATTAAAATAATGAAATCCTAAATTTATTTCTTTCACAATCATACGCAGACTACACATCTATCACTCTCCTTTCCATCTTGCCTCTCATCTAGCCACTCACTTGCGACTGTCATTCATCTATTCTATTTTCATTGGTCTCTACCATTCATTTCACTCTCATCTACACACATTTGTAGAGTTTAGACACCATTGACAATGTCATAACTAAGATTTAAGTACCTTTTTTATATAATTTTTCTTTGTTTTTGATGGAGAACCTTTGCTTGATTGTTGTTTTCCTCCTTAGGAAAGTGTTTTAGTTGCTAGGCTTATGCTATAATCACTAATGGGTGATTGAAATTTTGGGGCTTTTTTTCTTGGTTATGAATTAATCAATGTTGAAATTTTGGGGCTTCTTACTCATTTTCAATCTGAAAGTTTTAGTTTGTGTTTTGTCTTGGCACACTACTGACCTAATCCTTCTCTGCATTTATAATTTTTCCCCCTCTTATTATATGGGATTCAAGAATATTTATAGGATTATGATCAGAACCCATTTTTTCTTGATTGAATGGTTTATAAAAATTAGATATAAAATTATTTACAAAATATTTTGGTTAAGTAATTTTCATGATCTAGGTTCAAGTTAAATTAAAGAGAGGAACACTGCATGCATGTTTTATTATGTGGAGGAAGGGTAAAAATTATAATTTGATGTTAATGCTTTTTTGATGTTAATGCTTTAAGTGTCGCTAAAGTACTTAAATAAATTATTAAACAGCTTTGTAGGTGATCAGTACTCATCACTTGTTGAAAAAAAATTCTCAATGAGTTAATTTGGTAAAACAAATGAAACCATCCATTTATTATCTTTTGAATTCCTTTACACAACTCATTTTGATCCAATTTTCTCAGTGAATAATTTTGCACATGGCATGAGATTTTCTCATGACTAACCAAATGATAAATTAAATTAAATTAAAATGACAAGCAACAAATAAGATTAATACATTTGATTTTCTTATTTCATATTATTTGATGCCATGTATACACACACACACACACAGAGTAAGTAGATATGACTCTTGAGCATAATCTGCACAGAAAAGGCTTATTATAATTATCATTTCTAGAATTTGATTGAATGGAGAAGAGGTTATTATATTTTTCATTTATGTTTTGAATGCTTTTAGGTTCAAAATTTCATCCTCAAAAAATAATAGCTCTTCACAGCACGTCGGAAGTAATCAATCTCCAATTTTAGGTGATGATTCTCTAATGGCATTAACACTGCAAAATAGTTGTTCCACTCCATCTAGCACATCCACTAGTTCTGAATATAAATTGATGGAGAAAGTAGAAAAAGGAAATTAACATTAGATGTTTAGAACCATTTTTAAAAAAAAAAAAAAGAAGAAAGAAAATTTATGGAAAAGATAAAGCCCAATGTAATTATTATGAAAAAATTTTTTTAGGAGGCCAAACAAGGAACTTCACATATGCATGAATATTTGAAAAGATGTCCTAAGAACAAGCATCATAGTATTAAGGATATGATTCAAAAGGTTTTGATTAGTGAAAAAAAAAAAAAAAAAAAAAAAGCTAATGGGTTGCTTAAGACTAATTTAGGCATTTATCATTTTGATGTAAATGTCTAAAGACAAAAGCTAGGTAAAAAGATCATATTGCATGAATTTCCTCTTAGTGTGGTTGAGTACATTAGTTTTAGGAGTTTTGTGAATTCTCTTTAACCATTACTAGAAGCACCATAAAAAAGATATTTTGAAAATTTATGAACATGAGAAAATCAAGGTGTTCATGACATTGGAGAAGAACCAAAGTAGAATTGCTATTACCACTAAAATGTGAACTTCAAGCAACAAAAAGAGAGGGTTCATGGTGCTCATGTCACACTTTATTGATGATTCCTAGACTATGCAAAATTGCATCTTAAGGTACTTTCTCATTTTCAAGTTAAGAAAATATTCTTATCGATGCTTTTATTTCCTATAAAGTAGTTTCATAATTATTGATGGTAACCATTTGAAAAAAAAAACTATTTATTGATATGTTTTTATTATTGTATTTTTTTTAAGGTTTATCTATGTTTCATCTCCTCATACAAAAGAAGTTTTTTCTTCTGCACTTATTGATTGCTTGCTAGAATGGAATGTGGATAGAAATTTGTATGCTGTGACTGTTGATAATTGTAATACCAATGATGCAATGATTAGAGTTCTTTTAGATAAGCTTCATAAGAGCACTCTTTTGTTAAATGGTTCACTCTTTCACATGTGTTATGCTGCACATATTTTGAATTTAATTATGCAAGATGGTTTAGCAATCACTGAGTTATATATTGAGAAAGTGCATGATGGTATGGTGTACTGGACTAGATCACAAAAGAGGAGGCAAAAATTTTGAGGAAATAGCTAAATTGATGTGTATTTTATGCACCAAAGAGTTATCTCTTGATTGTAAATTAGATGGAATTCCACTAATTTGATGCTTTCTACTACTTTGCTTTATAAAGATGTGTTTTTTTATTTGAAACAACGTGATTCCTCTTATACTTGTATGCCTAATGAGGAAGAATGGGAATTAGCTAAAGAAATATGCGGAAATTAGAGTTGTTTTATAATGTAACTAAAGGTTTTTTAGGAGACATTATCCCACTACTAATTCCCATTTTATAAAGGTTTGTAAGGTGAAAATAGAATTGAGTAGATGGCTTCTATCTCCTACTGAGACAATTAGCAAAATGGTATTATATATGATTGAAAATTTTAATAAATATTAGGATGTGATTCATGGCGTCATGGGAGTAGCTGTTATTTTGGACCGACGATTTAAGATGAAATTTTTGGATTGGATGCTTGGTCATTATATGGATAGAGCTATATATGAGATCCTTAGAATTAAAAATATACTTTATAATTTACTTCACTAATATAATAAAAAAGCATGCAATGTGAGTTCATCTCTACTTCATCCTGTCTTAAGAGTCCACTCTTTTTATGGGAAATGATTTTCTTTTGGATTTGATTTGTTTATGAGTAGTGACAAGAAAATTGAGAATGTCAAATTGGAATTAGATTATTATCTTAAGGATGGTGTTTTATCTAGGACTCATGATTTTGATATTTTATCTTAGTGGAAAAAATCATGGGATTGAATATCCTACTTTGATGTTGATTGCAAGGGATATTGTAGCTATTCCTTTCACAACAATTGCTTCAAGATTTGCATTAGTACAATTGATAGATTGTTGAGTCCACATCATAGCAGGCTTACTCCTAAAACACTAAAAGCACTCATGTATGCTCAAAATTCACTGTGGATTAATATTAGAGGCAAGTCATTCGTTATATTACTTTTTTTTGTTTATTCCATTTATTATTGCTTAATTAATGTATAAAAATGTTAACATATTGTTTTCTTCTTTATAGGTTCATCTAGTGACTTTCTACCAAAATATAGTACCATTCAAACCATTTTTAATGATGGTGATGATGTTGATGAAGAAAGTGGAATTATTGAAAATGTTCATGAGTAATCTAACAAAATGTTTTAAGAAACGTAGAACTTTAAGACATTATTTTAGTTTGATATTATTTCTTTTTACTAATATTGTGTTTGTGTTGTAGTAGATGAATATATATTGTAGTTGTGTTGTATTAATAAATACATATTATAGTTGTTTCATTTAATTTTTTAGGTTTTTATCATATCAAATTGATCGTAAATATCAAAAAAAAAATTGATCCTTAAAGCTAAGATGTGTAAATGGGGTAAGGCAGGTACATATAATTTTCTACCCATTTACCCGTCCTGCCTTGTCCCCACCTTAACCCTACCCCCCTATGGGTACGAGGCAAGGCAGGTAGAAAATTACTAACAGCAGGGCGAGGATAGGTAATGCAAAACTTGCCTTATACCTACCCGGCTACCATCCTTAGATGATATGTAGCTAGAAATGTATCTTTAGAATAATAAGAGTGCATATACTGCTCTAATTTTTTTTTTTTATTTGTATAAATAGCATCACTCTATGTTTTCATGGGATTCTAGTCAAATCCCACATTCTATATGTGCAAGCTTTATCAACTAAGCTCACCATACTCCTAGTGTCATAAAAATCAACCTTATAAATTTTCTCTCCAGTTGGTAGTCTCATACTTGTTCTTCTCAAGTATGTCTTTACATTAAGGCATATCACCTTTATATCTCTACATTGTTGTATGCTTAACATGGAATCTTTTCATTATTTTCCTTCTAATCCACTCAAATAAAGTAAGTATATGTATATCATTAGCTTTAGCTATATAGGAGTTGAAAGAATCATATGTTATTCTACAATGCCTCGAACTTAATGCTTGTTGAGAACTAAGATCTAGCCCAAGTGCTTAGATTATGTTACATGATCTAGTTATAAGAATTCTCATCAAACTCCTTTAACTTCTTTATTTGATACTTCCAAGACTTCAAGCTCCATGTTATTGCAACAAACCGCAATTTCTTCTTATACTTAGACCTTTTAAATATTTCTTGTAATTTTCATACATATGCTTCATACAGTACTTATGTTTAAATATAAGATTGACCTTATTGAAAGCCTTCACTAGTCCTTATATCATGAAAATTACAAACACAGTTTTAGTAAATAATTCTAAATAAAAGTTGTAGTTAGAAAGTAGCATATACATCACCTTTTGCTTGTTAGACATAAAAACCCAAATCTCCAAAGTCATCAAAGAGCTTGTTGAGAAACCAACTCTGGGAAACTTTATCTTTAGTATTCTCTATAGTAATAAGTTCACCTTATGTTATCTGAACACATAATTTTGCACCTCTAGGATATTCCATTGCATATAACCATACTTGTGCAAGTCTAAAAGCAAGATTCAAGCATTTACATGGAGCAACTGGCCTTTTACAAACTTTAAGAAAGCCCCCAGGACCTTCAAAATTGAGCACATGCAAGGGATAGACGAAGATGGATGAAGACAGATAAAAATGGTCAAAGTAAGACAATTTCAGTAGGAAAGCCTTGTGGATCTATAAATTGACATGTGATTGTGGATTCGGAGGCACACAGCGTAGTGTGCAGATCCGCAGAGTCTACTTATAGATCTTCACATTTGAACTTATTTCATACTTTTTCTTGCCCAATCTTACATCTCTTCTTTACTTTTTTTCACCATCCTCAACCCAACTGTAAAAGGAACACTAAAAAAATCTCATATCGAAAGAGAGTGAACTTTCCAATTTCTTCTTATAAAAGGTAAAACACCTTTTCCTTCCACCTCATCCCCTAGTTGTTAGTTGACAACTATATTTTCAACCTTCTAATCCTCCTTCTATTTTCTTTATATATAAAGGTCTCCTATGGCTAATTCCTCTTTGATTTTAGTCTACCTAGTTTAGTCCTCTTTAAATTAAATTAGATTTTTTAAGCTTGATTTTTAATATTTTTGGACTTATTTTAACTCTCTTTGAGAGGTAACCAAGTGATACGAACCCCAAATATATTAAACTTAAGACCCAATATATTTACACTTAGAACGACTTCTTGGAAAGCCAAATTAACATCATTGCCAAGTCCATAACCTAAATCTAACTTGTGATAAAGCACCTTGGAATATGATCTTCGCAATACAATATCAACTTGTGAAAGAGAACCTTGAAATCAATACTCACAATGTAATTAGCTTTGATTATATGAACTTGATTCAGGTAATAATAAAAAACAAGAGAACATTCTCTTAAGGAAAACTGAAATTTTATTCAATTAAATCAAAATCTTTATACACTAAATTGCAAAGAATACGGCTGAATATATAAGGATACAAAGGATAAATAACCCTAATTGGAGTGTTTGGCCACAAAACTAAACTGGTCCTAGCTTAAAATAAAGCTACATTTGGATTTAGGCTTTAGCTAATTTAAAACATGCCCAAGACTACATGAAACATGAAAATAAAATAGTTTAAACAAATCTTGAACCTAATACATAATATAGGTAGCCCAAAATACTAAATAAACTAAATAAACACTGGTTTAAACAAGTAAAAAAACTCAATTACTTGGATACATGGGTTTAAGTTTACCATTCAAATTTTTCTCCAAAGCTTGGAACATGCTTGCATTGACTTCAAATATTCATTCGAATTGACTGTAAAAAATTTGCTTGAATTCAAATCCATTTTATGAAGCTAAGTGCTTCATGTGTTACCACTTACTTGAATAGAAAAGTAGAAATAAGTTAAATTATAAAACAACCACTTCATCTTGATATTAGGCTTGAAAATGTGGATTATCCCCTTAAAGCTTCCTTCAATGTAATGTCTTCCATAAGAAAAGCTCATGATGCAAATAAGATTATAGAAAACTTCTTGTATCCTTTTAGATTTTATAGTCTTGAATGATCCAATAAGTATGTGAAAAGTTTTATTTGTATTCCATTCCATGCTAACTTGCTAACAGTAGCCCAACCAACATCTAAAATACCCTAGACAAAATCAACTAATTTTGAATGTCTCACTTGATTTAATTTCAACTAAAGCAACCAAACCAATGTTTTTCCTAAAACCCATATCTTTATTGCCAATCTTTTGCCTTTACACAAAGACCCTGATGATCCACATGAGAAAATTCATGGATTTGCAATGTGAACAAAACTTTTACAGTCTCTTGTAATAATTTCTTCTAAATGTAGATGACATTCTTCTCATTGATTGCAAAAATACCTAATTGTTCACCAATTTTGATTTCTTCTTGAATGTTAGTGTTAGAAAACAAAACATTCTTGACACACTTTTTTTTTTGAATCATGCACAATTGCTTTCTCTTTTCTTTCTCAATCTTTTCATTTGAACTCTCTAATATTTCAATGTTCACATTCGGATGCTCTTTCACCTCTTTTATCTCATTTTTCTCTTAAACTCTTCCTCTCTTTAAAACTCACTCAAACCTGCCACTCCTTACTATTTTCCCTTTTTTCTTTTATTTCAACCTTTAATAAAAGCTCAACTCACTTACCAACTCTTTTACAACTTCTTAAAGAGCATAAGGCTAAAATTTCTTCATGAATAATAACTTTTTCCAACCAATGAGGACTCTTCATTTGCAAGCTCTAAAGGTAGTAAGTCATCTTTATGAGTAACTTTTATAATATGATTGATTTCTTCAATATTTGCATCTACCCAATCATATTCACAAGTGACTTGCTCAAGTTTACATGTTATGAGTTCAACCTTATCATTTTTACACTTCATCTCCTCCATCGATAGCTTAATTGTAATTTTCTTTCATATTTCACCTTAGCTTCCTCATAATAATCCATAAAAGTCCTCTCATATGATTGCCTTTTAGGAACTTTATATGACTTGCAACTTCTATGATATTCTTCATTAACTTCTTGATTTCTTTTTGGAAATTGCGCAAATTGTCTTGGAAGATTTTGAGCATTTGATTGTTGCCCTCTTGTGAATGTTCTTTCAAGCTTCTCTAAACTATCATTAATTCTCCCAAATTTCCTATCTAGGACTTGAAATTTTCTAAAGAGAAAATCTATGTAAACATCCTAATTTTTACTCATGGTGACAACTTAAAAAGAATGTTAGTAAACAAAAATAATTCTCACTTCATTGCCTCACGTGTTTCACTTAAAAGTAGAAGACACTCAAGTTCACTAATGTTTAATCACAAAGGCCTTTCTCTTTATGTGCTCATCCTAAGCCTTTTTTCACTCAATTTCTCTTGTCTAGATTAGTTGCAAAAATCAAAACAATATAATCTCTACTAAATTATAATTATAAGTAATGAAGAACTAAGGTAGAATTAATTTGGAAACCCTAAAAATTCTATGAACAAGAATCGAAAAAAAAAAAAAGGAAACCTAACCTTAATTTTTGAAAATTTAGAAATTAACTAAACTCTAAAATGATTTAATTGAACAAATTAAAATAGCATCAGGCCTAAGAATTAAATAAAACAAAAAGGAAAAATTAAAAAAAGAACAAAAACAAATCAAAATAGGAGTTGGAAACTCAAACTGAAATTTAGGAAGGAGTAGGAAGACAATCCTAGCTTGTTTTGGAATTCTTAATTTGACTTGGTCGAACTCCATGTAGGAAGATGAAAATCTTGATTCTCCTTGATTTTTTCTGAAATTCAGCAACCTCCTTGTATTTTCCTTATTCTATCCAAACTAGAATTTAATTGAACAATATATATACCTACACAATTCTAATTTAGGCAAATTTCTTTTTTTTTTTCTTCTTCTTCTTTTTCTTTCTTGGCTTTTTTCTTTTTTTTTTCTCTTTTTTTTAATCAATTATAGCAATTACATTTAAAGGATAAACAATAACAAATTGAAAAAAATTGAAGATCAATCAAAAGGAGCAAACTGAATTATTGAAGTCTTCAAGTTTGATGGCTGATTCTTCCTTCCCTTCTTCTATGGATTTTGAGTAGTTCAAACAGGTAGGTTTGAGTAATTTTGACCTTCAGACAACTAAATTTGATAAAACAAAGAAGAACAAACATAATACAGATAGATAGAAGATCAAATAATTCAAACTGATTTTGAATTTAATGACCAATTCAATTTTGATTTTGACTAATACTAAAGAAAATAATTTTTTTGTGATTTTTTTCGATTTTTGACACTAAATAGAAAAGAATAAATAATTACAGCTAAGAACAGAAAACATCAATGAAAAGCTATGAAAAGACACTAGTTAAATTTCGAATTTGAAGAACAATAATGAACCTAATTTGAATTTGAGTTTAATCAACAAGATACTTTTTTTTTTTTTTTTGTGTTTTTTATATGCTTGACTCGAAGTGAAAATAAATCGAATTAAATGAATAGATTCAAAAAGCAAAGAAACAAGATAAACACAAAAAAATGATTTTGGATTTTTTTTATTTTCGATTTTGATATTAGGCAAAGATCAATGGATCTGAGGCCTAATAAAACAATATATTACAAAATGGAAACAAACAAACAAACATGAAATTAAAAAAAATAAATAGAAAATGTAATAAGATAGATAGAATATGATTTAGAGTGTAAGCTTTAATATTAAACTAATATGAACCCTAAGTATATTAAACTTGAGACCTAATATCTTTACGTTTGAAAGCGACTCCTTGGAAAGCCAAATCCAATTCATTTCCAAGTCCGCAATCCAAATCCAACTTGTGATAAAACACCTTGGGATATGATCATTGTGATACAATATCAACTTGTAAAAAAGAACTTTGAAATTAATACTCACAAAATAATTAGCTTTGATTGTATGGATCTTAATTCAAATAAGAATAAAAAACAAGAGAACACCTCAAAATCTCTATATTACAAATTACAAAGAATAGGCCAAATATATAAGGGTATAAAGGATAATTAACCTTAATTGGAGTGTGTGGCTAAAAAACTAAACTGATCCTAGCTTAACATAAAGCTAAATTTGGATTTAGGTTTTGACTAATTTAAAGCAGGCTCAAAACTACTTAAAACATGAAATAAAATAATCTAGACAAACCTTGGGCTTAATACATAACATAAGCAATCCAAAACACTAAACAAACTAACTAAACATGGTTTAAACAAGTAAAGTAGCCCAATTACTTGGATAGGTGGATTCGAATCACTTAATTAATTAAGTTCACCATTCAAATTTGTCTCCAATGCTTAGACTTCAAATCATCATTGTTTGAATTGGCTGTAATGAATTTGCTTGAATTCAAACCCATTTTATGAAACTAAGTTCTTCATGTATTGCCACTTGCACTTGAATAAGAAAATAAAAATAAGTTGAATTGTAAAGCAGTCTCTTCATCTTGATATTAGGCTTGAATATGTGGATTATCCCCTTGATGCTTCCTTAAATGCAATATCTTGCATAAGCAGAGCTTTTGATGCAAGTAAGATTGTAGGAAACTTCATGCATCCTTTTAGCTCTTGTAGTCTTGAATGATCCAATGATTATGTGAATAGTTTTATTTTTACTCCATTCCATGCTAACTTGATGAAAAGGACAGTCTTAAAGAACCTTCTTGAAGTCTTTCCAATGTATAGCTTTGTGATCCCCTTGAAAGGTGGCTTGATTCTCATCACTGAGTCATTTCTCCTTCATTTGACTTGGCTTGGAAATTTGGACATATTTTTATACATTTGCATATTTTGGAAAGTGGAACTCCAATCCGACAAGGCCCATGCTTCTTTTTCGATTTCAAAGAGAGCTAAGATAAAGCAAGTTCTCTTCTTTTTTTTTCATCATCAAGGTAAAACACCTTCTTCTAATACTTTCCTCTAAAATCATAGAAGTACCAAAACATGATAAATCAAAAATAAATAAATAAATGGAAAGAACTACGTGGATTTTGATTCACATTCAAAGAGATATATAAGCACACTTGAGTCCAATGTCAAGTAGCAAATCCAAATTTAAAACAATCAAGTTTTCTCTTCTTCATCACCTTCTTATTTTGGGCATTTGTAGTCTTCCTAAACCCATAAGCAATAGATGGGATATCCCTATTTCTTTGTTTTTATTGTAATTCTAATTATTTTGTCAATTTGTTTCTATTCATTTATATTTACTTGTTTATAATTTGTTACTTATCTTTATAATTGTCATTGTTTAATTGTTCATGAAATTATTTTTATCAAGCTATTCTTATATCATTAAGCCAAATTATCATTTTCAAAATAAATTAAAAATCTAGTCCTCAAATCCTCTTCGGTTTCAAAGAATTAGTGTATTTTCCTTTGGGATAAGTTTAATGGAGTCAATTAATAGATTTTATATTTTTTCAATTAAAAATAAATTAAGGTGGTAATTTCTAAAATCATTTTTTACTTTAAAGACCTAATTTGCCAAATAAAGCAATAGCTACTTCAATTATGAGTTCAGACCTAATTCATAACAGACTGAGTCGATGCTCAGGCGGGACCTCATATGTTGGAGTACGATTTTGGGTCCTGTTTACCTCATCCCTAGCTGTACCAACCTTGTCTATAAGAAAATATCATCTTCACTTCCCTCTAAGTCATCATATAACCAGCTAGCTAAACTCGAATCTGATTCATCTTCATATGTACTTTCAAAAATACCAAGCATTTGCTCATACTTAGACTCATTATCTGTGTCATCAATATTAAAATCATCTCAATGAAAGGTTTAGGTTAAGAATCAGGCTTTGTCCTATGTTATGAAGCAAGTTAAGTAAGAATTTTAAAATAAGGTTCAATTCCTTATTGATATGAAGGTTGATTGTGTGCAAGTTGACTAGGTGAAGGCTGAAGGGGTACATATTGAGTGGGTGAAGGATAAGTGGGTACAGGTTCATAATCAACATGTTGTTCATTTACACCAGCATTCAATTCATCTCTAGCTGCTGCACATAATTTCTAAACAATTTTTCATAAATTACTACATAACTATTAGAATCATCTTCACACCGATGGTCATCGTCTTGGTTAACAACATTAGCCCTACTGTCATCAACTTGCAAAGGCTCAAGATTACACACAAAATAAAGGTCAATATATGGTTGCCCTTTATTGTAATCCAGCATGTTCGCCACATGTTCATTCTTCATAATGGCCTTAAAATTCCTAAGTCCATTTAAACCAGTGAAGTTAAACCATATCTACAACTCTTTTTATAAACAAAGTCATTAGCATAACCATTAAATCAAATGTAGACAAGGAATCAATGTCTACATTGTTTAACCTCATAATTTCCCCTCTCTGATACACCATGCTATTCTCATCATCCCATTTTCCCCCATGGTGAATAATCAAATTCACAAGCTCAGACATGGCAGTGAAGCATCAAAACTATGAACCTACAAATTCAATTAAAGCTAATTAATAACAAAGACATTTACCAATTAACAAAAGTATACCATATATCCATATACCCATTAATCCAAATTCAAACCCATTTACCAATTAATAATATTAAAACCCTAACCCATTTTCAAACAAGAACCCCCAAATATATTATAGATTTATCATTTCTTTCATTATTTTATTGGTATATCAAGACAATGAAATCTAAAAAAGTGTGCATACCTCTATTTATATTCAAAATTTTATCAAGCTTTTCTATGAAACCATCCACCTTCAAGTTAGTTTTCTTCAATTTGAATGGTTTGCCTTGCTATATCCAGTTTAATGAAAATCTCCAAAATGAAATAAATATTCTTGAAATGGTGGGTTTCATTTTCAATTGAAAAAATTTTCTAATTAGGGTTCTTAGACATTTTGTTTTCTATTCATAGATTTGCACATTTCAATTGTGAAAGTTGGGCTTTGGTTTTCCCGTTCCATCTATTTTTTTAGTTTCATTTTTCTCTTTTAATATAGCCACATGAATAATCACTTAGCCACATGGATAAGTAATTTAAGCTATGAAAAAAAATATAGGTTTACTTTGCTACATCAGCGCATATCATCACCAACTAACGGTTTTAGGTCTATGGATATTAAAATACTAACAAAGAAATTGCAAATTAGTTTTCCTTTCTCTCTCTCTGAGATCAATCTCAGCTTAGGGATTCCAGTTAGGGAAACCATTGGCGGCTTTTGCCACCGATGGAAGTGCGTTCGTCTTTTTCAATTTCCTTGTGTTTTTTCCTTTCTTTTGGTATTAATAAAGTTTCTATGGTTCTTATCAGCCTACAGCATTTGTCAGTCTATTTTTATCTTTTTCAGGTAGTTTTATTTATTTTAGTGGTTGTTTCTATCACTGTAGTGCTCTGGCTACCCTCTCTCCTATGACATTTGTAACTAGATGTATGTAGGGAGAAGGTTGAAGTTGCTTTTGTTTCCAAGGATGGAGTTTCTAGATTTGTTTATTGGTTGAGTACCCTTAGTGAATTGTGTAACTGAAAGGTTCAGATTCAGTTTGAGATCGAATTTTTCTTGATCATATTTCAGGCCCGATTTACTTAAGTTTTCTTCCTCTAGTTGTAGAGCTGGCGGTCACAGAGTGGGCGGCCATGATTCCAGCCCTCTTTGGAAGGGAAGAGGTAGATCAAGGAGCATTATGTAATTTTACAAATTTCAAAGGCCATTATGCCTTTTGTCTGGGCTTCAAGCCCATTGTAGAAAATCCTGTGTTGAGCATTTTCGTTGATTGTTTCTGATTTGGCCATTTGATTCAACTTTACTGTGAAGAGCTTATTGCTTCATTAATTAACTTCATCTATTTGGGCCAAAAAAAAAAAGTAATAAATGAACCAAAAAAAAATTAATCTTCCCCACAGTTTAATCCACTTCCTAAGAAATAGACATTTTATATCAAACTACACCTTAAAATTTTTGTTCAAGAATTCACTGGAGACAGATTTAATAAAACATACATCATTGCTAATATGTGATAAGTATATACCCAATACACTCTTTATATATATCAAACTTTTTATTATAAAGAGTTGTCTCAAAAATAAAACTCCAATAAACTCTTTATTTTCAAAAAATAAAGAAAAGAGTTGGTTTGATTCTCCACATCTAAAAAGTCAAATATCACTATCTGTTTTTAACTTTAATTAATACTTCCTCCGTTTCAAAAAGATTGTCCACTATTTATTTTTAAGATGTCCTAAAATACTTGCCTACTCTAAAAATAGGTATAGGTATTTATCAATTTTATTTTTATTGATTGAAAAATGTGTATTTTCAAAATTAATAATAAAAATAATAATAAATAAGTATATGCAAGGATATAAGTAGAAAAATATAATAAAAATTGTGAATTGACAAGCAATTAATAATATTTTCTTAAACTGTGTGAAAAAAGAAAGTGGACAACCTTTTTAAAACAGAAGAAGTACAATATAAATTTCAATATACTTTATTTAAAATAATTTTAGTCTTATTTTTTTATTGGACAAACTTAAAGAATAAAAAATTAAAATAATTAATACTTATGATATAAAGTAAAATAAATAGCAAAATATAGAATCTATTAAATTTAAATAAAATTTTTTACTTTCTATCAACTATATATTTTTTTTAAATAAAATATATTTTTTAAAATAAATAGCACTATTGACGATACTCTAATACTTTTCTTATTGGCAATTTAGAGTTTAAACTCACGACTTTTCAGTTTTCGGAAAACCCTATACTAGCGACGCAAACGCTGAATGACGTGTGATGGTATCTTCGCCACAATACAAAAAGACTAGCATAAGAATGTTGCTTAATTTTTCAAGAATAATAACTGAAATCCAGCCAACTAAACAAAAGGGCTTTTTTCTTTTTTTTTTTTTTTTTTTTTGGGTAGCATGTGAATCGAGTCCCACACTATACAGCCACAGCTCCTGGGGCACATGCAAGTGCAGGAGAATATTCAAGTCATAAAATATCTGCAAGGGTGTCACCCTGTGTCTGTTTCCTAGAGCTAAAATATATAGTCTCATTCAGGGCAAAAATACAGTGAATGCACAACCCAAAAATAAAAATCATTTGCACCACAAAAATGCACTTCTCTTGTTAGGTACACGAAAATTTTTTGAAAAAAAGATAACGTCAAATTCTGAACTTTCCATTCACACAAGGGATACATTTATAATTACACATATAGTATTGATATCCATCAGCATCATCGCAACAATAAACACCATTACACTTGCATGTGTGAATCTCAGTTGAACTTGGTTCCACAATCTTCAATTTTCGTAACTTTGATTTCGATTGTTAATCATCACTAACAGGTTCTATGTTTGCATTTATATTTTCATTGTACATATCGAAACTCCTCAAATCATAAAAATTTTCCAGATCTAATCATTAGCTTTGCGTCGTGAATTAGTGCCAAAGCTTCTCAACATCTGTAGCAGATACAGTTCGCCCCCTATTATTGACAGTCACATAACAACCACTCTAGCAGATACAGCTTCCCTAGCATTACTGGCAGTCACATAATGCAGTTTGATCATAAAACCATGAATTCTCCCCAAGATGCAATAGGGAGCATGCAACTTAAAAATTCTCCACCATAAAGCATAGGCAAATTTCCTTGTGAAATCTTGAAGCCATTTTCATCTGGTTGAACTTGTCACAGAGAGAGCTTATAATATAGCAGTTGAGCAGCAACTAATTTCAACCTTTCCAACCTATCGCCTTAAGATCAGTTTGTTTTAGTTGAACGTGCTTCCCAATCCTGAGATTAACATAGCAATTAGCATAGAAGAACTTGCAACTCAATAACTAGGATTTAGTAGAATTAAAAGATATGATTGGTTGCATTTTCATATCCTTGAAAAAGTTTAGAGAGAATCATCTACCAAATGGCAGCAATCTTCTAACAAAAACAAGCTCCCTCAACTCTCCAGATGCCAGTATATTACTACAGCTGCTCGGACCAAAAAGAAACCTCAGTATCCAGAACACTGGAGAAATATCTGGGTCTGGGAGAAAAAGGACAGACCCTGGGGCAGGGTGGATGTGGCAATCAAGCAGGGGCCAGCCTACAACAGCTATACAAATCTCTTCACCTTAAATGTGTTAGTAAAGAACTTCTGTCGACCCCCTCCTCTCTCTTTCTTTTTTATGCACTTTCATTTAGAATGAACATTTTTATAAAATAAAGAGTCTCTGTTTTGCTACCTCTGTCAGGTACACACCCACACAAACAAAAAACCCTTAAAAATGATCTCATAAACAGAAATATCAGACAGTTACCCAAGATCCGATGGAAGTCTATAACCGCCAATTCGTACACGCTTTAATGAATGAACCTGAAAAGACAACACAGGAAGAATCGATGTAAACACGAATGAACATGAAATCTGAAGGAAACGAGATAAGTGTGAAGCAACTAGAAGTAGTACCTAAAAAACAGCAAGCCAGAGTTAACACTTGCATTAAGAATGTTTTCCATGTTCTATCAATGTTCAGATTTTAGTTGTACATATTTAATTCCTGACCAGTTAGTTCTTTACAATAATACTAGCAATATATCACCAATTTCATGTTGTATGCAAGCCAGAGTTAACACTTGCATTAAGAATGATTTCCATGTTCTATCAATGTTCAGATTTTAGTTGCACATATTTAATTCCTGACCGGTTAGTTCTTTACAATAATACTAGCAATATATCACCAATTTCATGTTGTATGCAATGATTCTAGCGAACATTTAAGAGTCTATTTTGGAAAAGAGAGGGCAAATATTGATTACAGTAAAGAACAAATGTTTCACAGAATACTTTTTAAAAGTTTATCATCTCAAAACAATATTCAAACAATTAAAGAAATTATAGCATTGTCGTAGTGCCGATTCTTCTTAGAAGATAAAACAAGTAACATGAAATCTGAAACTGCTTTTATCACTAAAGAAAACAGACCTCCAGCCCAGCATTCTTCACAAGTTCTCGAACTTCATGGTTCCTCCCCTCATGAATCTGCACAGTTGATTTAAGTGAAAAAATGAATCCTAGTCACTTCCATGTCTTTTTTTATTTGCTCACTTCCGTATCTTAACCGACTGGGAAAGAAAAAATAGAACTCGACAAGTGAAAAAATGAATCCTAGTCACTTCCATGTCTTTTTTTATTTGCTCACTTCCGTATCTTAACCGACTGGGAAAGAAAAAATAGAACTCGACACAACAAAAGTTCATGTCCAAGAAGAGAAAAGAGCACATTATATAAATTAAAAAGAACAAATAGTTTCCTTCATCATCTGGAAAAAGGAACATTGATGATCAGTCAATCACTTTAGAGGGAGATAGAATGAGATAGAATAAATATAAGGAAAAACTAAAACCATCAAAGGTCAATTGTTTTTCAGAATCTATATTGCAGCATGTTATTGCCATAGTTTCTACATTCACAGACTCATCCCCAGGTCAACAACTCTAACTGGGATGTGAACAGAACCCAGTAAAACATGCTGACAGATACAAGTGACCTAACTGTAGGAATTAGTCTTTCTTTATGCTGAAATCTAAGGTCCTCAGAGAAGTTCAGCCATCTAATGCTGTTTTAAGTTATATAAAGAACATACAGAAATTTAAAAGTCATGGAAACGAGATTTGTTCCAAGTGACCAAGTTTCACAAATAGTTGACCCAAATCAAATTTTGGAAAGAGAAGTATATTTTTAACTATTTTACTAGATGTGAATCTTTCTTTGATGTTACTCAAGAAGAAATTGTAAACCCCTTTTTTTTTTTTTTTTCCTTAAACTTTTGAAGAGGAGGGTCATCAACAAGTAACAATACTTAAGTTTCTATCACAGAAAAAACATCTGTCAATTCATTCATTACTATAGTCCGAAGGAAAACTTCATGATTAGCCCAGTCTCATCAAATTCAAGGGCAGTCCAACCACTAATTATCCATAAAATTCATGAAATTTTGTTGGGAATATACTCAGGAATATCAACTCTTGAAAGCATAGGTTCAACACAAATGAGAAACAACTAGTTTCATGCAAAGGCAATTTCACAAAAATATTCACAGAAGGATGAATTAATAATGGAGTTCTGAATCTGAAACAGAACACAAGTACCACTATACGAAGACGAGGTCTTGATATATCTGGCTGCCTTGGTAGCAGCTCCACAGAATCTGGAGTACAGTGGACACCTTCAATAATTGTTCCTTCGCTGATGGCTATTAAATTTCGCTTGTTTACTACACCCTCCACTGTTGCAATGTATCTACAATTACACAACACCATACGATTTCCTTGAATACATGTGAACTTCCAACTTCTAAACCATATTCCCACAAAACCTTAATGACACTCTATTCATGCAGCTTTAACGTTTAATAGTTTACATGAAAACATCTTTATTTTAAACAGTTTAGCCTGATGATCATTAGTTGGTAAGAAGGACAAACAAGCACATGAATCCTTACTCCTTTGATAATTTAAATGAAGGATGTGCGAGTGCTTGAGCAAAATCTCCTGCAAATAAAAGCATTTAAGTAGGCTATAAATCAGTCCATTTTATTTCCACAGAGTAATATTTACATTTGAAGCTGCACATACCATCATTTGTCACAATAATCAATCCAGTAGTGGCAACATCAAGGCGACCAACAGTAAATAATCGAGGTTTAGACATTCCTGAATTTCTTTTTTCCTGAGTTAAACAAACAAATAAACAATAAAATATCAATGCCGAAAAGCAAACACCCTCAAGTGCAATCATCTATTTCTGTTATTTTAATTTCCAAATAAATTCCAAAACTTGCAACATGAACATACCCAACTCTTTAAATAGTCGTCAAATAAGCTGATCACAGACTTAGATTCTTTCTCCCCAGATGAACAAATGTACCTGCCATAATCAGATAACATTAGTTCTGATTTAAAAAAAAAAACACTCCAAACACATAGACATAGTAATGGGTACAAACCCTTTTGGCTTGTTAAGGGCAAGATACACTTTTGGGGGCAGTTTCTTAGGAAGGCGATTTCCATTGACATAGATAACATCCCTTGCAGGATCAACACGAGTCTACACATCAACAGAAGTAGCAACCATCATCAAAACAGAGTTTTAAGTTATTTTGAAAAAAGCAAAATTGATTAAAGAATTATACTATTAACAACTCACCTGAGGAGTATTGCACACAGAACCATTGACCGTCACTTTGCCTTCAAAAATCAACTCTTCGCTGCTTCTTCTTGATGCCACTGATTACAAGTTTAAAACAAATCCACTCACCGACTCCATATGCTATCAACGCATGTATGTATAAAAGTTTCTGCATTATTACCTCCAGCAGCCGCGAGAATCTTACTGAGACGCTGTGGCGACTCCCTGAAGTTCTCATTATAAAACCTCCGAGCAGCCTTGGAAAGATTCCGCTCAGCCAGTGCTGGTACGGTGACCTGAGGCTTAACATTGGCAGCAATATCTTTCTTCACCTTCTCCTTATTCTTCTTCTTCTTCTGGGTTTTAGCATCGGCGAGAGCGTGGATGAGACGTGCTGGCGGGTGAGACTGGAGCTTGAGATTGCCATCCTCGCCGCGGACAATCCAGGGAATGAAGAGCTGCCCAGTGGCAGTAAAAGAGTCGTCATCGTTTCGGTCGGAAAAGTCCAATTGGGGCGGTGGTTTTGGTTTGCGTTTGGGTTTTGTGGGAGCGAAGGAGATGTTGAATTGTAGAGAGGAAGAACAAGAGATGCGAGGAAGTGTACGGACGGGTTTGAGAAGAGAAAGAGGGGGTTTTGAGAAGAAGAGAGATGCCATTTTTATCTCAGGGAGAAGATAGCATTAGCAGTAGTAGCAGATAGCTTGGGTTTGGGCTTCAATAGTTTTGGGCCTGCACCAGGCAATTGCTTTCTGGTTCTAATAGATGCCAACGGCTTAAAAAAAAAAAAAAATTACATTCTATACTGTTTTTTGGATAAAAATATCATTTATACCATTATTTTATTTTTTATACATTGTTATCTTCTATCTATTTCTTTTATATCGTATTTTTTCTATTTTTTTTTTTACTTAGTTTCTTGTTTTGTTAGTTTATGTAGTTATTGTTTTGATAATACAGTAAATGATGAAAAAAGTAGTAGATTTATTTTATTTTTTGCCTCTTTTTGAGCTCCCAAACATATTCAATGAGCAAACATTACACATACTTTTTTATACTTTATTTCTTTTTTTTTTTAATTAAAGAAAGGGCATTCATTTTTTTATTTTTTAAGATATAAACATTCTATTTAATTAATTAATTAATAATAATAATAATAATACATTAGTAGTGAAAATATCTACTAATTACTTGTAATAATATTGTTGCAATATCTTTTTCTCTGGGTCATTATTTTTTTTTTCAATTTTTTTTATTTATTATATTGCACAAAGAAATCTACTAAGAATACCCTTTCAATTATTTTCTTAGATGTATTTTGTATGAAATATATATCAAATGTATACAAAATATATATTAGTTATTTTTTATGGGTCATTGTTACTTTTTTACACTGTATTTCTCTTATATTGATGTTTTTCCACCTACTGAACACATATTTTTATATTAATAAAGTTGATGGTGTAGCGTATAGGCATATTATTATGATAAACCTAGACATATAGGCAATCCATACTATCAAACTTGGTTAGCTAGTTTCAATAGAAAAGTGCAAAACTTGATTTTTTTTTTGTGCAAAAAAAAAAAGGGTTTTTAACTTAATTATTTTATTTTATTTTATTTTATTTTATTTTATTTTTTATGTTGGGGTGTTATTAGTTGATCTCAAATAATTTGAATACCAAACTCAACTCAATTCAAAAATTATAATAATTTTTGAATTAATTTGATCGAATATCTAATTTTAAATATATTTTTAAAAAATATATTATTTAATTATTCAAATTTGAATTTAAACTATTTAAGCTTAAGTTTATTTGAGTATTAATTTGAGATTAAATAAATATGTTCAAGAATTGAGTATTAATTTTGAGATGAAATAAATTTATTTGAATTTTATTTCATATTAAATAAATAGGTAATTTTATTTATTTGAGTTTAATATTCCAAATATATACAAAATAATATATCAAATGCTATACCAATTGTAGCAAATATATACTAAATATTAAACAAATATTAGACATTTACAAATTATATATGTAACGTATGCCATATATATATACAAAACATATACCAAAAATATACTATTATGTAGGTATATTCTTTTAGGCATATATATAAAATAGTTGCAGATACCAAACATGTACTTAACATATACTAAATTTTGGTATACGTATACCATTTACTATTAGTTTATCTTTTTAATTTTTTCAAAATTGCAATATGTATACATTAAAGTAGTTGCAGATACTTAATGTATACCAAATTCTTGTACACATATAGCATTTACTATTAGTTTATCTTTCTAAGTCTTTAAATTTGCAATATGTATATATTTAAAGTAGTTGCAAATAGCAAATATATATCGAATTTTGGTATACATATATTATTTACTATTAGTTAATCTTTTTTATTTTTCAAATTTGCAATTTGTGTATATATAAAGTAGTTGCAGATACCAAACATATACTAAGCGTATGCCAATTTATAGTATACATATACCATTTACTGTTTATCTTTTTAATTTTTCATATTTCTAATCTATATAAATATAAAGTAATTGCAAATACCAAATATATATTTATAGTATACTAAAATTCATTATACATATACCATTTATTGTTAGTTTATCTTTTTAATTTTTCAAATTTGCAATATGCATGTATTAAAGTAGTTGCAAATACTAAACATATACTTAATATATACCAAATTTTGGTGTACGTATACCATTTACTGAGTTTATCTTTTTAATTTTTTCAAATTTGCAATATATATATATATATATATATATATATATATATATATATATATATATATATATATATATATATATATATATATATATATATATAAAATAGTTGCAGATACCAAATATATACTTAATGTATACCGAATTTTGGTATACATATACCATTTACTATTATTATATCTTTTTATCTTTTTATAAATTTGCAATTTATATATAAAGTTGTTGGTATACATTAACGTAATATAAATTAATATCTTTTTATTTTTTATCATTTTCTGAGTTTTTTTTTTTTTGTGAACAAATTCAAAAAATATGCCAAACATCTATCCTACTAAAAATTTTATTTTTTGAAGTTTAGAAAGTATTTTTGAAATTTTTTTATGAGCACGGTGAAAATGATATTTTTTGCCTTTTTTTGGTAATTTTTGAAATTTTCCCAAAAAAATTACACTTCATAGGCTTTTTTTTTTTTAAATTTATTTACAATTGGACGATCATTTTTGTTTTCTCATGTCTACAAAACATGATTTATTATTATATGCTCTCCTCACTTTTCTTTTACAACAGATACATTCTTTGTGGGAGTTGATCGACAGCTGCTGTGATAGCTTAGGGTTTAATTGGCAATAGTTTTCTCTCAAAGTCTGTTCAATAAAGACTCTAACGCTCAATCAATCTTGAAGAAAAAGGAAGAAATTTCAAGCTTCGATGGTTCATTATAGTCGTTGACTTGCTACTTCTGCCTCTACCACCACTACCTATCATATTCTATATTTAGCTTTCTCCTCTTCACACTCTGTTTAATATTACATGGATTATACAAAAATTTAAGGTTGTAGATGAAGATGTTATAGGGATTTTTCCCATAAATGTGAGTGTATATTAGTGACGGGCAATATGATAATAATAATTGGAGATTTGTTAGAGAAGAAGAAAGGAATAGGACATATATGGTTGCTTTTTATAGAGGTGGGTATGGGCAAGTAGGGTTTAATGGAGACATTTTTAATGTTTCATATAACAGAGAAATGTTAATATTAGATTGTTTATGGAGATGGATATTTGCTTTTTATGGAAACATTGCTAATGGTTCACTAAAAAGGAGCCAACAAATCCATAACTAATAATAAGATTTTTGCTTCAAAATTAAGCTTCAGGGTCACAGACGTAAAGGACAAGTCCCGCCTCTTCACTCAATTTGTTACCATTGATCAATTTATTCTCAAATCAATCATTCACCATTAAGTAATTGAAACTCAAATTTCCAAAAATTTTCACTATTAAACCTTTGTTTTTTGTTTATTTATATTCTGTTTGTATCTAAGTATGCCTAATTTTCAAATGAGTAAACTTATAATTAATTTTGATACGAAAAACTCTGGATTTTGATCAAATTGGTGAAATTTGATGTGGATTTCGTTTATTTTTATTATATATGCAGATTATGATGATGATCATTATGATTTTTTAACCAGTTTGAAGAGAAAATGGTGGTGGTTTTAGCAATAGGTGAATTGATATGCTAAAGTTTCATGTGTTTAGTAAATATCTGCTAAATTATGATTTTTTAATTATTTTTTAATTTTTATATTATTTTTTAGTAGTGATAATATTAATTAACACTTCTAGTCTTTATTGTTACTAATGATATTTTATTAAATTTAAATAAAACACATTCAAATGTAAAGAAAATAAAATAAATATTGGATACAAATGAATATTCAGGAATATGTTTAATTTATTTTGTTTATAAATTTGGCTGATGTTTGGTTGATTTGACATATATATATATATATATATATAGTTGATTTTATATCATTTTATTGTTGTATAATGTTTTCTCAAATTTTCTTTTCTATTTAATTATTTCTTATCTTTATGTTACTTTTTCAATAATGATAATATTAATTAACATTTATAGTCTTTTTTATTACTAATGATAATTTATTAAATTTAAATATAACACATTCAAATTTAAAGAAAATGAAAATGAATATTAGATACAAATGAATATTCGGGTATACATTTGGTTTATTTTGTTTATACATTTGGTTGATGCTTGGTTGATTTGATGTATATGTTTAGTTGATTTTATATTATTTTATTATTATATAATGTTTTCTCAAATTTTCTTTTCTATATAACTATTTTTTATTTTATATTATTTTTTAGTAGTGAGTTAGTCATATTTATGAAATAAATTATAGATCAGGTCTATAATTTCTAGAAATAATTAAGTAGAGGAAAATTGCAATTTTAATTTATTGATTTTATTTTCTTTTATTTTATCATCTTTTTAATTTTGCGGTGTTATTTGTTGATCTCAAATAATTTGAATCAAAGTTGAACTCAATTCAAAAATTATGATACTCAATCAATTTCATAGAATATCTAATTTTATAATTTGAAATATATTTTTTTAAAAAATATTACTTGAGTAGTAATTTATCAATTCCAATTTAAAAAATAATTTTTTGTTGGCTATAATTTAGGTTTTTTTTTTAGTCTCTTTATGTAATATTTTATTATGTAATATTTTTATGTTTTTAACAATCTGTTTATGTATGGGATGGATTATCTTAGTTTAATACATTTTATGTTTTTGGTTGGTTTTCTGCCACTTTTGGGATTTTTAGCCCTGTTATTTTATTTTATTTTATTTCATTTGTATACTAAGAATCAATATTAGTATTTCTAAAACACAATAATTTGAGAGAAATGATGGAATAACTTAAGAATTAGGTTGTCTTTTGGTTAATCAGAAGTAGATTTGTAATTGAGTTGATTATTGCTTCTAAACCGAAAGTCTAACACCACCATCAATCCTTTCTGAACCACCGAGCTCACTCGACCATCTCAAACTTTATCCAATAACTGGCATTTTGAGAAGAGTGCCACCGCTGCTGTGCCCCTATCCAAGTCTTCCGAGTTCATGTTCGAGTCCTTTGAGTCTGTGCCTAATTCTGAGTCTGAGGCTGTGTCTAAGTAATTTTTCTTTGAGTTCGAATCAGGTTAAGTTCAGGGACTAGATTTTTTATTTTAAATAATCTAAATTTGACTCTTAAGTTTAATTTGATTTTAGAAAAAATAATTTTATGAATGACATTTATAAGATGATATTAAAAAAAATGCATGAATATGGCATAACATAAATGCATGGTGTATGGAAGATTAGTCAAACAATTAAAGTAAATATTTATAAATCACATTAATTAAAAAGGGGAAAGAAGATTGATTGGGATTTGAATTTGAGGTTTGAATTTAAATTTCAAACGTGCTTACGTACCCAATTAAATATGGATTAAAATCTACATAGTTCATTCCACTATAAAGTGAAAAGGTTTAAGAGTTGATTAGATTGATTGATTTGATTTGGGTTTGAGAGGAAAAGGCTGATACCTTTATTTTTGGAGAGCAGAAGATTTTACCTAACCGAAGTTCCACTTTATCGGAATAGGTGATTGGATTGATTAGGAGATTAATTAATTAATTAATTAAAATGATTAATTAACTAATTAATATGATGAAAAAGAGTGATGGATTAATTAATTAAAAAGATTAATTAATTAATTTGGATGAAGGGTGAATTAAGAAAAAGGATTAATTTGATTTTAAAAAGTGATTAATTAATTAATTAAAAAGATTAATTAATTAATTAATTAATTAAGTGATTAATTTTAATTAAAAAAAGAATTTTAGTTAATTTTAATTAACTTGGTTAGAGAGAGATAATAACTAATTAAAAAAATTAATTAATTAATTAGAGAGTGGTTGGAGGGAGAAGAAAAGAGATATTAGTAGATAGCCATCAATACTAACTCAAGATGTATGTTGGAATGAATAATGAAGGGAGGTATTTATAAGAAAATGAGGGTGAGAGTAATTTGGAAGGTGGAAAAGTGAAAAGATCAAAAGGGTAGGATTGGAAAAGTGTTAAAAAATCATATTGGAGGCATTTTGGGGACTGCAAAAAGGGAAGTGGGGCCTGCGCCACTGGAGCCACTGGCGGCGCTGTTGGCAAGCCAAGCAGCATGGGGTGCCAATGCTGCCCTAGGCCTGGGTGGGTGCACCATTTGGATTTTTGTTTTGCCGTCGGTCAAATTTTGAGATTTTCGAATCAGTTTTTGGGAGTTTCAGAACTCAAAAAATTAATCAGTCAGTTTTGATAGATTCAAAATTAATTTTAGAATAATTGAACAGTTAGTCTGAGAAAAAATATGGTCAGTTTCGAAAAAATATTGTCTCATGCAGAAGGTTCGGTCAGGATAGGAAAAGTGCTAGTGTTTGAAAATTAAGCATCATTGTACTGCCGTCTTGGCTCTGCATAGTGCACTAATCTTAACAAATGTCAAACTGCGGCCGAATAATGAGGTGTAAAATTAAGGGTTCATAAATGGTTGTTAAGTTAAATTGTAAAAATTGAAAAGGAAAGAATCAAATTCCTTTATGGGCCTATTCTACATACCAATGAATGTGAGTGTTGAATGTTTTATAAAATGTATAATGTGTAAATACAAATGGTATTATATTGAACTAAGAAAAATTATTGAAAGGTAATTAAGATTAAAACTAGTAAGGGTGTATATTTCAACTAAGTAATGACATCAAAAATTGATAAATGTGAATTTAAATTATGTGATGCAAACAATGATGCAATGAAGTCATGGATCTAATTCAACCTCCTGGTGGTCCTATTGTAAGAGCAAGAATGAAGAAATTCAAGGATGGATTGAATGGGATGATTCAAAACTTGTGGGATGACCTTGCAACAATTCAAGAATGCAAGGAAGAGTCAAGTATCAAGCTTGGGCTTCAAGACAATAATCAAAGCTTGGTGACATTAACTATAGTGCTAGAAGGCAACACTTGAAGATTAAAGCTTTTATGGAATTTGATTTGCTCAAATCTATTCAAGGCCCATTTGAATGGTGTTTTAAGCTAGGTCAAGTCTTTTAATTGCTACTCAAAATGGATCTTCTTCATATTACAAGAATTGGATTCCATTTCCATGAGTTTTGGGGCTAATTTTGTTACTCAAGCCCATTATCTATCTTAGTTTTATTTTAGAACATCTTTAATAAGTTTATTAAGTGTTTTTGGTTGCCAATGTTATGTGTTACTCCAAGGTGTGTTTAAACCACTTTATTTTCATGTTTTAAGTAGTTTAGGCCTATTTTAATTAGTTAATGCCCAATTATGAATTTAGTTAATTTTAATTTAGAATCAATTTAGTTTTATAGCCAAACATCCTAATTAAGGTTACTTGTCCTTGTAACCTTATAAATATGGCCTTAACTTAAGTTATAATAAGATTTTGATCAATTTTGAAGAAGTCAATTCTTTAAGAGAGTGTTTTCTCTTGTTCTTGATTCTTCTTGGATCAAGAGTTATACAATCAAGCTAATTACTTGAGAGTATTTTAATTCCATGGTTCAATTCACATAGTTGAATTAGGGTTGCAAACTTGGAGAAAATATGATTTAGTTTTCCAAGGAGTTGCTTCCAAGTACAAAAGTCTTGTGTACTAAGACAAGTGAATCAAATTCGTATCAGAGCTTAAACTCTAAATCAGGTTCTATCTATTCTTTATATTTTTTGTTCTTTTTTTTTTTGCATGTATGTTTATTTGTTTCCATTTCTTTTCATTTTGTGACACATTGTTTTTTTAGGTCTTAGGATCTTTAATCCTTGCTTAAATCCAAATTTGAAATTAAAAAACAAAATTTCAAAATTGTTTTCTTGTTATTTAGTTTCAATGAGTTCTAAATTTGTTTGTTTCCATTTGATTCAATTATATTAAAAACTACAAAAAAATGGTGTCTTGTTTAGTTTAGGTCAATGCAAATTTAGGGTTTCATATAGCTCTTCAATTCGAATTCAAAAACTTAGTTTTTATTACTTTTCGTTTGATTTCCGCATTTTTTGTGCTTTATGTTCTTTATTGTATTCATTTAATAATTTTTAGTTAGTATCAAAATTAATACAAAATAAAAAAAAATATTGTTTTCTTTAGTCCATATCAAAATTGAATTTGATTTGTTATACAAATTAAAATTCGACTCCTTATTTTCTTATTTTCTATCTTTTCGTATTATTTTTTGTTTTTTTTTGTACCTCAGATTATGTTTCTGAAGGTCAAAATCATGCTTATATCTCTTTTTGGACTATTCAAAATTCAAGGAAGTGAAGGGGAAGGAATCGGCCATCACCAATTAGAATACTTCAATTGGTTTGCTCTTTTTGCTTGACCTTCAAACTTATCTTATGAAATTTTCATTAATTTTCCTTTAAATTATTTGCTATAATTATTGAAAAAAAGATATATAGCATTCAACCAAGAAAGAAAAAGAAAAGAAAAAAGAAGAAGAAATAAATCTTGGCAATTTAGAGTTGTATAGGAATATATAGTGTTCAATTCAGATTCTGGTGTGGAAAGGACAAGAAAAAGGCAAGGAGATTGCTAAATTAAGGAAATCAAGAAGAACCAAGAATTTTAGCATTCTACAAAGTTTGACTAAGTCAAAGCATATATCCAAAACAAGCTACGATTGGCTTCTAACTCCTTTCAAAATTTCAATTTGACTTTCCTATTCCTATTCTAATTTGTTTTGTTCTTTTCTTAATTTTCCTTTCTTGTTTCAATTAATTCCTAGTCCTTGCGCTATTCTAATTTGTTTAATTAATTTCATTTAGGGTTAGAATTTTATTCTTTAATTTTCAAATTCAAAATTAGGGTTTCCTTTCAATTACATTTTCTATTTCTCAGTATAATTAGAATTTCAACTTTTATTTTTCCAAATTGATTTAGCATTTCGCCTTATTGATTTCCTAATCAAATTTGGATTTGTACTTTATTTTCTAGTCAATTAAGGTTTTTTGTTTTCCTAATGTCATTAGGATTTCTAGTTTCTTGTCTTATTGAGTCTTCTTTATCTTGGTTTTCGTTATTAGCATTGTAATTGGTAAAGGTTGTATAGTTTTGATTTTTGCAACTAATATAGACAAGAGAATAGAGTGAAAAAGGCTAAATGTGAGCTCATTTAGAGAAAAGCCATTACTTTGAGTGTGCAATAAACACAAATGAACTTGAGTAATAAATTACTTGAGTTGAACATGTGTGGGAGTGCAGTGAAGAAATTACTCTTTTGCTTTACTAACATTATTTTGCAGCTTTAAAGATGAGTGGAACACAAAGAGATCCACTTGGAGGGATAGATCGCATCCAAGCCTTAACTGAGTTGATTTAAGCCATAGAACAAAGAACAAATGAAAGAATGGATCAACTAGAGGTTTCTATCACAAAAGAAGAGGACGAAGATGGAAGTGAATCGTTTAGTGATAATGAAGAGGAAGAAGAAGTATGACCAAGGGCAAGAAAAGACAATAAAAATGGTGGAATCAAATTGAAAATTCCATCATTTTATAGGAGAATGGATCTAGAGGCTTACTTGGATTGGAAAAAGAATATAGAATTTATATTTGCTTGCAATAACTACATCGAATACAAGAAGTTGAAGCTTGTCGCGGCTGTATTTGATAGATATGCTATTACTTTATGAGATGGTACTAAGCAAAAGTGAAGAAGAAATAAAGAGAGACCTATCACAAAATGAAGAGACCTCAAGGCCATCATGCTAAGGAGATTCGTACCAAGTCACTAGTATAGGGACTTGTATAATCGACTTTAGAATCTCACTCATAGGTCCAATAATATTGAAGAATACTATAAGAAGATGGAAGTAGCCATTATAAGAGCCAATGTGGAAGAAGAAAATAAAGCTATAACGGCAAGATTCCTCAATGGCTTAAACAAGGAGATCGCTAATGTGGTTGAGTTACAACCATATATAGAGTTTGAAGACTTGCTTCACCTTTCTTTGAAGGTTAAGAAGCAAATAAAGAAAAAAAGTACTAATCAGTTTTCCACCTCTTATACTTCATTATACAAATCAAAGAAGACAAGGCTTCATCATCCAAGCCTAAAATTGATTCCAAAGAAGCTCCAAATCATCCACTTCAAGAAAGGACAAAGGTACAATTGACTTTACTCCTACTAACACTAGAATTACTATATTTTTTAGATGTTTTAAAATATCAAGGTGTAGGTCATTACAAGGAGAATCGTCCAAATAAAAAAATCATGTACATACTTGATAAAGAGGACTACTCAGCTAGTGAAAGTGAAGAAGAAGAGATGCTACTTCTTAAAGATGCAAGTGATGAAGATGAAGGTGAGCAATTTGATATGTCCAAAAGTGAGAAAGCTCTTGTTACAAGGAAAGCTTTGAAGTTGCAAGGAAAGCTTTGAATATGCAAGTCCAACAAAAAGATAATGACCAAAGAGAAAATATCTTTCATACTAAATGTCTTGTAAAGGATATAATTTGTGATGTAATAATTGATAAGGGTAGTGTAACTAATGTTGCTGGTAATACACTTTTTGAAAATTTAGGGTTACCTACTTAAGACATCCACATCCTTACAAGTTAAAATGGCTTGATGATTATAGAGAGATTAGGGTGACTTAGCAAGTTCTTATTGCTTTCAAAATAGGTAGATATAGAGATGAAGTATTATTTGATATAATGCCTATGCAAATTGGTCATCTTTTATTAGGACGTTTTTGGCAATTTAATAGGGGAGTGTTGCATAATAGTTACACTAATCACTACACTTTTAAGAAGATGGGAAGAAAATTACTTTTGTACCATTTTCACCTAAAGAAGTTTGTGAGGGTTAGTTGAAAATAATGCAAAGTGAGAGAAAACAAGAGTGAGAAAAAGAAAGTGAGTGAGGTTATAATAAAAGAAAGTGAGCTTTTAAAAGAAAAGAGTGACAAAATAAAGAGAAAAGTAAAAAGATGAGTTCAAATCATGAGAGAGAAAATTCGAATAAGAGAAAAGAAAGAGTGGAGGAAATGAGATTGTTTAGTGTAACAAATAAATGAGCATTTATGCAAAAAGGAGTGATATTAAGGAAGCTTGGTTTTCAAAGAAAAGTATACTTGTACTTATATACTAAAAATTTTATCTTAATACTAACGACCTTAATGTTTATTTACTTAATTTTTTGTTTCCCTTTTACAAGAATATGGAGATGTCTTCCCCAATGAGATATCCAATGGATTGCTATTTAATAGAGGTATTGAACATCAAATCAATTTTATTCCTAGAGGACTAATTCCTAATAGACTAGCCTATAGGATTAATCTTAAGGAGATGAAAGAACTTCAAAGGTAATTAAGGAGTTTCTAACCAAGAGCTATGTTAGAGAATGTATGAGTCTATATGTTGTGAGCACTTGAGAAAGATGGTTCTTGGCATATATGTGTTGATTTTCATGCAATTAATAACTTTACAATAAAGTATTGCCATCTTATTTCTAAGTTAGATGAGATACTTGATGTGTTGCATGGTTCTACTATCTTTAGCAAAACTGATTTGAAAATGGATATCACCAAATTAGGATGAGAGAAGTTGATGAATGGAAAACATCCTTTAAGACAATAAATTTTGTATGAATGGTTGGTTATGCCTTTTGGCTTGACTAATGCATTTAATATTTTTATGAGACTTATGAACTATGTTTTGAGGGACTTAATTGAAAATTTTATTATTGTATATTTTGATAATATTCTTGTATATTTTAGGAGATTGAATGAATATTTAGCACATTTAAGGTGTGTGCTTGATGTTTTAAGAAAAGAAAAGTTATATGCTAACTTTAAAAAGTGTTCTTTTTGTTTAGATAGGATTATATAGGTTTTGTGGTAAGTGAACAAACCTAAAAAGTGTTCTTTTTGTTGAAATTGATGAAAAAAAGGTAAGTGCTATAAAAAATGGAACTACTCCTCAATCAATAAGTGAAGTAAGAAGTTTTCATAGATTAGCTAATTTTTATAGACATTTTGTGAGAAAGTTTAAAACATAGTTGCACCTCTCATGGAGGTAATTAAAAAGAACTGTGCTTTTAAGTGGAAAAAAAAAAAGCAAAAAGATGCATTTAATTTATTAAAAGATAAGCTTTGAAAGGCATCTATTTTTCCTTTACCTAACTTTGCTAATACCTTTAAGATTGAATATGAAAGATAGGTTTAGGTATTGAAAGATAGGTTTAGGTATTGGAGGAGTTTTTATGCAAAGAAAGAGTTCAAGTGCCTATGGAACTACTCCTCAATCAATAAGTGAAGTAAGAAGTTTTCATAGATTAGCTAATTTTTATAGACATTTTGTGAGAAAGTTTAAAACATAGTTGCACCTCTCATGGCAGTAATTAAAAAGAACTGTGCTTTTAAGTGGAAAAAAAAAAAGCAAAAAGATGCATTTAATTTATTAAAAGATAAGCTTTGAAAGGCATCTATTTTTCCTTTACCTAACTTTGCTAATACCTTTAAGATTGAATATGAAAGATAGGTTTAGGTATTGAAAGATAGGTTTAGGTATTGGAGGAGTTTTTATGCAAAGAAAGAGTTCAAGTGCCTATTTTAGTGAAAAGATTCATGGTGCTTCATTAAAATATCCTACTAATGAGAAAGAACTCTGCTTTGGTTAGAGCTTTAGAGAACTGGTGACATTACCTTTGGCTCAAGGAATTTGTCATTCATGCTGATCACCAATCTTTGAGATTCCTTAAGGGACAAGGTAAGTTGAACAAGAGGTATGCCAAATAGGTCTAATTCATTGACATCATTCCTTATGTGATTAAATATAAGCAAGGTAAGTAAAATATTTTGGCCAATGCACTTTCAAAAATTTTTTCTTTACTTAATGCTTTTAAATGCAAGAATGCTTGGATTCGAAAACATTAAAATTTTATATGTTGGTAATTCTGATTTTTCTAGTATTTTTAAAGCATGTGAGAAAGTTGCATTTGGTAAGTTTTATAGAATGGATTGGTTTTATTTTAAGGAGAATAAACTATGCATACTTATTTGTTCTATAAGGAAATTGCTTATTAAAGAGGATCATTGGAGAGGGTTGATGGCACTTTGGTATTGCTAAAACTTTAGATAATTTGAATAACACTTTTATTGGCCTAAAATGAAAAGAGATGTGTAAAGGATTTGTGATAGATGTGTTGTGTGCAAACAAGATAAATATAAAGTTTTGAATCAAGGTTTGTATACTCTTTTAATTGTATTTAGTGAATCTTGGGCTGATATTTCCAAGGGTATTAGTGAAGAGACCACATATAAGCTTGACCTAGGGGCTAGGATTAATCTCATGTCCAATTCTATCTTTACACAACAATCTAGGAAAGCTTTCTATAATTATCTTGGATAAAATTGTTGTCTCCTCTAATTTTAATAAAACACTCATTCCCACTATACAAAAAGTGTTTGTGTATTGACTATATTGACACTTCTATTCAAGATATTTTTTTGGTAGGTCTAAAAGAGAAATGAGTTAGAAGTAGCTTTGACCTTAGAAAAGAAAAAAAAAATAACTATTTAAGAGAAGATGAAAAGGATTGTTGTGTGATAGAAAATACAGTTGAGATTCTTCTTGAGGTTGGAATGTCTAATGAATTAATTATCAAAGGGAGAAGATGGATTTGGGATAAGAAAAGACAAAATTAGATAGAAACAGACCAATATGGCATGATTGAGGGCAACACAGATACTGCACATCTTATTGCTCTTTAAACATCATATCTAGTAATACCATTTTCTACTTCCTTTCATTGATCATATGATTGATAAATTTGTTGGACATAAATTTTGTTCTTTTGTTAATGGTTTATCAGGTTTTTATCAAGTGTAGGGGTGTAAACTAGTTGAATCGAGTCGAGTCGACTTTTGGAGTACTTAAACTCGAGTTCGATCTTAAAAACTCAAGCTCGAGCTCAAGTCGAGCTTTGAATAGCTCAGACTCAAACTCGTGATCGAGCAAAATTAACAAGCTCGAGTTTAATCAAATAGAGTTCAAACCTAAACGAGTAAGGAGTTAATCGAGTCGACATAGTGCCAAGCTCGAGTTGACTTGAACTCGATTAGACTTAATTAGGCTCAATTAGCTTAAATATAAATGTAAATATAATAATACATAAGGGTAGAATGGTAAATATATAAAAGCTTGATTAGGCTAGCGAGCTCGATTAGCTTAAATATAAATGTAAATATAGTAATATATAAAGGATAGAAAGGGAAATATATAAAAACTCAGTTAGGCTCGTGAGCCTGTCCATCCAAGTAATATACAGCTCGAGCTCGGCTCAGCTAGCTACTCGAGTCGACTTGGCTTATATTGAGTCGATTTCGAGTAATTTTTTAGTAGAGCTCAAATAACTCACAAGTTAGCTCGACTCACTTACACCCCCTAATCAAGTGGCCATTGAGCTAGATGATCAAGCTAAGATAATTTTCACTTATCCATTAGAACTTTTTCTTTTCAAAAGATGCAATTTAGTATTATTTTTAGGAGGATCCATATTTATTTTGAGTTTGCAAAGACGAGATAATCCGCAGATGTGTAATGAAGGATAAGCAAAAAGTCAACTCTTACTTGGAATGTGATTTTAACAATGATATTATTGAGACTTAACAATTAGAAAAAAATATGAACAATAGTCTTCAACATCAAGCTAATGACATTAAAGAAGCACTTTGTGGGAGGTAACCCATACTTTTTTCTTTTTTTACTTTTTGATGTTCTTGTATTTTTTCTCTTTGATTGTGTAAATTTTGTTATTTCTCTTAGTTGTTTTGACTTTTTGGATATAATATGTTTTGAATTTCAGATTTTTGAAGGTGGGAATTGATAAAGAAAAAGGAAGGAGTGTATTTTGGAAATAAACTAAACACATGACCTAGCCTAATAAAAGCACAACCGTATTTCTAAGTTGTGTATCACACTGTTTCTTAAATTAAAATTTTGTCAAAATTACTTCTAGAAAAACACAATCATGTTTTCTAAAACGCAGCTATGTCTTGCAAATAAAAGAATATGACAATGTATCATGAATTGCCATAAATACTCCTGACTTTTTGTTTAAGATATTGATCCTTAAAAACCACAACTTACTAATTCTTCTTATCCTTTTTTTTCTTTTTCTCTCCAAAACCCTAACCTTAGCCTCTCTTGTCAAGAGCCATGCTTTTAAAGATTGACACCACCTCCTATCAGAAATGAAGGTATTCACCACCATCACTCCAATTAGCTTCTCATCATGTTTCTTATGCAAGAGATTTAACTTTAAAGGTAACTTCTTCTATCCATGGTCATAAATATTATGAATTACTTGAGAAAGGATTTTGCCCATCTAGGACTTTAGATTTGAAAGCTTTGAGAACTAATGGACTTCTCAAACAAACTGACCAATATATCAATAATGTTCAATGGAGTGCTATAACTTATATGCGCATAACTTTAGAATCCTTAGAGCATTTGAAGGTTGAAATTGATTTCCTTTCAGGAAAGGTAGTTATCAAGTTGTACTTTAGGCTTTTTCATGGGAACTTTGAGCTAACACACTTTGCGTTGGATATTATCTTAGCTTTTTCTTATGAGGGCAAAAATTGTATAATTGTTGGGTGGAAGGAGAAAGATGCTTAGGCTAAATTGTCCATTAGAAAGAAAAGGTATAATCCTAGTTTGTCAAGGGTTAGTCAATTGAGAAAGCTAGCTTTGAGACTCCTTTACCACTACAAGAGCTACACTATTTTTGAAAAAGGAGAGACGAAGGAGCTGGTGTTGAGGGATGAATTGTTCTTTCTATATGTATATGAAAAATAAAGTTGAAATCAATAGTGGGTATTAGTTGGCTTCTCATCTTCATTATATGCTATTGAAAGCAAGTTGGACAAGAAGCATGAGGAGATATTTAAGCAATTGAAACTTTTACATGATATTTTCCTTCATGCTAAATCATCCCTATAATAGCTTTTGAGCTACTTATACATCTTTTTTATCTTTATGCATTTATTTTACTTAAGTTTGAATTTCTCAATTTATTTGTTGAACATTTTAGTGATATTTTCGTATTTGTTATTTAATTTTAACTAATCCTTGTATGCTTAACCCTTTTGTTTTGTCTTTATGAGCTGTTAACAAGTTTTATTTGGATTCCTCACTCAAGCAATTAAGTTTAGGATGGAGTTTTAGATTGGCACATATATTCATAATTGATAACGCGCTTGATGGTGATTCAAATTGAATGCCAAATATGGGAAAAAATTTTCAAAAATTTTCAAAATTTTCAAATTTTATTACTTAAGCATATTTCTATTTATTCAATTCTTTAGATTATTTTAAATTTTGTGAATAAGATTGCATGATAACTTTGATTTCTCTTGAATTTTTTGTAAAATTTATATTTGAATAGCTGAATTTCTTATATTTTAGTCTTGTTAAATTCTTATTTTTAAGTTATAATTATCTTAATAGTTGAATATGAGTTTTACTGTGAGATTATTTGAGTTTTTTCAATTAAATTCACTCCTTGATAATATCTTATTTCTTGTTGAGTGTCCATCATAATGTGAGTTGTTCTAGAATTTGCATATGACTCTTTTTGAGATTACATAAATATAGTATTAAATCATAAAAATGAAAAAGGCATATTAGGTATATCCGTTTAGCTAAATAGCCTTCCCAAAATTTTCCATTAGTGAGCCTTTTTGAGCTTAAGCTGTTTTTTCTATGAACCTATAAAAATATTGCAATTGAATTTTAAAATTATTTTTTCTTACTTTTTTCCCAGGTTTAAGAGCATATTTGATATTTTGGAAGGGAACATCAATGGAAAAATTGGTGTATATGATTCTTTGGGTACTTATTATAATGTGTCGTTGTTTTGCTCATTTTTAGAAAAGAAAAAGAAAATGTGCTTGAAGAAATAAAAGAAAAGAAAAAAAAGATAAATAAAAGATATTAAGCACAAAAAAAAAAAATGCATGCTTATAAATCATTTTGTATAAGACACTATTAGTTGTGAGATATTCATATTTTTTAAAGTTGGGAATCTATTTGTTTGATTATTGAATATGCTCTTAAATTTTAAGAGTAACTTAAAATTTCCTCCTTTATATATGAACTTTAACCCCATTACCATTCTTAAAAGACCTTTAAATTCATGTGTCTAATGTAATTAAGTAGTCGAAACTTGAATTTTGTGCAAACTTACGGTAATAACAATATCATGATTTGGTTTGAGCGGTTCTCTACCTATGTAAACACTTGAGGGATATTGTGAGGGGATAACCACTTATTCACCATTTAGATTATTATTCCTTTTGATTAAGCATTGCAATCCTTAACTTAAAGATGTTTAGTTATTGATATATAACTTGCATTAAGTTCTTTATAAGTCTTTCTTGTTTACATAACTTCTGTAATCTTTGAAGGGGATGGATTGAATTTGCTTGAGGACAAGCAAATAATTAAGTGTGGAGAAATTATTTGAACAAAATTTATAGCCTTTTTAGGGTATCATTTGTGTCTATTTTATTTCATCAAGTTCTTTATAAGTATTTTTAGGAAAAATTATTATTTGGTACTTGATATTTGATTTAATTAACTCTTTTTGCTTTTTCAGAAACTAACTAATTAGTTCATTAATTTTAATTCCATCAAATTATTTAGCTGTTCCATTTAGTTTTGATACTTTTTTTTGTTAAATTTACGAAAAATAACTAAAATGCAATTGTATATATAATAAATATAATTTTATTATTTAAAAATAAAAAATAAAAATAATTATTTAATTTTTTTAATATAAATTTTTATTTTTTTATATATAATAATTATATAATTATATAATAATAATTAATTTTATAATTTGATGATATTAAATTTTATAAGTCTTTTTAGAAAAAATTATTATTTAGTCCCTGAAATTTGATCTAATTAACTAACTCTTTCTACTTTTTGAAAAACTAATAAATTAGTTCATTTATTTTTATTCTATCAAACTATTTAGTTATTCTATTCAATTTTTATACTTTTTTCTATTAAATTTATGAAAAATGATTAAAATGCCATTGTGTATATTACAAATATAATTTTATTATTTAAAAATAAAAAATAAAAATAATTATTTAATTTTATTAATATAAATTTTTATTATATATATTATACTTATATAATTATATAATAACAAATAATTTTATAATTTAATGACATTAAATTTTTTATTTTTATTATATTTAATATTATCAAATTATCAAATTATTTATTATTATATAATTATATAATTATTATATATAATAAAAAATAAAAAATTTATATTAATAAAATTAAATAATTATTTTATAATTAAATGATTATCATATAATTATATACATATTATTTAAATTTATTAATTTGAATTTTTTATTTTAATTTTTAAATAATAAAATTAAAATTATATTTATAATATGTGTGAGGGAATTTTGATTATTTTTCATAAATTTAATAGGAAAAGTATAAAAATTGAACCATAAAGACTAAATAGTAATTTAAGCTCCTTATCATTGTGCCTTGTAAACGGTGTCGTATTGTAACATCAAGTGGACAAATCATGGGGCAAAATTGGATATATGGAAAATTATTGTTTCTTCTTCCATCAAGTTCTGAACTCATCTGCTCAGCATTTTTTTATCACAGTAATTGGAGTATTGCAGATTTTTGTGAAATTGAACAAAATTGAAATGGCTCAGATTCCAAACTTAGACAACTCTCCTCTCAATCTCAAATCTCTCAGGTCTACACTCTGATTCACTTGTTTGTTGATCAGAACCATTTTTTTTTTTAATTTTTATTTGGGGAATTCAGTAATCTAATTCCTTATATATATATATATATATATATATATATATATATGTATGCAGGGAACAGTCCCAGAGAGAGCTCGTAAACATCCTCAAGAACGTAAGCTCATTCTTCATTCACTGCAATATCTTGTTTCTGTTTGTTTTGAGAGAAATTTCATGAAAATTTCCCATAATATATATCTATCTCACAATGTGATTCTATTAAATGCTTAATTAATTATATATTTATTTGGTATTAAATTAATTTTGATTCTTTTTGAATTTAATAGATTCGAGGAAAGAAGTGTTTGGTGATTGATCCAAAGCTTAGTGGTTCTCTTTCGTTCATCATCCAGACATCAATACTTAAAGTAAATTTCTTTAACTTGGAATGTTTTATTTCCAATCTGAATTTGTATTGTATTTTGTTTTTTTGAATTATTTTTTATGAACAGGAACATGGTGTTGAACTTAGGCATCTTTCAGGAGACCCAATTCAAACTGATTGCATCAGAGTAGTTTATCTTATTCGCTCTCGGTTCAATTTGGTGAGATCTATATGCTCAAATATTCTCTATGATACATCCAAAGGACTTCAAAGGGAGTATTACATTTATTTTGTACCTCGCCGTGAGGTTGTTTGTGAGAAGGTGTGCTCTTGTTATTTTTATGGTCCTAAAATACACATGCACTCTTCCTGTAGATATTGTGATGAATATTTATGGTAATGCAGGTTCTTGAGGAGGAAAAAGTTCATCACTTGGTCACAATTGGTGAATACCCGTTGTACTTGGTTCCATTGGATGAGGATTTATTATCCTTTGAACTTGATTCCGCTAACAAAGTATGGCAGGATTTGCAATTTTCATTGATTGCATTATTCTTGCTTTTATTTAAAGATTATGTTTCTTTGGTTATCCTCCTCCTCCTACTCCTCATCGCCTTCATTATTGATCCCTTTTCTTTTTTACTCATTGTTGTTGGTACAGGAATGCCATGTTGATGGAGATACAAGCTCTCTTTGGCATATTGCTAAGGCCATTCACAAGCTTGAGGTTTGTATGACTTCATGGATCCATCCTCTTTTAAGCAAAATTTTGTTATGATCATAAATAGGGTTATCATGGTTCAGACACTTCTGTATTTATGGAAGAGTTACGATTTTTCAGTCTTCTTTTGGAGTGATACCACATGTTAGAGCCAAAGGCAAGGCGTCTGTACGTGTTGCTGACATTCTCAATCGCATGCAAACCGAAGAACCAGTCAGATTGTCTGATGTAATTGTGCATCAGGATACCTATTTAAGCAAATTAACTTTTCTAATTGGCTCTTTGTTGTGCATCACAATACCTACTGATCACTTATTTGTTACTTCAGATGGGTGTTCCAGAGATAAATACACTCATTCTTCTGGATAGGGAGGTATATTGTCTCTGAAATTGTACCTTACTTTGTGTATTTGATGATGACACAACACATGCATACATGTTTATGTATACCCAATATTTTATGTACACATGTGTGTACAGTTATTCTTTTATTTCATTAATTGTAACAGTAGAATCTAATTGATCAAGTTGAGCAATTAAAGTTGTTTTTATAAATTGGAAGATGCAGCATTTTTTATATCTTGAATGTAGAGCACCAAGTTCAATAATTAAATGTTTGTAGTGGGAATCTTCGAGTGCAATGTTGAATCATGTATTATAATCCTAAAGACTGGCCATAGTCCATAAATATAGATCATGAGAAGGAAGTTGCCTATATATATACCCTGCTTTGGAGTAACCTCTGTAGAACTTTTGATCATGAAAATATTCATTTAGAGAGAGGGGGAACTTTATAAGTGTATTTTCACCTTCTAGACTTTGTTAAGACATTCAAGATGTATCAACCAACAGTAGCATTAGATGATACTTCTTTGTGTAACAAAAGCATGCATCAACCTCATCAACCTGGGACTGATATCCAACAGAAGTTGCAAAAAGCCAAGATTCTTTAGCTATTAGGGTTTTGACTTTTGAGTGTTCCATAGGAGTGTAAAACAATCCGATTTGATTGATTTTTCCTTGTAAGAGCTCAATTAGTATGTGGTTTAATAAGGCTTAAGCTAAAAAGTCAGGCTGATTTGAAGTTTCAAATACACTGATATTCTGTATAAAGAATCTAGCTAAGTTCGTGTCTTGATATTTTTTTATTATGTTTCATATATTTTTATAAATATTTTCGGTATTTAAAAAAATTTACTATTTCTGTCCTATATATATATATATATATATAATTACTATCCCTTGGCTGCAGGTGGACATGGTTACTCCAATGTGCTCTCAATTAACGTATGAAGGACTGTTGGACGAGGTAATTCGACAAAGACATTATCAACTTATGTTGAAAAGAGTTACATGATCACATGGTGGGATATGGCATGACATTTCAAGAATTGACATTCTATGTTAAGCATTGCGTTGCTGAGTAGGCCCTTGTGCCAGGTTGTCTCTGTTCCATTTTGAGTAACTTTATAGAGATTAAATTCACTAATTGCTGTTGTTCTTTACTAAATCTCATTAGTAATTAAGATTGCATCTTTATGTAGACACTCGCACAACTTTGTGAATTTTGCCCCAACTTTACGTATCTCCTTGACTTGTAAGAGTATTGAACGTGTTCTAGAACAAGCATTAGTGCTTTTAGTTTCTATCATTTTGAAGCTGCATCTTTTAAGAGTTATATTTATGAGCTATGCTGAATGGATGGAAGTCATTATACTTGTTTCTAGTTATTAGATTTGTTATAAGCGATTTCTAATGTATTTAATGTAGTTTTTGCATATCAATAATGGATCTGTGGAGCTTGATGCATCTATAATGGGTGTTCAACAACAAGAGGGGAAAAAAATGAAAGTTCCACTAAATTCAAGGTAATACAAAATATCCGGATGAAGTAGTTTGTACAATAATTTTCCTTTTATTATTTGCTTCTCCTCTCCAAAGGATCTGATGCATCTGGCTTAAATTTCAGTGATAAGTTGTTCAAGGAGATTCGGGATCTCAACTTCGAAGTTGTTGTCCAGGTTGATCTTATTTATTATTATTATTATTATTATTTGGAAGTTTATTTGATTCCGTTTGCAAAAACCTTTTCCTCCTGAGGCTTAATAAGTTTTTTATCGTATCTAAAGTTAAGATTACTCCCTTCCTTGGAGTTCTGTTTCCTTAGTTGTCATCTGCAGTATGATTGCAGGTCCTACGACAAAAAGCAACATCTATGAAGCAGGACTACACAGAGATGACAACTACTGTAAGTGCGTTGTTTAGCATCCAAATACTTGGTGCACATCTTTCTGTTATTTGTTATTGACTCAAGTATCTGTAACTAATTTTAGTACTTGCCTTTTCTTTTCTCTTGCTGTATGACAGAACTACACAATTTAGTCTGTAACTGCATGTGATAAACCTAATAAATGCAGGCACTATTAGTTAGGGATGATTATTTAACGGATCATCATTGTTGATGTTTATAAAACTTCAGCTGTAATATTGCACATCCACTCTTATAAGAATATTAGATTTTTTTTTTTCATGCTTTCCATTTGAATTAGTTGAATGGTTACATGAACAATCTCTAACCGGTTGGCTTGTAATGCATACAGAACCAGACAGTTTCAGAGTTGAAAGATTTTGTCAGAAAGCTCAACTCATTGCCAGAAATGACTGTAACTCTCTTTCTCTCTCTCTCTCTCTCTCTCTCTCTCTCTCTTTTTCTGCTGTGGGCTCTGCCACTGCAATTCCGATGAATGCTAGATTTTTTCAATTTTCTGTTTAATTGTTTCAGAGGCATATAAATCTCGCTCAGCATCTATCAACATTCACATCGAAGCCATCTTTTCTTGCACGACTTGACATGGAGCATACTATTGTTGAGGCTCAGAGCTATGACATGTAAGTTGATATGAACTTTACCTCTATACTAAAATGATATTGTGTCATTCTTTATATAACTGTAGAGTGTAGATACATAAATGAGGAAACAGCTCTTATGCTGTGTTGTTTGATTGTAAACAATTTGCTTTATGTTAAAAACACCAGGCTGATTATTAACGGCCATGGGCTATTACAACTTGCTGACTGCATGTTTAGTTTCCTTGTAACTTGCCCCTTTTCTTTTTATGTTGCCTTTCTCTGGTAGTGCTTTTATGTAACCCAGATTTTTGTTTACTGAACATGTCTCAATTGCTTTCTGGGTCAAAACATTGTAGTATATGTTTTTTCATTGTTCCTTCTGGTTAACCCAATGAATCTATTTTACCCTTTTCTGATAGAAGTTTATTTTTCTGTAATGTTGAAAGCTGTGGCCATCAGTGTGTGCAATGAAGAAAAATATCCAGGAATTCCAACGCATCTTGATACCTTAAATCTGTTTTGTTTGTTTATCAGTGGTTCATGATTTAGGCATTGCCCTTCATGATGACTCTTATCATTTTTTGGAGAGGGGATTTACAAAATTCTCATTCAAGTGCATTTTACTTAATTTTGATGTGTTATCCAGATTGAAAGTAAACTTGGATAAAAGCATGGTGATTCCTTTGTGTGGAGGGTTAGATGGTATCTCTTTTCGTCAGTGCTTTGGGATGCTGTATTTCCTTTGACATGCTTAGTAATTTTTTGGGAACTGAATTGACACAGAAGCAATCAAATCTAACTATGAGAAATTTTAGAAGAAATTTACTGGGTGAGAGAAAACTTTATCTTTGTAAGGCTAGGAGATTTCTCATGAATGCTGAATGCTCTATATCTAGTCTTCCTATTTACTTCGTATCCTTATTTCCCATTCCTTCCTTGATGGATTAGATATTTGTGAGATAACATTAGGGGCATGGTAAAAGTAATTGAGAGATGTGAGAGTTTGGAATTAATGTCACTAACATTTTAAACTGAGCTTTCTTGATAAATGGCTTTGCAGTTTTATGTTAAAATGGTCACAAATTCAGAGGAAAATACTTGCAAAAGAATGGTATGAATCACATTGGCGGTTATCCAAAAAAAAAAAGCCATTTGGAAATGGGTATTTGCAAGTAGATTAGAAAGGGTGGGATTCTTCTGTCTGGGATATCCTAGTAAGCTGGCCAGTGGTGAGTCTCTCTTGTTTTGGCATGACAATTACTGTGGGAATTCTCCTTTGAAATCCGAATTACCAACTTTCTTCTTGTTAGGTGGGAACAAAGGATGCCATAGTGGGAATATATCTTTTGTTAGAAACAGCCAAGACTTTGTGTTAGAGGTTTTTTCTAACTTTTTTGTTTGACATATTATACAGTTGTGCATATGCAGAGGAAGGATTGTGCTTAGATGATTAATGGCCAAGGATTAAGTTCCATTGGAAAGCAATTAGGAACACTTGCACTCTTACTGAGATCGCTCAACTAATCTGTTCTTGGACTAGACAAATTGTGGCAGTTGGCTCTGTCATTAATCATGAGCTGATATGAGCACTGAACTTGGATCATTACGTACTGTGTATAGATTGAGAAAATGTTATGGCTTTGTTTCCTATTTTCATTTGGATGTAGGAAAGAAATCAGAGAGATCCTGTGGAAAAAGAATTGTATTTCCCTGTGTGTGTGTTTAGCCCTAAGTTTTAGCAGAATGGGGAAAAAGGATCCATGTAGCTAACTCCAATCACGTTGGGTCAAGGTATAGTTGAGTTGAGTTTGCTCAATAGTTTGAACTTTTGATTTAGTCGGGTACTGTCAATTTTTTGTTCCGTAAATGATTTTCATTTTTTTCTTCTTTTTACCCCTCTCTTCTGAGGTTGGCATGCCCCTTGGTGTGCTTTTAAAATATCTTTTACTTCTGCAAAATGAAACTACAGTGATCATAATCCATTTACAATGACGTTTTGTATTGATGATAGCTTGAGTTGCTAGACTCTTCTTGTACATAAGCTTTTTGATGGAAAATGTTGTACTTAATATATAAACTATTCTATCAACTATATTTAATTCATTTGTCCAAAACAAACTCTTGCTATCATGAGCATATGATTAATTATTTTCCTAATGTTTTCAAGAAGAACAATTATAACTTGCCTAAAGAGTCGTTGGAGTAATCATGTGCTGTATGGGAGTCAAGCTTATGATACCAATTATGATTTTAATATCTGCTAGCATAACATACTGTGTGGAAAATATGTTATGGTTTACTTGAAACTGGCAGTAACTTTGGACCTGTGACATTTTCGTTTTACATATTGTTTTATTTTTAACTTGCTATTAAAAACTACTGAGCACTCTTTTTCAGTTTATGAATTTATGAGGTGTCGTGCCTTTTTGAATTATCGTATTAGATTTCAAGATTTTATTGACTCAAGAATCTCCTGTATGCAGATGCTTTGAGCATATTGAAGAATTGATCCACAAGCAGGAACCTCTTCTAAGTGTTCTGAGGCTTCTCATCTTACTTTCAGTTACAAACTCAGGGTTGCCCAAAAAGCATTTTGACTATTTGAGGTAACCATAGCTTAATTCACATCATTGCATTAATTGTTGGGCTCTGGACTCGCATGATATATATATATATATATATATATATATATATATATATATATATATATATATATATATATATATATATATATATATATATATATTTCCATTTCATGATATATCTGCACTCCTTGTTTAGGAGGGAGATACTCCACAGCTATGGATTTGAGCACATGGTGACTTTGGATAATTTAGAAAAAGCTGGATTGCTTAAGAAGCAGGTTTAGTATCATTTGGTTAAACTCTTTGCTTTTTGGTTTTTTGTGTTTTACATACATAATTAAAGTTGAGATGAATGCTTTCAAATTACCAAATCCATTGAACCTTGCAGGATTCGAAAAGCAACTGGCTGATAATCAAGCGTGCTCTGCAACTTGTGGTTGAAGATACTGACACTGCCAAGTACTATATCTCTTAATCATCTAATGTGTTTCTGATAATAAAATTATGTTTAGAATGTAAATTTTCTTTTTGGTTCTGCTATACATTTGTTACATTTGAGCTAATGGTCCTCACTCTTCCACTGCCGACCTGAGGGCAGAATCATTCACTGGACTTCAACATAGCAAATGATTCTTCAATTTCTGAAGTTGGAAATTGCTGGAAATTAGGCAAAAAGCTGTTTAAGAATTTGCTTTCATACCTTTTTCTTCATTTCAATTTGAAAATATTTCAGTCAGGTGAACTCAATCATGCTTTCGGTGAAATTTTTCTGTTTAGTAATTATTACCTGAAACAAGAAATCTTGAAAATTACCCAAAACAAGTAATTTTATATATATATATATATATATATATATATATATATATATATATATATATATATATATATATATATATATATATATATATATATATATATATATATATATATATATATTTCCAGAAAAAATCATTTAAGAAAATTGTTTTTGAAGTGAATTGGAAGCATATCATGATTTTTCAAATGAAGAATTGACTAACATTGGATGGTAAAATGTTATCTTTTGATCTTTTGTGGTAAAAAATAAATAAGATTTAGCTCATCTTGATTTTTCCTCTATTCCTTACAAGTTTTCCTTGTAACTTTTATTGTTTAAAAGTTTTTCACGTTTGTTGCTGACTGTAGTATATTAAACCGTAAAATGTGTCTTTCAATTGACATGCCATTTTTAGCCCATTCTATAATTCATACATTTCTAGTTCTTTTTCCATGTCGCAATAAATAACTTCTTTTTCTCAAGTTCTACTTGAGCGGATACCTGTAAAATGTTTTGAGAATGGAATGTGTTTGGTGGTTTGATATTTTAGCATAGGAAAGAATACATTTAATTATCAAGCATGCTTGTGCAATTATGACGTGGTGTCTTGTTGGTTTTCCTCCTAATTTTTGAAGTGATTTTGTATGCAACAGCCCGAATGACATTTCATATGTCTTTTCTGGATATGCACCACTAAGTATTCGTCTTGTTCAGCATGCTGTTCGATCTGGATGGTGAGATTAATTCTGTATTCTGTATCTGTTTTGGCTCTTGCACTTGCCGTGGGTTGGTTGTTCACTGAAAAGATAAAAATCAAAGAATTCTACTTGCTCTTGTTTTTTTTTTTTTTTTTTCCCGGCTGAATCAAATATTAAGTTTGAACCAGAGCAAGTTTAATATCATCTAAAGTGGACTGATGAATCCAACTCAGTCTTTCAACATAATGTTCCATATTCAATGGATATGTTTCTTTCTTGGATTTATATAATTCCAAATTTCTGTGGGCTTATGCTTCTGCAACTTTTAGTGGTTCTCTTTGAAATGCTTTCTAACTTGATTGGAGGACATTACTTCTTTTTTTTAATGTTCTTGTTTCTTTTGGGTTTATAGGAGGATTGCTTGTCCTACATGGTGCTATTTTTTTTTTTAATTAATGAATGATGTTTCTTTCTTATATAAAAAAACAAGATAGTTTTTTCTTATTAAAAAAAAAAAAGATAGTTTAGCTGGTTTTTCATTTTCAAAGCTTGTCAGGGTTGCACTTCTTCCCATTCTCATTTGTGATACTGATTGATTTACCATACTAGTGAAAGTATGACCCTGATGATATCTTATAATTCTGGTCATGAGATTTGCCTATTTTTAACTTTGTTAGCCAAGGATCTCTTCCTGTTTTATTTCACGTGGTCATATATGTTTCTGAGTTTGCCTCTGTGGCAGACTGGCAATTAGGCCTTGCAACTTTCTATGACAGCAATGCTTGCTGATTTAAATGCATCTGGTTATAAAATACCAATTCAAATGAGGACTTCTTAATTACCTGAGCCTCAATTTGAAAGTAGTTGGTGTTTTCAGTATGGATTCCCCTTCCCTTCCCCCCCACCACCCCACACACTAACCCGACTCCTCCCCCTGCCTGTGTGCCCCCCCCCCCCCCCCCCAAAAAAAAAAAAAAAAAAAAATCTGCTTTGTTTAGGGAGAAAGTAGTAAGAGAGGATTAAACAGAACTTTGAGTTTGGTTATTTTTGCTATTTATTATATTAGCTTTTAGATCATCCTTAGAAAAATGCTACAATGACTATGTGATTTCAAATTAACTAATCATAATTTAACTGTGGCCTAACTACATGCATTATTCATTTTTCCTTGTTAGTGGAAACTGCTGATTCTTGGCTTTAGCCTTATATATATATTTTTTAATTTTTTTATTATGATAAATTTGATGAAGTTATTATAATTTTTGCAATATATTTGTGGACTTTACAAGTGTTTGTTTCTTTCTTAAATGTGATGAATTTACCATTGCAGGCGGCCAATGGAAGAAATTTTGAAGCTGTTGCCTGGACCGCACTCAGAAACTAAGAGAGTCTGTGCAATTCTCTTCTCTCTCTCTCTCTCTCTCTCTTTCCCTCCTCCCCCCCCCCCCCCCCCCCCCCCCCCCCCCCCCCCCTCCTTCTCTTCTCTCTCTCTCTCTCTCTCTCTTTCTCTCTCTCTCTCTCTGACATGGAAATGAACAAGGTAAATAATGGACCAATTCCACATTTGTTTGGGAGTTATGCCGCTTCTCCAAAGTCCTGGTTTTGATTTAGTAGGATGACAGTTTCTTACTCAACAAACTGTAAAATCAGAATTTTCATCCTTATATTTTAGTTATTGCCTACTAAGAAGTTTCTTAGGAATTCTTTTTCAAATAGCTGAACTCCATTATTTGGTGGTGCATTTAATATTTTGTTACATTTTACTCTTGTAGAGAAAAAAAAAAATACAATATAATTCTCTCTCTTGATTTCTGGCATTGTCAATAGCTTGTGCTATCTTTGCAGGGGGGATTCTCAAGCAGTCCATCTTTTGACACATTGCACAGGACTTCAGAAGCTGCAAACAGGTATATCTAAACTCTTATGTTTTTTGATGTTATGCTTAAGATAATTTCTATTTTGTGGATATTGCCTTTATTGTGAGGAGTATCAATTATCTAAGTCTCCTATAAGCACAGAAATATCAATCTCCCATGACTGGTTAGAACTACCAAGGTTTATAGAATTATGAAACCCATGATGTACATCTTGTTAATTTGATCATTGTATAGATAATATCTACCAAATATAGTGTAACCTTTGTTCAAAGAACTAGTTTTATGAAATCCTGACATCCAGGTGTTTATATCAAGTTCATTTCCAACCTGTTCATGCAACATTTAGATCTTGATTTTTTTTTTTAACTTTATTATAACACTAAACATATTCCAGATTAACTGTTGGAAGGCGCTCCCTAGTACTTGTTATATTCATTGGAGGGGTCACATTTGCAGAAATTTCTGCTCTCCGATTTCTTAGCGCTCAGGTATGTCAAATAATTATGAATCTGTAATCTCTTGTATCACAGATGATCGTGTTCTTTTTCTATATTTGCCATTGTCCCTTCTGTTAGAAACTTCCAAAAGAAACTTGGTCGATAAAGTTGAACTAGCTGGCCAAGTTAACTAAACTTAAATTTGTCTAGTCGTGTATTCATCACAACCAGCTCCTTGGAATTCTAATAATGAAAACTTATTTTCTTGGGTGGGGTGGTGGGTGGCTGTGTCATTGGAATGGGCTGTTGATCTGTTTAATTTAATTGGTTTTATACTCTCCTGCGCACTTGTGGGAGACCCGTTCATTTTTTTTTCCTTGCACCCATTGTGGAAATATTTAGGTCAAAGGGCATTCCATATTGGATGATTTGACTACAATGAGCCTTCCAAAATGCACTTTGCATATGTTGGCTGCTCTTATTATTCATTTCAAATTTTTTAATTTTATCTATACCTCTACATTATGCTTTATTTTTATTTTCTCATCTCTTTTCCCCTATTATGTTGATTTTCTCCTCTTATTTTCTTTTTTCTCAACTGAGGCTTAATTTTCATCCATCACCATTGAGTTTACCATCAATTTTAGCATGATTATTAAACTTCAGTATGCATGAATAAAATAACTCAACTTTATTGAAATAAAATTATAATCAAGTGATTTTGATGGTACAAAATGAAATTTGATAATTATAACCTTGTCCCTCGCTTTCTTGCTTTTCTTTGTCCAAGCAACCATCAAAGGGTCAATCGCGAGATTTAATTTCAAATCTAAAGAAACTTATTTAACAAGAATCTTATATTATTGAACTTTTGGACTCGGCCTTTGCTTGACTTGGAGGAACAAACTCAAACTTAGCTTTGATTAGATGGAAAGGGAGTAAATGCAGAGAATTAGTTGCATAGGACTAGAATAAGCATAAATGTTATATTTCGTCGCATCCTTAAATTTCAAAAATGAAATGGTCCTTTGGAAGATTATTGGAAAAACTAAACAAATTTTCAATGTGTTTTAGAATATTTTAATGCATCATAGTGCAATAACATTCATTAATCCTTTTTTTTTTTAATATTTATTTTCAAGTGCCATTAAATTCAAATGGCAGAGGGTTGAGCACTTCTTATATTGATGTCTGCTAATTTCTATTTTTTTTTTCTTCACTCGGTTTGCCTTGTTTATCTGACTTTCCAGGAAGGAATGGCATATGATTTAATAATTGGAACAACAAATATTGTCAATGGCAATTCCTTGGCTGAGACATACATAGAGCGTGTGGGTTGAGCTGCAAATTGCCTTTTATGGATGTATATTGGTGATTCCAGTTTCTAGGGAATTCCCTCTCTCAACTTGTCTTTGTTATGGATGTATGTTTTGTAATCTTATGCTCAGGAATATTTACTTATTGATTCTCCAAGAACTTCAATTGCTCAACACCCGCGCTGGCTACTTACATGTGTGAAGAGAAACTATTGAGATACGAGGAAGGGCGGGATAATTGTCCTTTCATCGGATGATTGTAGATTTGTAGGCTTTTGCTGAGCAATTAGAGGGAAAATGAGATGTTTTAATTTACTTAACATTGTTTATAAAAATTATGAAAGGGAAAAGGTTATGCTATTTTTAATGTTCTTCTGCCTGCCAAAGCACAAGGCAAGTTTTTTGAAAAAATAAAAAAAAATTGGAGAAAAGCGGGATTTTTTTTTTTTTGTAAATTTAAGGTAGCTTTACAGTAGGACTTGTGTCTCTTTTAGAATAAAAAAAAAAAAAAAAAAAAAAAAAAAAAAAAAAAAAAAAAAAAAAAAAAAAAAAAACAACTCTTGAACCTTTATTAATGGCTCCATTAAATTTTTTTTGGGCAATTAAACATGCGAGGGTAAATGTTTAGTAAAAAAAAAAAAAAAATAATGGAAAGAACGAAATAGTTATTTTCAAGTATTATTTCTCTATATAAATTGTAATTAACGAAATAGTTATTTTCATGTATTATTTCTTCATATATAGAAGACCTTGGTTGCTAAGTGAAAGGCTTGAATTTTTAACAACGTTAAATTTTATTGAATCCAACCAAACCCCCCAAAACATTATAAATATGTAAAAATTGCAATGAAAGAAAGAAACTAAAAAAAAAAAAGTTATATTATTTAAAATGAAGAAAAAATAAAAAAAAAATTATGTAAAATAAAAAAAAATTATGTATATAAAGAATGATATTATATGTATATAAATGCACATGGTATTAAACATTTTAATATTCACATGTTACAAAAATATTTACAATAATATATATCTAATATATTAAGATATTTTTCCGTTGCTCAAAAGAACAATTAAAAGATTAATTTTTTATTGTATAACTTCAACTAAAAGATTAGAAAAAATAATTGAAATTAGTAATTTGAATATAAAAGGATAAGTTGAAATATTTATTGATTGTTAAATTTTTTAGAGAAAAAATTATAAATTTATTTGAGAATAATAGAAATAAAGAAAATATAAAAAGTAATAAAATGTGATAAAATAAGAAATAAATATGTTGAAATTCAAAATAAACTAGTGAAATAAAAATATCTTTAAGTGGTTTAAAAAATAATCTATTAAAATAAATTCAAATTATAAAAAATTTAAACTCAATTATAATAAATAATAGATCCATTATAATTTTTTTAAAATAGTTAAATTTATATTACCTATTTAAAAGTCTAAAATTTTAAAAAAAATCCAAAACTTGAAAAGTAAGCCATTTAAAGTTAAGGTAAAAAAACAAAAAATAAAAGCTTCATGAGTCACTGTGTAATAGTAACCCACTTAGAAAGAGAGAGAGAGATAGACGATACTTTGGTCTAAAACGTTTTCATACGATAGCGTATAAGCATCAAAGAGGGAGGCATAATAGAAATTTCGAGTGGAAAATTTACAACACTACAATAAACGACATCATGTTACTAAAGGGAAGTTTGTGAAGGGCAAAATTGGGAGGGCACTATTCCAGTCTACCCATCTTTAGTGTATTACATAGATTTGTACAACAAGTCATTTAGGACTGAGCAGTTAGAAGCTTGCCTCACTAGTTTTTGATAATTCTTTGCACATATTAGGTAAAGTCCTCTCTATCAAGTACTTCCAGTTTATCACCCTACTTACCAATAAGAAGGATTTCCGCTACTTCAATACTCAATGCAGTTTGTACTTTGGCAGCTGAGTTTGGAGGTGGCCATATTAGCTAAAACAGCCTTAATGATTTAACTTGAGGGATCACTTTGAACCTAGAGAAAGCAAAGGAATTGTTGTTTTGTGTTGAGAAGAATCCTTTTGTTGGGTCTAATTGAGAAAAGAGTGATGAGAGAAATTGTTGAGTTGCTTGGTGGTTGGGTGGTCTCACCATCAATGGCACCATTGGGACTATCAGTGATGGGTTTAGATATTGTAAAGATATAAAGAGATAATAAGAAAAGTTAAATGAGAAAGAAACATGTGTTTTTTATTAATTTTCCTTGAGGAGAGAGAATGAAGCATCTGAGTAGAACTAACACCTAACTTAAAAATTAATAAAAAATCTAAATGAGGGTGCCACATCAACTAGCTATTAGCAAAATTGATGGAGGTTGGATAAAAATATGATTCGGTTATAAATCCATATAGTTTAGTGATATTTGTGGGATGATTTTTAAATGGAGGATGATAATATGTATTGGTGATATGTTAAAGGACGAAGGGTGAAATTGAATCAAATTTGAATTGTGATTGTAACTAGTGCTTGATATCCCCACTCATCAGGCCATCACAGCTCCAAATGTCGATGGACCTATCTTTGTTGTTTCTACCACCATCACCACCCTAACTTCAACTTACTTTTCCCAATTTACTTGATCTCAGATCCCAAATTTACTTTTAAAGTTGATTAAAAAAAAAAACATAGTAAAGCAAACAATCAATCACTCTTATATTTCATCTTTTTTTATTTTTTGTATCAATCTTCCACCTATATGAAACTAAAATTGGACTTGAGTGGATTTCTTGAGTTTAATGAAAAAATTGACTGGGTAATAGCAAGAGATGGTTTAAATTTTCTTTTTTGGTTTTCAAAAGAACTATCAAGAGAATTGTTTTGTTTTTATTATTTTTTTTCATTCTTTCTATAGGCAGTAGTTGTTGTAATATCAAATTTTTTTTGTGTCAAATACATTATTTCTAAGCTTTGATGTTAATTTGAAGATTGAACCCCAAAATTGAATGGCATGACAATGAGATTTTCTTAAAAATTTGAAGATTGAACTTCCAAAATTGAAGGGAATGGCAATGAGATTTTCTTAAAAGACTTGATTTGAGAGAGAATTTAATTATGAGAGACATGGGAAACTGAAATATGGAAAGAGAGGATTTGATTTGACCTTTAATGAGAAAGTGAAATAACAAGAGAGAGAGAGGTGGATGGTTGTTTTTAAATTAATAATTAAAGTAAAAAAAAAACTACTATCAGTCTTTTTTTTTATTAGATGGATGTTGATGTGATTGCTAGCTCACAATTATGAGGTGGCAATCTCATACTACCTAATAATTTCTTTGGTAGAAGGTGCCCTATCAATTATAAAACTAAGGGTGCCCTATCGATTATAAAACTGACTTTTTCTTTATCTCATTTGAATATGAAGATCTAGTGATATCTCGTTGTTGCCTGTATTAGGCTATATGATGTGCAACTAGAGTATTGGTCAATATTGAGTAAGGAGGCAGCTATCCTTTGAACAAGCCTTATTGAAGTATGTAAATCTACACATTCAATATCTACCTTTCGACTTTTTCAACAGCACAACATTGGTTATTCAATTTGAATACGGTTCCTTTATGATGAACCTTACTTTTAGGTAATGATTGGACTGAGGGAATGTGAATGAAAGAATACATACGATTCTTGGATTGTGCTAAATTTCCTCGTTTGGGTTCTTTTTTTTTTATTGAATAATTCATGGATTTTAACAATCTATGGGTTGTTAAAATTCTTCATTTTTTATTGAAACCTAAGGATTTAAAATCCCACATGATAGGTGGGATTTCAACATTCCCATGATTTTTACATTTATAAATTTTTTTATTTTCAAAATTGCCCTTATAAATCTATGAATTTTTTTTTTATTTTCATACCAAATGAGATATTTTAACATTCTCTGCATTTTACATTATCTTTATTTCACCTTCCTTATATTTTAAACATTCCTTTCATTTTCACATTCACACAATCCAAATGTGCTCATATAAATTTATCCATTTTCACAATTATGATGAGTTGCCATTTTGGTGCTTGATTCATCTTTCTTTATTTTTTTTTAATTGGCTTTATAGAGGTGTCAACATTTTGTATGTGAATGACAATATTAGAATTAATATTATTATATCTTCTAGGCTCTAGGCAAAATATACCCTATATTAGATGTTATGACTTGGCTAAGTTGATTAACTCAGTCATTTTTTTTCCCAATTCTTATAGTTTGGCCCTCTTAGTTGAGGAACAGGTGTTCTAACATCTCAACTGAAGTAGGTCTAGCCTTGCTCTATTTTTGGTAGCACAAAGGTCCATTAGAAATGCCTATGTCCTTCAAAGTTGTTTGGTAATCTTCCTTGACCATCTTATGATCTCCCTATTATCACTACAACTCCTTCTATAGGGATTTTTATAATTAGGTACCTAATGGAAGTTCGAGCACTTGTGTCATATAAAATAGGTTAGATAATGATGGTAATATAAGCAAAAGACATGTCAATAAACATGAAAATGTGTCAATAAACATGAAAATAACTCAAAATAATGTAGCATGCTCCTCATCCCTCAAGCTAATTAATGGTGTATTAACTGATTTTAGCTTTTAAATCATATCCTGGGGCCTTGATCACACCTATTATAGTCATATTGATTGAACTACCATTATCCATCGGCATTCACTTTAGCCCAAAGCTCTTTGCTTGGCCTTCTATAACCAAATTAGCATAAGGGTTACCAGTTACCATCAAGCTTGGTGAAGATAAGAGGATATAATTGACCTCAAGGTGCTTTGTTATGCTCTAGTATACCTATTAGGTATACCTTTTAAAAAAAAATAAAATTGGTAGAACTATTACCTGTTGTTACTTTTCCTATAGTCATATGGATCACCCCTATAGACTATCTCCTTAGAGGTTACTCGTTCTTACCCCTAGTTCCTTTTGCATCGACTATCCTATTTGTAGTTTTCTTATTTTGAATGAATTGACATAGTGTCCACTTTACACTAGGTATTCTATCTCAGTCTTCAATTACCAACACTAAACACCCCTTAGCATCATGCTCTACATCTGTATGAAATTTATAGTGCCTCTTTCTATCTCTTTTAGTATGTTCTACCATTTTCTTTTACCATTAATGTTTTTCTCCTTTTTGTTGAACCAATAACTATAGATATTTGAACAAAGGATGTTCAAAGGGGGTGAACATCTAATTTTCCCTATGACTTACTCTATGTCAATTGTCTCTTCCATGTCTATCCTATTTTCTCTCATCTCTATGTCTTTTTCTCGAGTTCTTATTGTCCGGTTCACTTCAGAGCATCATCACAAAAAAAAAAATGTACATCTAAACTTCGTTCTCCAGTTTAGTAAAAAAAAAATCAAACAATAAGGTCTTATAATTTTTAGCATTGCACTCACAACCACCTCATGGTTCTGCAGAATAATTTTATTAAACTTCTGCACATATTCTTATGATGAGTCAATGATATCCTATCTATGAATTGATGACTTCCTATCTTCTTTCCTTACCTTTAAGAGGTATATATTGATATTCATTTGACATGAATGCTAATCAAGAACGGTGCTTTGAATAATGAAATTAATTGGGTAAACATATCCTCAAATTAGGGTTCTCGCCCATCGAACCACTCTTGCACTACTAAACAGGTTTGACTTATAAAATCCAAACTCATAGGGTACTAAATGGAAAAAGTACATTAAAGGGGGTGTATTCAATTAAAACTTTTAAAGATATTTATAAACTTTTTTTAAGTGAATGACTTTTACAAAGTTTATAGATTTTTTAATGACTTTTGTGGAGTTTATAAATTTATGAATGATTTTTAAAAACTTTACTTTTGAAAACTTTTATAGATATTAATAGACTTTTATAGACATTATTAGACTTTCATTGATTTCTAATATCTTATATAATGTAAATAAATTTATGTTTCTTACGTAATTAAAATAAATGCTTAAAATAAAAAAAAATAGGTGTTCTCAATTAAACAATATTTTTTAACACAAGTACCAAATTTATTAAAATAATATTTGAAGAAGAAAATCTAATGTTCATTATTATTTATATGCTCAATATCATTCCACATATTAGCAGCTATAGCAGCCCTCCGTTCATTAGCAATATCTCTTTATTGTTCTTAAGTCTCAATAACTGGTTCAAAATCCTCTTCTTGATTAGTTGTCACAGGTGAAGAGGAATAAGTTCCATTGTCTAGTTCAACTAGAAATTCATCTGAATGACACTCATTTCAAAACAGTTGTGTAACTCTGCACAAGCTAACACTAACTCTGCTTGTGTATTATATGGAAATGGAGGAGCTGTTTTGAAAATTGTAAACTGCAATCTAAATATACCAAATAATCTCTCAATTATATTTCTCAAAGAAGCAGGACGAAGATTGAATAACTCATCTGTATTTTCAGGATGACAACCTTGACAATGAAAATCTTGAAGATGATAGCGGACACCTTGAAAAGGAGCTAAAAAGTTGAGTTGATTTGGAAATCCACAATCCACTAAAAAATATTTACCTAAAGCATACAATAAATACACATTACATACAAATTTTAAAAATATATAAGAAAGTGAAAAAAATAAAACAATAAAAAATGAGAGAAAAAAAATACATTGTAGCACTTTAAGTCCATTATTCCTCAATACAGCGTCATTTAACACTATTGAATTGTGTGTAGATCCTTTGCACCCACTAAGCACATATAAATTCCAAATCAAAGTTACAAGCCGCTAAAATATTTTGTAAATTCCATGAAGATTTCTCACGTCCAATTATCATTGTTGGAATATGGATACCATCACTAGCTCT